>OZ024797.1:1103654-1703654 GCA_964017045.1 Omphiscola glabra | reverse complement strand
ATTTAGTAACATTCACTTTGGCAACAGTAATATATTTAGCATAGTTGCCATAGTGACACATTTAGTAACATTCACTTTGGCAACAGTAATATATTTAGCATAGTTGCCATAGTGACACATTTAGTAACATTCACTTTGGCAACAGTAATATATTTAGCATAGTTGCCATAGTGACACATTTAGTAACATTCACTTTGGCAACAGTAATATATTTAGCATAGTTGCCATAGTGACACATTTAGTAACATTCACTTTGGCAACAGTAATATATTTAGCATAGTTGCCATAGTGACACATTTAGTAACATTCACTTTGGCAACAGTAATATATTTAGCATAGTTGCCATAGTGACACATTTAGTAACATTCACTTTGGCAACAGTAATATATTTAGCATAGTTGCCATAGTGACACATTTAGTAACATTCACTTTGGCAACAGTAATATATTTAGCATAGTTGCCATAGTGACACATTTAGTAACATTCACTTTGGCAACAGTAATATATTTAGCATAGTTGCCATAGTGACACATTTAGTAACATTCACTTTGGCAACAGTAATATATTTAGCATAGTTGCCATAGTGACACATTTAGTAACATTCACTTTGGCAACAGTAATATATTTAGCATAGTTGCCATAGTGACACATTTAGTAACATTCACTTTGGCAACAGTAATATATTTAGCATAGTTGCCATAGTGACACATTTAGTAACATTCACTTTGGCAACAGTAATATATTTAGCATAGTTGCCATAGTGACACATTTAGTAACATTCACTTTGGCAACAGTAATATATTTAGCATAGTTGCCATAGTGACACATTAAGTAACATTCACTTTGGCAACAGTAATATATTTAGCATAGTTGCCATAGTGACACATTTAGTAACATTCACTTTGGCAACAGTAATATATTTAGCATAGTTGCCATAGTGACACATTTAGTAACATTCACTTTGGCAACAGTAATATATTTAGCATAGTTGCCATAGTGACACATTTAGTAACATTCACTTTGGCAACAGTAAAATATTTAGCATAGTTGCCATAGTGACACATTTAGTAACATTCACTTTGGCAACAGTAATATATTTAGCATAGTTGCCATAGTGACACATTTAGTAACATTCACTTTGGCAACAGTAATATATTTAGCATAGTTGCCATAGTGACACATTTAGTAACATTCACTTTGGCAACAGTAATATATTTAGCATAGTTGCCATAGTGACACATTTAGTAACATTCACTTTGGCAACAGTAATATATTTAGCATAGTTGCCATAGTGACACATTTAGTAACATTCACTTTGGCAACAGTAATATATTTAGCATAGTTGCCATAGTGACACATTTAGTAACATTCACTTTGGCAACAGTAATATATTTAGCATAGTTGCCATAGTGACACATTTAGTAACATTCACTTTGGCAACAGTAATATATTTAGCATAGTTGCCATAGTGACACATTTAGTAACATTCACTTTGGCAACAGTAATATATTTAGCATAGTTGCCATAGTGACACATTTAGTAACATTCAATTTGCGTTGGTGCTATATGATGTAATTTTTTGACATAATTATTGTCTCAATTTACTGGGGTGGGGTACAGGACAGAGCTCCATTGTTGTTAAGGTAACTTATAGGATGAACGGAAATTGCTGTTATTTTAGGGAAGGCATTGTTAAGGGGGTGATGTTAAGGTTAATAGATTCTCACAACTTGAGATAGAGGACATTGTTTCTTTCAATAATATTATGTTTCAGGCCTTCCAGACTTTGCATGATAATTTTGGGGTTAACAACAGGAAATTCCAATTGACCGGAAATTAAGGGACATGGATGTGTTATTAGATAGCATTCCTGGGCCACCTATGGAGGTAGAGTTTGTAGAGAGAAATTAGTTGTGAGAGCAGTTGATAGGGAATAGTTGCAAGAGATCAGGGGACGAGTTGACTAGTGGAACATAGGAATAGTTGCAAGAGATCAGGGGACGAGTTGACTAGTGGAACATAGGAATAGTTGCAAGAGATCAGGGGACGAGTTGACTAGTGGAACATAGGAATAATTGCAAGAGATCAGGGGACGAGTTGACTAGTGGAACATATGAATAGTTGCAAGAGATCAGGGGACGAGTTGACTAGTGGAACATAGGAATAGTTGCAAGAGATCAGGAGACGAGTTGACTAGTGGAACATAGGAATAGTTGCAAGAGATCAGGAGACGAGTTGACTAGTGGAACATAGGAATAGTTGCAAGAGATCAGGAGATGAGTTGACTAGTGGAACATAGGAATAGTTGCAAGAGATCAGGAGATGAGTTAACTAGTGGAACATAGGAATAGTTGCAGGAGATGAATTGACTAGTGGAACATAGGAATAGTTGCAAGAGATCAGGAGATGAGTTGACTAGTGGAACATAGGAATAGTTGCAAGAGATCAGGAGATGAGTTGACTAGTGGAACATAGGAATAGTTGCAAGAGATCAGGGGACGAGTTGACTAGTGGAACATAGGAATAGCTGAGACACAACAGTGAACAGTCTAGAAACAGTCATAGCTTTAGAGATTCTTGAAGATAGCTGACAATCAGTGAAGACTAGAGAAGAGCTTATTTATATTTTAGTAATAAATACATTTTATTTGAGTTTGAGTTGTTAAGTTGTCATTCCAGTCTGCGTTGTGCTTTGTCTGTCCCAACGCCTAGATCCTAAAATATAAATCACAGAGAGGAGCGGTCCTGAACTGACCACTACTAAATCAATACAGTTTGTGATAAGTCGGGACCGGATCCCTCCTCCGTAACAACCGTTCTGTGACAATAATTTCCCCAGTTTGAATCTAGCACTCCTCTTCCTTCCTCCCAGCTTGCAGCAGTCATTGGCCTATAATGTGTACATGGAATAACGGGAAATAAAATTAGGCTCCAGGGCTTAAAATACAAGGGTGGAAATCCCACTGCCTGCGTGTGGCCTGCCATGCTATATATTACATTTTGCCGGAAGTCTTACTATTAAACGTATTTCTACATTGAATGAGCCATTATTTGTATTCTTGAAATAAACCCACATTGGAGATACAGTATTTTTACAGTATATATCGTCACAGTTTTGTGATATTACGAGTCATTAACAGGTCCCTATTTATGGACTGACTTAAAAAATTTGACTGAAATAAGTCATCTCAAATCTTAAATAAAAATTGTGCCGCTATGAAACTATTTAGTAGCTACTGAAATGAAATGATTTATTTCAACACAGCCAGGTAAAGGGAACATAATTTTCCAGTAGCATCGCTTCAGTTGTTCTCCCATTAAGTGTACGCTTCAGTTGTTCTCCCATTAAGTGTACGCTTCAGTGGTTCTCCCATTAAGTGTAGAAGGATGCAAAACAAAATTCATTTATAGGGAGAGCCCCTGCCCTTGTGCACAATAAAGCACTGTGTATGAATATATAATTGTCTGTCATCTACTTGGGGAAGTGACTTTTATCATCAGTCATCTACTGGGGAAGTGACTTTTATTGTCAGTCATCTACTTGGGGAATTGACTTTTATCATCAGTCATCTACTTGGGGAAGTGACTTTTATCGTCATTCATCTACTTGGGGAAGTGACTTTTATTGTCAGTCATCTACTCGGGGAAGTGACTTTTATTGTCATTCATCTACTTGGGGAAGTGACTTTTATCGTCAGTCATCTACTTGGGGAAGTGACTTTTATCATCAGTCATCTACTTGGGGAATTGACTTTTATCATCCGTCATCTACTTGGGGAAGTGACTTTTATTGTCAGTCATCTTCTTGGGGAAGTGACTTTTATCGTCATTCATCTACTTGGGGAAGTGACTTTTATCGTCAGTCATCTACTTGGGGAAGTGACTTTTATCATCAGTCATCTACTTGGGGAAGTGACTTTTTATTTTTAAGGGCAACGTGTCTGGTTTTATATACATTATATTGTATGTTAATTTATTTACAATTACGGTACGGCATTGTAGCCTACGCTTTTGAGAGTTCCAGGGTAACCAGGTCTGTAACGCTGATATTGCAATATGTTAACCATAAATTGCTCTTTGTTTCTAGGGTTTTTGCCAAGGTCAAGAGCCGCAGTGCCCACATGAAGAGTCACAAAATTGCCGAGCAGGCCCAACAAGAAAGAAAGACGGCAGCAATGGCAGCAGCTAATCCATCCTTTGGGAACACATAAAAGATTTGTCTGAACAGTGGCTGTTACGTTTGAAAGCCTGATTACATCCTCTTGGCGTCGTCCAAACAATGACCAGTGTCCATCTCATCAGGCCATCCTGCAGGATTAAGTAAATACCACGGACTTAACCAGTTGTGGGGCAAAATACAAGTCAAGTGATGTGTCACTCCAGTCAAGTGATGTGTCACTGCAGTCAAGTGATGTGTCACATCCAGTCAAGTGATGTGTCACATCCAGTCAAGTGATGTTTCACATTCAGTCAGGTGATGTGTCACATCCAGTCAGGTGATGTGTCACATCCAGTGAAGTGACAGCTGTGACAACATCATGTGCGGAAACTTCTGGGGATGTCTACAATTTGACTCATCGATAGTAGTCAAGGAAAAACTGCATCTGACTTGAGCTCATTTGTTATTTAAAATAATAGTCTAAATGGATTTCCCATTCTATCAATTGTATTGTGTACCATGGTTGAGAATGTAACTATTTCAATCTACCTTTTACGCACAAGTTTTACTCAAAAATGGTCACCTAATAACTGTCCCCAATGTGGTTTCACTAAAGTTACTGTGCCATTCTCTCACTGGCTAGTCAAACGACTTGCCGGTATAATTGTCCACAACGTGGTGTCACTGTGCCATTCCCTCGCGGGCTAGTCTAATCACTTGCCTGTCAAGCTCATCAAAGGGGAGGTCACTGATTGAATGCCGACTAACAGCTTGATCTTGAGCACTTTGAGCGACATTGCCGATACGGGAAGTTTATGGTTTCATTCTGTATGAAGAAGAGCATGATCTTATTCAATCTTTTGATGGATGAGACTTCCTTCACTGTGCTACGGTCATATGCTGTCGTCATATGCTTACTATGTCATACAAATGAAAACCACTTATCAAAATGTTTAGTTTATATAGATTCCCTGATCATACTTTGTCATTGTCCCCAGCCATCACTACATAGGTGAAACTATGTATTGTCCCCAGCCATCACTACATAGATGAAACTATGTCATTGTCCCCAGCCATCACTACATAGATGAAACTATGTCATTGTCCCCAGCCATCACTACATAGGTGAAACTATGCCATTGTCCCCAGCCATCACTACATAGGTGAAACTATGCCATTGTCCCCAGCCATCACTACATAGGTGAAACTATGCCATTGTCCCCAGCCATCACTACATAGATGAAACTATGCCATTGTCCCCAGCCATCACTACATAGATGAAACTATGTCATTGTCCCCAGCCATCACTACATAGGTGAAACTATGCCATTGTCCCCAGCCATCACTACATAGATGAAACTATGCCATTGTCCCCAGCCATCACTACATAGATGAAACTATGCCATTGTCCCCAGCCATCACTACATAGATGAAACTATGCCATTGTCCCCAGCCATCACTACATAGATGAAACTATGTCATTGTCCCCAGCCATCACTACATAGGTGAAACTATGTCATTGTCCCCAGCCATCACTACATAGATGAAACTATGTCATTGTCCCCAGCCATCATGTTGTTTGAATACATTACTCAAGGCCAAAGGTCAAATGAAAAATTATTTTATTATAAAAATATGTCATATCTATTCAACTTTTTGTCTATTTAAGTGAAATAGATTGTATGTGGGATAGAAGCACATGAACTTTGAATACCATCAAATAATAGGTTAGTTGTTTTGTTGAAGGACACAAGATCTTAACACATTAGGAAAGTGACAGTATACATTACAGACGACTTAACCAATGGAAACAGAATGTTTCTTTACATGTTTGTACATTCTGATAATACTAGCTTCTTAAGGACATCTCACTTTCCTTGACTTAGCAGTAGATCAGTTGATGCCAGCTGCCATTGGTACAAGATACCAGCTACTTACTATTGGTAGACATGAATCTGGTGTATACAGCTTAGAGGCAATTCTCTTTAATTGTGTATTAACTCAGTACCACAAAGTCACTCTCTCTCTTTTTATCTTCTCCCCCCCCCCCCACCTCCCCCCAATCTTAAAAGATGAATGATATCTCATGTAAGTACCTACCCATTTCCATCTCACACCACCCCCACACACACACCCACCCACACACACCCACCCACACACACCCACCCACACACCACTCACACTTATATATCATTGTCTGATGTGTTATAAAGGAACAGTTCTTCACAAATGTTTTGTATGTAGGCAGCAGTCCTGTGTTCTTGGCACAATCTATCACTTCCTGTCATGTTTGTTTGTGGGCTTGTGTGTGTGGACTTGTGCTTGTGTCATGAAACTATGAAACATGAGCAAATATACCAGTATGAAACAATGACTGAGCTATGTGTGAGCACATACACCAGTATGAAACAATGACTGAGCTATGTGTGAGCACATACACCAGTATGAAACAATGACTGATGACATTGAAACTTGAATAATGCACTTTGATATTTTATTATGAGCTTGTGTGTGTGCAAAACCCTCTGATGGGCAAAACCCTATGATGGGCAAAACCCTATGATGGGCAAAACCCTATGATGGGCAAAACCCTATGATAGGCCAGCTTGGATTGAGCTTAGTTTCAGCATAATGACAAGCTCAACACAAGTCCTTTTTGGATGACTCATGACGTGTGCTTTTACTAACTTTCGGATGGCATATGTAGACACATGTATCTGTGACAAGACTTCACTAGTGCTGATATTGCTCTATGAACTTATATGCTGGGTTAGCATATCATATTTGTAAAAACCTTATAAAGTAATGAGGATAACAAACGGATTGTTTTGTGAGAACCCTGAGTAACTGGCTAAACAAAAGCCTATTTGATGATGTACATACCATTTGTTCATAAATCAATGTCTACTGTAGACAAATCTACATCTACTGTAGACAAATCTACGTCTACTGTAGACAAATCTTCAATGCATAATTAATGATTTTCTTTTTATTGATGGCAATGCATTTTAAAAATAATTAAAGTATTTTAATTTTTCTAGTGCTTTACAAAAAATTGTTTTCTAATTCTAAATTCTTACAATGCAATTGACACTTTCTTGGGCCTCTTTCTTTTATTTACATTGGTCATGTGTAGATATGGGCCACATTTAACTTGATGCGGTTGTTTCATCCTAATCGTTCAACCAACAGTTGAGGCTGTGCATTAGATCATTGCGGTGCTACTTTACACTGAGCCGACACGAGGTGTTCTCACATTGCTGAGATGTCGACTCTTTGGTTTTAATGACTTGTTCTTACTGGAGGCTGCAGTTCATTATTTTAAAAAAATTATTGATCTAGTTGGTGACTGGTTAGTTCATGCTTGAGTTGTTTTCTGCATGTCAAATGTTATTGTTGATGCTTGTTATATACATTATTTTTAAAAAATATTTGAGGAAAAAATTCTTTTATTAAAAAAAAAAAAGTTGAATGTATTTAATGTAAACAGGAGTTATTTCAGCACTCTGATCAGTTTAGACCTTGACCTCCCTTCTATTACCCCCCTTTGCTGAGCAGTTGTCTGTCCTGCTGCCACCATGCTCAATTTCCCTTGTTATGTGCAAGCAAGCGAGTGCCTCTAGATGCTTCTCTGTGTCTTTCCTCAATTCTCTTCAATGACGTGTGCAATTTTGCTTGGTTGTAAAGAGTGCTGTTATTTTACAAGTAATAATGTTCACGACCATTGCCTGATTGCTTGGATTGCCTGATTGCCTGATTGCTTGATTGCCTGATTGCCCGATGCTGGCTTCTTGAGTTTCCCAGTCAGCTGTTTGATCGGAGAATATTTCTACATCTGGGAATGTGATACATATTTCACATGGGGAGATAATCCTGCTTGGGAGGAAAATAGTTAGAAGTAATTTATCCAGTGCTAAAATAATGTTTTGAACTTTAATGTCTTTGATTTGTCTTCAAAATAATTTGAAATTAAATGTCCATGTGTTTAACAAACTGGGAGTATTTCAAAGATATTGGAGTGTTGAAATTGAAGGGAAACGTAAGTCCTTCTCTAATGTTAACCATTCTGGAATATCTGAAAGTTATTTTGGCATTTTGAAAATGAATAGTTCATAGCTATGTAAAAGGTGTAAACTAGATCAAAGATGTACACAATGTCAAAGATGTTCACAATTGCAAAAAATGCTTTGATAAAAAGTAGAAAATAAGATAAGATTCTGTTATAACTCCAATTAAATGGAAATTTTTTTTTGATTACGCTTCACCTATTCATTTTTAGCACATAAATAAATACATATTTTAACCAAGACAACATTTTACAATTGTAACAATTTCAACACGAAACATCTAAATTATTTCCCTGGCGTAGAAGTCAGCCATCAGTTAACTCCCTTACAGATAATTATGACTTAAGTTTTGATCATTTAGATGGTGTGACGGCTGGAAGATTGAATCTACGGCCCAAAAAACACTTACATCAACTTTGAAACTTATAGGCTAGAATGCTCCTATAGTTTCTACTGATAGGATAGCATGCACCTATAGTTTCTACTGATAGGATAGCATGCACCTATAGTTTCTACTGATAGGATAGCATGCACCTATGGTTTCTACTGATAGGATAGCATGCACCTATGGTTTCTACTGATAGGATAGCATGCACCTATGGTTTCTACTGATAGGATAGCATGCACCTATGGTTTCAAATTGATCTGTGAGTCAAATGCTGACCATTTTAAATCTGTTTCAATTAGGCCTGATAGGAATTTGTATATTACTGTTTATATCCACCGGATGATTTGTGTGAAGAGCTTAAGACTTGTATCGAGGCTGGTTCTTAAATTTGTTATTTTACTGGAACAGTAGCTTCCCTTGTGATGTCTTAAATCATATCAAACTATTGTATGTATTTTGTATGATTGATCTTGCCTGTTGTTATGACAGGGCAAGATATTCTATTCTCATGCACAAAGTCAGTGTCAGTAAGATCATTGCTTTCCGAACTTGGCCATTTTTTACAAAAACCAAAAGCTCTCACCAGGAAGTAGATGTCATGAAGATTGTCAAATTAGATATGAAAATGCGAGAAAAATATTGAATAGGGTTACATTGAACTCAGTGAAACTAAGTTACCTCTAACAGCAAACCTTTTCACCCAATGGTTGGGTCATTGGTCAAGGTTTCGGGAGCACTGGCTTAGGGGTTGAAAGAAAATTTGGTTTAGAATGTCAGTGAAACAATTTGTTCAAGACTGAGCTCAGGCTGTAGCTCAGTGGATAGATTGGACATCAGGAAAGCTGTATCTCAGTTTTGAAAAGAACATTTAAATTCTAACCAAGGGGTTGATACCTGATATCTTCAGACTCATTCTCAAAGATCAGCTCAGTCTGTCATAATTCTTCAACACTGTTTCTTGTACTTTGACTTTTTTCACTCAAACTTTTTTGGATTGTTTAAATTCTTTGCATTGTTCATTGTAGAATGAATGGATAACTTGACTTGGATGACATGACTTGACATGGGTGATATAACTTGACTTGGATGACACAACATGACTTGGAGGACATGACTTGATGTCTGACTTGATGACATGACCTGACTTGGATGGCTTGACTTGACTCGGATGACATGACTTACCTTGGACGACATGACTCACTAAAACTGTTTGACATCATCTTTAATCCTATTTGAGAATTCTATAGAACAGGGGTGGGCAAACTACGGCCCGCATGCGGCCTGGCTACTGATATTATGCGGCCCTCCAAGGCATTTAAAAATTTTTAAAAATACTTTGTTTTTAAGTTATTTTGTTGAATTTTGAAGAATTTCATGCACCGTTATTTTGTACCGTTACGTTGTACCGGTATGTTGTATCGTTATGTTGTACCGTTATGATTGTTTTAACATTTTTGATCAAATTTCTTTACAATTTTATATTTTTTTAAACAATCCTTGACGTTTGTCATGTAATGCGAATTTACCGATTTTAATATAGAGAAATGTTTATCGACATGTAAAAATGGGACATAATATACTTTCGGCCCCCCAATAGCTTTACATTTGTCAATGTGGCCCTCCACACAAAAGTTTGCCCACCCCTGCTATAGAAGATTTCTTATCTGCAGTCCTTCTTAAATCAAATAGAAGAAATTATATATGACAGTGATTTATGTTTTGTGTGGAAAGAAAACTGGAGCTTGGTGTGAGGTATTCCCATGTATGTCTCATCTTTGACATTTGGCAGCTAAGTGTCACTGACATCTTCCTAGCAATGGTCCCCCATCTTGTATCACTGACATCTTCCTAGCAACGGTCCCCCATCTTGTATAACTGACATTATCTTCCTAGTAGCTGTCCCCCATCTTGTAGCACTGACATTATCTTCCTAGCAACGGTCCCCCATCTTGTATCACTGACATTATCTTCCTAGCAGCTGTCCCCCATCTTGTAGCACTGACATTATCTTCCTAGCAATGGTCCCCTATCTTGTATCACTGACATCTTCCTAGCAACGGTCCCCCACCTTGTATCACTGACTTTATCTTCCTAGCAACGGTCCCCTATCATGTGCCAAATTATCAAGAGATATTGAGTAGAGAGTAGGATTCCATTTTCCGTATGAGTTGACATAATGTGAGCTTAGTTTAAAATTTAATGTATGGGACAAGTGAGACCAAGATGCTTTTTTACATCTTACAATTTAATGGGAGCAGTTGAATTAAAAAAGAACATATCCCACCACTAAATGGTATCCTAACTAGGATATATAATAGCCATAATCTGACAGTCAGTCATCAACTTATCCAAATAACTCACTCGCTACGTCTCACTCACCAAATAGTTGGTACATTATTGACAGCAACCATAGGACATTCTTTTATAGTCATTATCATTTTTCTCCAATCAATCAATTAGTCCAGACTGGATCTGTAATAGATGGAGTGTTCATTTGCGTTATGTATATATATCTATCTTCAAGATGCTTGTTCAGATGCATCTATATTCTAATCTTTATGATAAATTCCTCCCCCAGTCAACATTTTATGTAATGTGCCATAGTCAAAGATAAGTGGACAACATGAAACACTGACACTTGTATCATAACAGTACCCAACTCAATCTATGTGTTTGTTGAGCACGTCTATACCTGTATCATACCAGTACCTAAGTAAATCTGTGTGTTTGGTGAGCACGTCTATACCTGTATCATAACAGTACCCAACTAAATCTGTGTTTAAGGTGAGCACGTCTATACCTGTATCATAACAGTACCCAAATAAATATGTGTGTTTGGCCATCAGGTCTATTTATAACCCCTCTTGGGGACAGTGCTGTCAACTTACCCCCTGGTTCATCTTGTCTTACCCTTGGTTCATCTTGTCTTACCCTCGGTTCATCTTGTCTTACCCTTGGTTCATCTTGTCTTACCCTTGGTTCATCTTGTCTTACCCTTGGTTCATCTTGTCTTACCCTTGGTTCATCTTGTCTTACCCTTGGTTCATCTTGTCTTACCCTCGGTTCATCTTGTCTTACCCTCGGTTCATCTTGTCTTACCCTCGGTTCATCTTGTCTTACCCTCGGTTCATCTTGTCTTACCCTTGGTTCATCTTGTCTTACCCTTGGTTCATCTTGTCTTACCCTTGGTTCATCTTGTCTTACCCTTGGTTCATCTTGTCTTACCCTTGGTTCATCTTGTCTTACCCTTGGTTCATCTTGTCTTACCCTTGGTTCATCTTGTCTTACCCTTGGTTCATCTTGTCTTACCCTTGGTTCATCTTGTCTTACCCTTGGTTCATCTTGTCTTACCCTTGGTTCATCTTGTCTTACCCTCGTTCATCTTGTCTTACCCTCGGTTCATCTTGTCTTACCCTCGGTTCATCTTGTCTTACCCTTGGTTCATCTTGTCTTACCCTTGGTTCATCTTGTCTTACCCTTGGTTCATCTTGTCTTACCATTTCTTTGAAATTCCTACTGCGTCCACATTATCTGCATTGCAAGGACAAGTCTATCTTGTACCAAGACAAGCTAAACTACTCTACAAATCACTAATTAACATGAACTTGTACAGTTTGTACATAATTGTTTCGGACAACATTTTTTTTTATGTCAGTCAATATTTGTAAAGTTTATATGTAAAATTAAATTTCATTCTAAATTTCATGGCATTGTAACTGCTCCCTTGTAGGTTTTCTTGCTAACAATGACTGTACACTTGAATGACTGTACACTTAAATGACTGTACGCTTGAATGAATATACACTTGAATGACTGTACACTTGAATGAATGTACACTTGAATGACTATATTTGAATGAATTTACACTTGAATGACTGTACAATTGAATGACTGTACACCTGAATGAATGTACTCTTGAATGACTGTACACTTGAATGACTGTACACTTGAATGACTGTACACTTGAATGAATGTATTCTTGAATGACTGTACACTTGAATGACTGTACACTTGAAGGACTGTACACTTGAATGAATGTGTACTTGAATGACTGTACACATGACTGTGATTTCATGAAAACTGCAATTTGATGTAAAAATTATTTGTTAGAATCATCTCCAAGACGTTGATGTCATTAATACTTGAAATTGTAAACATCTGAAACAATCCTTGCCTCAATCAATGTTTTATCTTAACCTAGGCATTTGTTCTGAACAGGATTGAAACAATCATTCATTGTTAAATCAATTAATCAAAAAGCGTGCTTTCCCTGATAAAGTTAGAGATTTTTGGTTGTCAATAAGAGCTCATCGCAGGCCCTGTCATTGATGCATTCTTCTATGGACCTTGGCAATTTTACAGAGTCCTGTCAACTTTCTTGTATAATCTTAATAGCAAGACTCACTTTGTCCCTTCCTTCTCTTGTGTTATGAGCAGATCATACCAGCGTGTAAGACATCATTAGACATCATTAGACATCATTAGACATCATTAGATCAAAGGCTTCTTCTAGTTAGACCCCCACATCACAGCTCCTCTCACATCACCCCCCACATCACAGCTCCTCTCACATCACCCCCCACATCACAGCTCCTCTCACATCACCCCCCACATCACAGCTCCTCTCACATCACCCCCCACATCACAGCTCCTCTCACATCACCCCCCACATCACAGCTCCTCTCACATCACCCCCCACATCACAGCTCCTCTCACATCACCCCCCACATCACAGCTCCTCTCACATCACCCCCCACATCACAGCTCCTCTCACATCACCCCCCACATCACAGCTCCTCTCACATCACCCCCCACATCACAGCTCCTCTCACATCACCCCCCACATCACAGCTCCTCTCACATCACCCCCCACATCACAGCTTCTCTCACATCACCCCCCCACATCACAGCTCCTCTCACATCACCCCCCCACATCACAGCTCCTCTCACATCACCCCCCCCCCCACATCACAGCTTCTCTCACATCACCCCCCCACATCACAGCTCCTCTCACATCACCCCCCCCACATCACAGCTTCTCTCACATCACCCCCCACATCACAGCTTCTCTCACATCACCCCCCACATCACAGCTTCTCTCACATCACCCCCCACATCACAGCTTTTCTCACATCAACCCCCACATCACAGCTTCTCTCACATCACCCCCCACATCACAGCTTCTCTCACATCACCCCCCACATCACAGCTTCTCTCACATCACCCCCCACATCACAGCTTCTCTCACATCACCCCCCACATCACAGCTTCTCTCACATCACCCCCCACATCACAGCTTCTCTCACATCACCCCCCACATCACAGCTTCTCTCACATCACCCCCCACATCACAGCTTCTCTCACATCACCCCCCACATCACAGCTTCTCTCACATCACCCCCCTCCCCACATCACAGCTTCTCTCACATCACCCCCCCACATCACAGCTTCTCTCACATCACCCCCCCTCCCCACATCACAGCTTCTCTCACATCACCCCCCCCACATCACAGCTCCTCTCACATCACCCCCCCCCCCACATCACAGCTTCTCTCACATCACCCCCCCCACATCACAGCTCCTCTCACATCACCCCCCCCCACATCACAGCTTCTCTCACATCACCCCCCCCCACATCACAGCTTCTCTCACATCACCCCCCCCCCACATCACAGCTTCTCTCACATCACCCCCCCACATCACAGCTTCTCTCACATCACCCCCCCCCACATCACAGCTTCTCTCACATCACCCCCCCCCCCACATCACAGCTTCTCTCACATCACCCCCCCCCCACATCACAGCTTCTCTCACATCACCCCCCCCCCACATCACAGCTTCTCTCACATCACCCCCCCACATCACAGCTTCTCTCACATCACCCCCCCCCACATCACAGCTTCTCTCACATCACCCCCCCCCACATCACAGCTTCTCTCACATCACCCCCCCCCCACATCACAGCTTCTCTCACATCACCCCCCTCCCCACATCACAGCTTCTCTCACATCACCCCCCTCCCCACATCACAGCTTCTCTCACATCACCCCACCCCCCACATCACAGCTTCTCTCACATCACCCCCCTCCCCACATCACAGCTTCTCTCACATCACCCCCCTCCCCACATCACAGCTTCTCTCACATCACCCCCCTCCCCACATCACAGCTTCTCTCACATCACCCCCCTCCCCACATCACAGCTTCTCTCACATCACCCCCCCCACATCACAGCTTCTCTCACATCACCCCACCCCCCACATCACAGCTTCTCTCACATCACCCCCCTCCCCACATCACAGCTTCTCTCACATCACCCCACCCCCCCACATCACAGCTTCTCTCACATCACCCCCCTCCCCACATCACAGCTTCTCTCACATCACCCCCCTCCCCACATCACAGCTTCTCTCACATCACCCCCCTCCCCACATCACAGCTTCTCTCACATCACCCCCCCCCCCCACATCACAGCTTCTCTCACATCACCCCACCCCCCACATCACAGCTTCTCTCACATCACCCCCCTCCCCACATCACAGCTTCTCTCACATCACCCCCCTCCCCACATCACAGCTTCTCTCACATCACCCCCCTCCCCACATCACAGCTTCTCTCACATCACCCCCTCCCCACATCACAGCTTCTCTCACATCACCCCCCTCCCCACATCACAGCTTCTCTCACATCACCCCCCTCCCCACATCACAGCTTCTCTCACATCACCCCCCTCCCCACATCACAGCTTCTCTCACATCACCCCCCTCCCCACATCACAGCTTCTCTCACATCACCCCCCTCCCCACATCACAGCTTCTCTCACATCACCCCCCTCCCCACATCACAGCTTCTCTCACATCACCCCCCTCCCCACATCACAGCTTCTCTCACATCACCCCCCTCCCCACATCACAGCTTCTCTCACATCACCCCCCTCCCCACATCACAGCTTCTCTCACATCACCCCCCTCCCCACACCAAAGCTTCTCTCACATCACCCCCATCCCCACATCACAGCTTCTCTCACATCACCCCCCTCCCCACACCAAAGCTTCTCTCACATCACCCCCCCCCACATCACAGCTTCTCTCACATCACCCCTCCCCCCCACATCACAGCTTCTCTCACATCAGCCCCCCCACATCATAGCTCCTCTCACATCAGCCCCCCCCCACATCATAGCTTCTCTCACACCACCCCCCCCACATCACAGCTTCTCTCACATCAGCCCCCCCCCCACATCATAGCTCCTCTCACATCAGCCCCCCCACATCATAGCTCTTCTCACATCAGCCCCCCCACATCATAGCTTCTCTCACACCACCCCCCACATCACAGCTCCTCTCACATCAGCCCCCCCCACGTCATAGCTTCTCTCACATCAGCCCCCCCCACATCATAGCTCCTCTCACATCAGCCCCCCACATCATAGCTTCTCTCACATCAGCCCCCATACATCATAGCTCCTCTCACATCAGCCCCCCCACATCATAGCTTCTCTCACATCAGCCCCCCCCCCACATCATAGCTCCTCTCACATCAGCCACCCCCCACATCATAGCTTCTCTCACATCAGCCCCCCCACATCATAGCTTCTCTCACATCAGCCCCCCACATCATAGCTTCTCTCACATCAGCCCCCATACATCATAGCTCCTCTCACATCAGCCCCCCTCACATCAGCCCCCCCACATCATAGCTTCTCTCACATCAGCCCCCCCCCACATCATAGCTCCTCTCACATCAGCCACCCCCCCACATCATAGCTTCTCTCACATCAGCCCCCCCACATCACAGCTTCTCTCACATCAGCCCCCCCACATCATAGCTCCTCTCACATCAGCCCCCCCCCCACATCATAGCTTCTCTCACATCAGCCCCCCCACATCACAGCTTCTCTCACATCAGCCCCCCCCACATCATAGCTCCTCTCACATCAGCCCCACACATCATAGCTTCTCTCACATCAGCCCCCCCACATCATAGCTTCTCTCACATCAGCCCCCCCCCACATCATAGCTTCTCTCACATCAGCCCCTCCACATCACAGCTTCTCTCACATCAGCCCCCCCACATCATAGCTCCTCTCACATCAGCCCCCCACATCATAGCTTCTCTCACATGAGCCCCCCACATCATAGCTTCTCTCACATCAGCCCCCCCACATCATAGCTTCTCTCACATCAGCCCCCCCACATCATAGCTTCTCTCACACCACCCCCCACATCACAGCTTCTCTCACATCACCCCCCACATCATAGCTTCTCTCACATCAGCCCCCCACATCATAGCTTCTCTCACATCAGCCCCCCCACATCATAGCTTCTCTCACACCACCCCCACATCATAGCTTCTCTCACATCAGCCCCCCCACATCATAGCTTCTCTCACATCAGCCCCCCCCACATCATAGCTCCTCTCACATCAGCCCCCCCACATCAAAGCTTCTCTCACATCAGCCCCCCCACATCATAGCTCCTCTCACATCAGCCCCCCCACATCAAAGCTTCTCTCACATCAGCCCCCCCCACATCATAGCTCCTCTCACATCACCCCCCCCCACATCACAGCTTCTCTCACATCACCCCCCCCCACATCACAGCTTCTCTCACATCAGCCCCCCACATCATAGCTTCTCTCACATCAGCCCCCCCCCCCACATCATAGCTCCTCTCACATCACCCCCCCACATCACAGCTTCTCTCACATCACCCCCCACATCACAGCTTCTCTCACATCAGCCCCCCCCACATCATAGCTTCTCTCACATCAGCCCCCCACATCATAGCTCCTCTCACATCAACCCCCCACATCATAGCTTCTCTCACATCACCCCCCCATCACAGCTTCTCTCACATCACCCCCCCCCCACATCATAGCTTCTCTCACATCACCCCCCACATCATAGCTTCTCTCACATCACCCCCCCCACATCATAGCTTCTCTCACATCACCCCCCACATCATAGCTTCTCTCACATCACCCCCCATCACAGCTTCTCTCACATCACCCCCCCCCCCACATCATAGCTTCTCTCACATCACCCCCCACATCATAGCTTCTCTCACACCACCACCCCCCACATCACAGCTTCTCTCACATCACCCCCACATAGCTTCTCGCACATCACACCCCCACATCATAGCGTCTCTCACATCACCCCACCACATCATAGCTTCTCTCACATCACCCCCCCCCCACATGATAGCTTCTCTCACATCACCCCCACCACATCATAGCTTCTCTCACATCACCCCCACCACATCATAGCTTCTCTCACATCACCCCCAACATCATAGCTTCTCTCACATCACCCCCCACCACATCATAGCTTCTCTCACATCACCCCCCCCACATCATAGCTTCTCTCACATCACCCCCACCACATCATAGCTTCTCTCACACCACCCCAACCACATCACAGCTTCTCTCACATCACCCCCCACATCATAGATTCTCTCACATCACCCCCACATCCTAGCTTCTCTCACATCACAGCCTCTCTCACATCACCCCCCACATCACAGCCTCTCTCACATCACCCCCCCCCACATCACAGCCTCTCTCACACCACCCCACCACATAACAGCTTCTCTCACACCACCCCCACCACATCACAGCTTCTCTCACACCACCCCCAACCACATCACACAAACGTTTCTCTCTCTCCTCCCCAATTTTCTTTGCTATGTAGTCTTCACTAAGGTATGTTTCTACTTCCCTAACAAATACACGCAAATCTTCATGTCAACCATGTTCTTGTCCAGACCTCTGTCAAACATGTCCTTGCCCAGACCTCTGTCAACCATGTCCTTGTGCAGACCTCTGTCAACCATGTCCTTGTCCAGACCTCTGTCAACCATGTCCTTGTCCAGACCTCTGTCAACCATGTCCTTGTCCAGACCTCTGTCAACCATGTCCTTGCCCAGACCTCTGTCAACCATCTCCTTGTCCGAATGGAGCATTTTTAAATGTTGCGCCTGTTGGTTGAGAAAATTTGGTGGATGGCATACAAGTTCCTGATCACATTGAGATAGCTTGCCTCCATCCAAGACATTATTTGGTCACCGGAGACAATGAAATCCATTGGTTAATTGAAGTCATCTCATTGTAGTTGCCCAAGATGTCAATATATACCCCCCCCCCCTTTCCACCCAAGCCCTGATACTTTGAGTATTTTGTCGACATATTCTTGTATCCTTTTATTTAGACTTACCGGTAATGGCAAATGCATTTCTATAAATCTATATCTGTATAAAATGTGTGGCCTATGCATTCTGCAACCATGGTATTACTATTCAAGTTTGATATGAGAACAGATTCTGTGATCAATTTATACATAAATCATTGAATAGTTTATGGACTGAGTTTGACCATCGTGTCTGCAGTTTTCTTCATTAAAATAACAACCAACATTAATTGTGTGCAGTTTGTGTCCACGAGTTTGTGCCAGGTTGTCTTTGAGCATCTGGCTCTGACCAACACTAGCGATGAAGCCATCTGTACACTGATAGCTATTTTTGGACAAGCTTTGTTTGTGTCTGCACTCAACCCACCCTGACGACACAATAGCTTGATATAGATCATTTGATCAAATGCTTTTTGTCTCATGTCTGAGCTAATGACTAAACTAAGACCAAGTGGTTCACTAATGACTAAACTAAGACCAAGTGGTTCACTAATGACTAAACTAAGACCAAGTGGTTCACCAATGACTAAACTAAGACCAAGTGGTTCACTAATGACTAAACTAAGACCAAGTGGTTCACTATCTAGCAGGCATCTTAAGACAAAATTACATATCTGGGTTTAAATTTGTGTTCTCTTTATTTCCCTTCAATGTTGTGTGCAGCATTTGTTTGTGTTTTAAAATGTGATGGGCTAAATTATTATTACATTTTAAATCATTGTCATTCTAATTCCTGTCTGTACAATCTATTTGTTTAAAAACAAGTTCATTGGTTGATTGTAAAATTGTGAAACAATTAAGACACTCTCATGAGCTCTGCTATGTTAGTCCACATGTCTTGGCAGAGGAGGGGGCGGAGTTGAGAATGCACTGGGAGGAGGGGGGGGTAGTACCTAATAGATGACATAATTGTTTGTATTATTCTTAAATATGAATTTTTTTTAGCTATTTGCAGATGACATGTCGGTAATGCTATACTATACAATAAAATAAATATATTTGATGTTGATGTGATATTGTCAAGTTGCTGTATACTCGTGACTAGCACTGACTTTGCCATACATAAAACTAGTGATACAACTCCATTGGTCAATCTGGTCAGTTACTTCAGGCTTGCCAGCAATTTGAGATAATTTCTCATTTAGATTTATGTCTTTAGAGCTGATCTTTTTTCCAAGGAGTTCATGCCATTCATCATTTAGCGAAATTTTGATACATTTTTTTTTATCAGATTCACTTTCATGTAAAAAAAAATGAAAGTAGTGTTTGAATTGTAATATTGTGTGAACCCAGCCGTTGCAATGTTTAGTACATTTTATGAGCTTCGAGTTTTCTCTCAATTTACAACGGGAATTCCCAAAGGGAACTTTTTTGCAAGATATTGAGAAAACCCAAGAAAGGTGTGCATTCGTCAACAACGCATGTGTATTCATCAGAAACAGACCATTAATGACTTCATCAGAAACAGACCATTGGTGACTATGGAAATGTTTTAGTGTGTTTCTATCTAATTTGGTCAGAGGTCATGTTCAGTGTATGCTCTGAAAGAAATGGGTTCCATTATGTTTCAATGTTTATAAATGTTTGAACAATAAGTGTAAAGGTTAGTAGCTAGTTGGATATGTTTTCAATTCTTACAGCCCGTGGTTAGCTAACGTGTGCCCGTGGTTAGCTGACGTGTGCCCGTGGTTAGCTGACGTGTGCCCGTGGTTAGCTGACGTGTGCCCGTGGTTAGCTGACGTGTGCCCGTGGTTAGCTGACGTGTGCCCGTGGTTAGCTGACGTGTGCCCGTGGTTAGCTGACGTGTGCCCGTGGTTAGCTGACGTGTGCCCGTGGTTAGCTGACGTGTGCCCGTGGTTAGCTGACGTGTGTCCGTGGTTAGCTGACGTGTGCCCGTGGTTAGCTGACGTGTGCCCGTGGTTAGCTGACGTGTGCCCGTGGTTAGCTTACGTGTGCCGTCTACAAGCAAACATTCTGGCTAAAAGTAGGAAATATAGGGCTCATCTTTTATTCCATGAGAATGGCTCTACTGAGCTCTCCATGTTTTCCTTACAATTGTACAATGATTATGTGTATGTTTACAAAGTGCAGAGCTGATGCATTACATTCACCATTGAAAGTATAAAATGTACATTTTAAAACCATTTCGCCATTATTAAGTCTTGGCATAAAAAAGTCATATTATTTGTTCATGTATCATGTTCACCCCATTAACTAGGAAACAATGACTTCTTTCAGATTGTACTGCACTACTTGCCTCTTTGTTGTAAGAGCATCCTGTGTTTCTCTAAACTGTTATCCATTATTGTAATTTCACTCTCTCGACACGTCACCACTCATTTTTTAAGTTCACGTTTTTAATTTGGCAACCTTTCAATTCACTCATCTACTGTCTACGTATTTATATCTATTTGTTTTACTTCCATCAAGAAATTTAACAATGTACACCTCCCTTTTGGTCTTCAAATTTCACAATGAATGATCCCCATTATTTAAAAAAAAATAGTGTGTAATAAATGATTGTCATGACGTCAAACTCTGCTACATCATCCCTTGTAGTTATTTCATGTTGAAACTTTCCTGGCCATAACACTGCTTGTTATATCTTATACCTTTAATCCAATCTATCGGCTACCATTTTTGTTTTAATTGACTGCTACAAGTACCATAATGTATAAAGGAAGGTGTTGTTCATATTTTCTATAGCTTATTTTTTTTTTCCTTCTGGATTTGATCATAATGTATGAATAAAAGATGATACAGGTTCTCTTGAACCAAGTTGTACCTAGAAACTACAGCTGGAATTTGGCATTGCTTGTGTCTGTGTGTGTGGTCATTGTGTGTGTGTGTGTGTGAGTTAAATGAGTGTCTATGTGGTACCTAGAAGCTATAATACAGGTTTTTATGGTGTGTGGGTGAAATCATTGTTTTTGTGAGTTCATTATGTCATTGTGTGTATGAGAGGTCATGTGTGTGTGGTACCTAGACTAGACGCCATAATTAGAGTGTGTATGGTGTGTTAGTGGGAAGTCTGGTGTGTGTGAGGTCATGTATGTGTGGTCATTGTGTGTATGACAGGTAATTTTGTCTATGTATTAGTTCCTAGTGAAAAAACTCGTTTAAAAAACTGTGTGTTTTTTGTTTGCATGTGTTTGAGAGAAATGACAGATATTCAAATATTTTATTGGTTCACTCACGGGATTATATCAAGTGAAAAAAGTAGACAATTGAATTATGTGACATCTCAGATCATAGCAACAAAAACATAATACTGGAACGTAGAGTTTTATTTAATAGGTAATAAGTAAAACAAAGTAAGGTTAAACCTGAAAAAAGGAACGCAACAAAACAACGAATGTGTCGGAAGGAAGCCTTCGTCAGCGAACAAACGGCAGAAAAAGCAATACAATGTATATACAATATAGCACTTAGCTGAGACGTAGTGCCCGAGAGGGCAGCAAAAGAATTGTGTGTCTTCATTGTATGTGTAATTTCCAGACCCAGTACCGTCTGGACATTACCAAATCTATGACGTTAATTTATTTAATACCAAATCTATGACGTTAATTTATCTAATACCAAATCTATGACGTTAATTTATCTAATAACAAATCAATGACATTAATTTATCTTAGGCGACTTTTAAAAAAAAAAACAAGCTGACATTTTCACAGGTGAGTTACAGTGTATATATTATGTGCACTATCAGACGGTCCAAAAAGGGAGGGGTGGGGGGCAGAGAGGTGTGACCTAGTTATTAAAATAGTTGGAAGAGGGGAGGCTAGCAATGTAGAAAATAAACCGTGTCTCGACTACCGTCCCCTAACCTCGACCTCAACTCTGACGGTAGCCAATAGTCTTTCATCTATTTTTGGCAACACGTCATGCAAGAAACTGCCAAGAAGAAAGACGGCATAAAATAAGTCACCGTTTGATCGAAATGATTCTTGAGTGGAGTCTTCTAGGTATAATGAGGGGGAGGGGTCCCAAAGTTTTGGTGGGGGGGGGGGGATTCAATGGCGGGGTCCCATGTTGTGGTGAGTGGGAGGTCCCCATGTTGTGGGGATTGAAAAGGGTGGTGGGCTTAATGGCGTGGTGAGCGGGGATCCAAATGTTGTGGTGAGTAGGGGGACTCATGTTGTGGTGAGTAGGGGGACTCATGTTGTGGTGAGTAGGGGGAATCATGTTGTGGTGAGTAGGTGGTCTCAATGACGTGGTGAGTGCGGGGTCCCATGTTGTGATGAGTAGGGTTCCCAATAGCGTGGTGAGTGGGAGATGCCCGTGTTGTGGTGAGTGGTAGGGTCATCGTGTTATGTTGAAGGGGTTCCCCATGTTGTTGGGGGTCCCAATGGCGTGGGGAGTCCCCATGTTGCGATGAGTGGGAGGTCCCAATGGTGGGGTGGTTGGGGTCTCAATGGCGTGGTGAGTTGGGCTCGAGTGGCGTGGTGAGTTGGGGTTCCCAAGATGTGGAGTTACCATATATAAATAAATATGTCTCATTTGGCTTGGGCTGAACTCCCTGGTGTTGTGTATGACTCCCAGGTGTTGTGCATGACTCCCAGGTGTTGTGCATGACTCCCAGATGTTGTGTATGACTCCCTAGTGTTGTGTATGATCCCAGGTGTTGTGTATGACTTCCTAGTGTTGTGTATGACTCCCAGGTGTTGTTTATGACTCCCAGGTGTTGTGTATGACTCCCAGGTGTTGTGTATGACTCCCTAGTGTTGTGTATGACTCCCAGGTGTTGTGTATGACTCCCAGGTGTTGTGTATGACTCCCTGGTGTTGAGTATGACTCCCTAGTGTTGTGTATGACTCCCTAGTGTTGTGTATGACTCCCAGGTGTTGTGCATGACTCCCAGGTGTTGTGTATGACTCCCAGGTGTTGTGTATGACTCCCAGGTGTTGTGTATGATTCCCAGGTGTTGCTTCTGATTTCTACAACTTGGAATGCTCCTTTCCTTTATTGCTCTTAAACACACGCAAAGGTGAGGGGGGGGGGGGCTAGTGGTTAATGAGATATTGAGATTGATGTCATTGAAAAGATAGGTTAGTGTGTGTGTGTTTTCTTGCTCTACTTAAGGATCCATTAAATGGGTCAATGGGTACTCTTAATATTCCGGGTTAGGGGTGCTTATAATGCTAATGGTTGTCACTGCTACTGGTTGTCAACAGGTGCCCACACTGCTACTGGTTGTCAACGGGTGCCCGCAATGCTACTGGTTGTCAACAGGTGCCCACACTGCTATTGGTTGTCAACAGGTGCCCGCACTGCTACTGGTTATCAACAGGTGCCTGCACTGCTACTGGTTGTCTACAGGTGCCCGCACTGCTACTGGTTGTCTACAGGTGCCCGCACTGCTACTGGTTGTCTACAGGTGCCCGCACTGCTACTGGTTGTCTACAGGTGCGGTGCCCGCACTGCTACTGGTTGTCAACTAATGACACTTTTAGGGGTGGCGTTGGGGTGCCTTTCTAATACCTGGGTTTGCAGTGCCTGTATAATACATGTGGTTTAGGGTGCCAATTTAATACCTGTGGTAGGGTGCCAATTTAATACCTGTGGTAGGGTGCCAATTTAATACTTGTGTTAGGGCGCCTATCTAAATAGCACCGGATGAAAGAGTTTCGGGAATCAAATATTTGATCTATCTTGATGTTGACCTTCAAAGGTTTTAAAATAGATCAAAATCAAAACTTATTTTTTTTAAAGTAAAAGCAATGGGTCAAGGCGACAAGTGCCCCCACCGCCCAAACCACACACACACACACATGCGTACGCACGCACACAATCACTCACACACACACAATCACACACACACACAATCACTCACACACAATCACACACACACAATCACACACGCACACAATCACACACAATCACACACACACAATCACACACACACACAATCACACACTTGTTTTGCTCCAGAAAAAAAGTATCTCCACCCCACCCTGTGATTTCGTCATGCCTGTCAACGACTCCCCCTCCACCCCCCACCCTGTGATTTCGTCATGCCTGTCAACGACTCCCCCTCCACCCCCCACCCTGTGATTTCGTCATGCCTGTCAACGACTCCCCCTCCACCTCCCACCCTGTGATTTCGTCATGCCTGTCAACGACTCCCCCTCCACCCCCCACCCTGTGATTTCTTCATGCCTGTCAACGACTCCCCCTCCACCCCCCACCCTGTGATTTCGTCATGCCTGAGTTTAGCCTGTCAACGACCCCTCTCCACCCACCACCCTGTGATTTCGTCATGCCTGAGTTTAGCCTGTCAACGACTCCCTCTCCACCCCACCCTGTGATTTCGTCATGCCTGAGTTTAGCCTGTCAACGACTCCCTCTCCACCCCCACCCTCGCCATACTAGAGCTTACACCAGCTCAAGTCCCAACAAGCTTACCGACAGCTCGTCTCCTGTCGTCTTGTCTTCACACAGACTGAAGAGCTACAACATCATTTTATTGGAGAGGCTGAAGTGTGGGGAGAGGTGGAGGTGTGTGTGGGATGGAGCCGAAGCTGCTATTTACACTTGTGTAATTTTCCTAACATCACTACGTCAAAATGCACTTTTGATGTGTTCAGTCTGAGTTCAGAAGTTCAACATCTGGTACAACGTTACACATCCTTGGGGTCACGACCCTTGGGGTCACGACCCTTTTTTGGTTGCAAGAATCATTATATTTATTTTATTTTATTTATGTGGAAAAAAAACAATAATAAACTATTAACTTAGACTGCAGGGGGTGCATAACTGAAAAGTGGGGGAGGGGGCTGCAAAAGTCACGCGACGTCTTTGCGACTAGCCAATGGACAAAGACCATTGGTACAACTGTCGCACTAAGCATACATGTCAACACACGGAATGCTAGGGTAACAATAGACGCTGAATGAAACTTGGTGAAATCATAGCACACGTCTTAAATATAGCGATGATTCAACTAGACAAAGTTCATGACTTATTGCAGACCAATCCGCGAGCGAAATAGTCCCAGTGTATTTAACTTAACTCGTCCTGATGATCGCATTCTGTTAATTCTTGTTATTTTAAGAAAATAGTTTCTTAACTTTACCAATGAACATATTGGCCTACATATCATAATGGCCTACATAATGGAAAGAACAAAAAATCCCCCCACCCCTCAATTCTTCTATGTTCATAAAATTATCTCCAGAGAAAAATGGTTGTAAAATTACAACGACATAATGTTGTAAATAATGTAAATCAGTCAATGTAAATCAATATAGGGAGAAGAAGTTTAAAAATAAGCTATGACAGATGCCAAAAATAGATGACTTGTCGTGACCAATCAGATTTGAGAGGAAATGACGTCGTGGAGTGGCTCAGACGGAAAACTACTTCACAATCTCCAATACACAGACGTATCATGCTCGTGAAATAAGTTCGGAAAGTTCCGAACCCTGGGTAAGGTGAGATTGCACTCGCACAACAAACGCAACCAGTGATTCTTAAACTTTAGCGCCCCCCCTCCCCCCCCCCCCGAATCTTCATCTCCCTTTATCAAAGCATTAATTTTATTTACAAATGTTCTGCCTTGAGATTCCACTCTCCCATGGGGTTATGGACAGAGCCCCGTGGGTCTACGTCAGCTTACCAGCTTTTCTGGATGCCAAGTACAGGCACAAAGGCTTACAGGAACCGGAACCATAGCAGCCGCGGAGGGAGGGGGTGCTTGACATTTTTGGACACTAAAAAAAAAAACCACCAAAAGAAATCAAATAATTTAATAGATACTTGTGACGTCACAGGAATACAAAAATGTGTTGCGGGTATATGTTGTGAACTAGAGTTAGTTACTAGAGTTAGTTACTAGAGTTAGTTACTAGAGTTAGTTACTAGAGTTAGTTACTAGAGTTAGTTACTAGAGTTAGTTACTAGAGTTAGTTACTAGAGTTAGTTACTAGAGTTAGTTACTAGAGTTAGTTACTAGAGTTAGTTACTAGAGTTAGTTACTAGAGTTAGTTACTAGAGTTAGTTACTAGAGTTAGTTACTAGAGTTAGTTACTAGAGTTAGTTACTAGAGTTAGTTACTAGAGTTAGTTACTAGAGTTAGTTACTAGAGTTAGTTACTAGAGTTAGTTACTAGAGTTAGTTACTAGAGTTAGTTACTAGAGTTAGTTACTAGAGTTAGTTAGCCTGATGTTTTGATATGAAAGTTGTTTATGTATGGTGAGAGTTTGTATGAGAACCACTGTTGTTAGAGTGAACACTTTTTAGCCCATTAGTTGTTATGAATTATTTTGGCTGAATGGTGATTGGACGACAGGGAAATGTTCATAAACAAGTGAGTGGGTATAAAAGGACAGTGTGTTGGTTAGTCGAGAGAGAGAGCTCAGAGATTTATTAGGGAAGAAAGGAGATTGCATGGAGAGATTGCATAGGGAGATTATTATGTAATAAAGTATTATAAGTGTACTCTGAACCGTGTTGTCTCTTCATGTCAGAGAAAGACAGTTACTGTGGAGTTATTGTGGAGTTATTGTGAAGTGTACCAACAAAACCCTAGACAACGAAAGTAGGCCGTAACACTTACAGTATATGCCGCCGATATTTTGGCCAGTCCAGTGATCCCCATAATATTTGCCGCGTCGCTTTGGGTGCCTTGTTGCCCTCGGGCAGAGCCATGAGAATGGGGCAAAGAGGGCAGTCACAGCGGGCGCCAAAATCTTCTTTAGATAGAACCTTAATAGTGAATTAAAATATCAAATATTATATACTTCCGAAAGACGAAGAGAGGGGGGGGGTCGTCTTTTTCACTGATCTGCCCTGGGGACACTTTTTCTATATATTAAGTACGGAAGTAGCACTGACGGAGGGAATGAGTTAAGTACGGAAGTAGCACTGACGGAGGGAATGAGTTAAGTACGGAAGTAGCACTGACGGAGGGAATGAGTTAAGTACGGAAGTAGCACTGACGGAGGGAATGAGTTAAGTACGGAAGTAGCACTGACGGAGGGAATGAGTTAAGTACGGAAGTAGCACTGACGGAGGGAATGAGTTAAGTAGCACTGACGGAGGGAATGAGTTAAGTAGCACTGACGGAGGGAATGAGTTAAGTAGCACTGACGGAGGGAATGAGTTAAGTAGCACTGACGGAGGGAATGAGTTAAGTGGCACTGACGGAGGGAATGAGTTAAGTAGCACTGACGGAGGGAATGAGTTAAGTAGCACTGACGGAGGGAATGAGTTAAGTAGCACTGACGGAGGAATGAGTTAAGTAGCACTGACGGAGGGAATGAGTTAAGTAGCACTGACGGAGGGAATGAGTTAAGTAGCACTGACAGAGGGAATGAGTTAAGTAGCACTGACGGAGGGAATGAGTTAAGGGGCACTGACGGAGGGAATGAGTTAAGTGGCACTGACGGAGGGAATGAGTTAAGTGGCACTGACGGAGGGAATGAGTTAAGTGGCACTGACGGAGGGAATGAGTTAAGTGGCACTGACGGAGGGAATGAGTTAAGTGGCACTGACGGAGGGAATGAGTTAAGTGGCACTGACGGAGGGAATGAGTTAAGTGGCACTTACGGAGGGAATGAGTTAAGTAGCACTGACGGAGGGAATGAGTTAAGTAGCACTGACGGAGGGAATGAGTTAAGTAGCACTGACGGAGGGAATGAGTTAAGTGGCACTGACGGAGGGAATGAGTAAAGTGGCACTGACGGAGGGAATGAGTTAAGTGGCACTGATGGAGGGAATGAGTTAAGTGGCACTGACGGAGGGAATGGGTTAAGTGACACTGACGGAGGGAATTGGTTAAGTGGCAGTGACAGAGGGAATGGGTTAAGTGGCACTGACGGAGGGAATGAGTTAAGTGGCACTGACGGAGGGAATGAGTTAAGCGGCACTGACGGAGGGAATGAGTTAAGTGGCACTGACGGAGGGAATGAGTTAAGTGGCACTGACGGAGGGAATGAGTTAAGTGGCACTGACGGAGGGAATGAGTTAAGTGGCACTGACGGAGGGAATGAGTTAAGTGGCACTGACGGAGGGAATGAGTTAAGTAGCACTGACAGAGGGAATGAGTTAAGTGGCACTGACGGAGGGAATGAGTTAAGTGGCACTTACGGAGGGAATGAGTTAAGTAGCACTGACGGAGGGAATGAGTTAAGTAGCACTGACGGAGGGAATGAGTTAAGTAGCACTGACGGAGGGAATGAGTTAAGTGGCACTGACGGAGGGAATGAGTTAAGTGGCACTGACGGAGGGAATGAGTTAAGTGGCACTGACGGAGGGAATGAGTTAAGTGGCACTGACGGAGGGAATGAGTTAAGTGGCACTGACGGAGGGAATGAGTTAAGTGGCAGTGACGGAGGAAATGGGTTAAGTGGCACTGACGGAGGGAATGAGTTAAGTGGCACTGACGGAGGGAATGAGTTAAGTGGCACTGACGGAGGGAATGAGTTAAGTGGCACTGACGGAGGGAATGAGTTAAGTGGCACTGACGGAGGGAATGAGTTAAGTGGCACTGACGGAGGGAATGAGTTAAGTGGCACAGACGGAGGGAATGAGTTAAGTGGCACTGACGGAGGGAATGAGTTAAGTGGCACTGACGGAGGGAATGAGTTAAGTGGCACTGACGGAGGGAATGAGTTAAGTAGCACTGACGGAGGGAATGGGTTAAGTGGCACTGACGGAGGGAATGAGTTAAGTGGCACTGACGGAGGGAATGAGTTAAGTGGCACTGACGGAGGGAATGAGTTAAGTGGCACTGACGGAGGGAATGAGTAAAGTGGCACTGACGGAGGGAATGAGTTAAGTGGCACTGACGGAGGGAATGAGTTAAGTGGCACTGACGGAGGGAATGAGTTAAGTGGCACTGACGGAGGGAATGAGTTAAGTGGCACTGACGGAGGGAATGAGTTAAGTGGCACTGACGGAGGGAATGAGTTAAGTGGCACTGACGGAGGGAATGAGTTAAGTAGCACTGACGGAGGAAATGAGTTAAGTGGCACTGACGGAGGGAATGAGTTAAGTAGCACTGACGGAGAGAATGAGTTAAGTGGCACTGACGGAGGGAATGAGTTAAGTGGCACCGTTCCTCCACAGAGAGCAAACGAGATTAAAAAATAGAATAAAATTTAAAAAAAATAGCGCTTAACTGAAAAGTAGAATCCGAGAGGGCAGCATAAAATGGTGAAAATCTAAATTTGGCATAAGCGCCGGGAATCAAAACATTATAGGAACCCCTGAACTAGCACATTGAAGATACTGTAGACGAAATATTACTGTAATACTGCTACTATTGAGTATTATACGATAATTCCTACACAAAAATGCATGATATTCTTACAGCATTGGAGATATAAATATGCTATTTTTCGACTGTCAGATGGAGCTGAAACTTTTCACTACTCTGGCCTTTGAGGAGAAATAAGATAAGACAAATGGAAATAAGACAAGCAAGTTGTCGCTGTCAAAAGTACGGACAAGCCGGACGACGAGAGGAAAGTACGGACAATTACTATTACGGACTCAAAAATAAGTACGGACAAGGGGGGTCGAAAATACAAAATGTCCGTACTAAATACGGACGTCTGGTTTCCCTTGTCTATGGGCCCCGGTCTAAAGAGGTCACTGGGTGGTGGGCAGAGCTCCGTTGGTCAATGAGCCCCGGTGTTTAAAAGCCCGCCGGTATTATTTTATGTTTTCCTGGGACCTTTAATAGTAGCTATACGTAATCTTAACTATGGCCCCTTGGGTGTACCCAGGGGTCAGAAGGCCTGAAGACCTTAGCCTAAGCTAATACATTCATGCATTGGATCATGAGCTATGGGCCCCTCTTTTACGGTGGACCCCTCTACTATAGTGGACCCTCTACTACAGCGGACCCCTCTACTACAGCGGACCCCTCTACTATAGTGGACCCATCTACTTCAGTGGGCCCCTCTATTGCAGCGGACCCATCTTCTAAAGTGGACAACTCTTCTACAGTGGACCCCTCTACTACAGCGAACCCATGCTGTTGGCATTACATAGAATGGTACTGTCTATGTTTACACATTGTGCAAAATAACAAAACAATATCACTAAATGACCACAAAACGACCACTAAATGACCACTAAATGACCACTAAAGGGCAACACTGAACATTAGACAAAGGCAACTCCCACCTCCCCACAAAAAAAGATCCATTGTTACCAGAAAAAGAACCCTTGTGTTAGTTTGTTGTAGTCTGTCAATAAAAACTTTCATTCTGTCAATAAACACTTTCATTCTGTCCATAAACACTTTCATTCTGTCAATAAACACTTTCATTCTGTCAATAAACACATTCATACTGTCAATAAACACATTCATACTGTCAATAAAAACTTTCATTTTGTCAATACAAACTTTCATTCTGCCAATAAACACTTTCATTCTGTCAGTAAACACTTTCATTCCGTCAATAAACACTTTCATTCTGCCAATAAACACTTTCATTCTGTCAATAAACACTTTCATTCTGCCAATAAACACTTTCATTCTGTCAATAAACACTTTCATTCTGTCAATAAACACTTTCATTCTGCCAATAAACACTTTCATTCTGCCAATAAACACTTTCATTCTGCCAATAAACACTTTCATTCTGTCAGTAAACACTTTTCATTCGTCAGTAAACACTTTTCATTCAGTCATTAAACACTTTTCATTCTGTCAGTAAACACTTTTCATTCTGTCAGTAAACACTTTTCATTCTTACAGTAAACACTTTCATTCTGTCAGTAAACACCTTCCAGTATGTCAATAAACACCTTCAGTCTTTCAACATTTGCCCCCCCCCCCCTTCCCCACAACCCCTGCTTACCACCCCACCAACGTTAACCTTGACACTCTCTGGAAATACATCAAAACGTGCTTACTACTACGTCATGATGATTCCGGTCAGTAGTTTAGTTGTACTACCCCCCTCCCAACCCCCCTCCCCACCCCCCTCCCCCCCAAGCAACCTTGTAGATGTATATTGAGAACCCGTTTGGGCCCCATTACGTCAGTTCCTGTTGAGTAACTAGAGGCCAGACTATTTCTGCTGCTGTCTGCTACCTTGACACTAATTATTACAGCCGGATTCTTACAGCCGGAGTTGTGACAGATTTAATTACTTCCGGCCAGAGCCAACACGTGACTTTTGGGGAGGGGCCCCCTCCCCCTCCCCCCTGCAACGTCAATACAATAATTTATATACATTTTTTTTTTCAACATCACAAATTGTTGCCCCTTGAATATCCGAGGCCCTTCAGACTCCGGAGTGGCAGGGCCCCATGATTCCAGCCGAGCCAGACAACATGATGCTGCAGTGATTGGACCTAGGGGCAGACTCCATGATTCCAGCCGAGCAGACAACATGATGCTGCAGTGATTGGACCTACGACTGGCCAGCAGTTAGGTCCGATAAATCTTATCTGGAAATGTTTTTTTTTTTTAAAATCTAGATTGTTTAACATGAGACAAAGTACGCACTTTCAATGTGTTATCAGGATTGTTCGTAAAGCGCTGTGTTCTATTTTTATCTATTACTTAAGGTTTAAGCCTGGAGCTCTCAACGGGTCGTTGACCTGAAAAACTGTACACTACTTTTACTTGGGTAACTAAGGTAAACAAATAAAAGGATGTCGTAAGAGGTGTGCATGTAGGTTTTGATAGCTTTTGTCCATCATCACGGGTGGCGCTACTGGTGAGCTAAGGTATTCCCAGGCAGTAGTGGTGGGTGGCACAAGCTCCTCCTTTGTCGGTGTTAAGTCAGGGATCCCCCAGGTCTCGGTGCTAGGCCCTTGTTTGTTCCTAGCATACCCGAGAAGTTGACCTCCGAAGCCAGACTGTTCGCAGACGACACGGCAGTGTATAGGACAGCAGATCTGACCAGGACCAGCTACAACAGGATCTCAGTCTGTTAGCTGAATGGGAGATGTGCTGGGATACGGAATTTCATCCTGCCAAGTGCCAGACACTGTCAGTGTCTAGAAGTTGTACTCCTCTACAATACCACTATACATTGCATGGTCATTTACTTGAGCCAGTTTCCTCCTTAAGGTACCTGGGTGTTACCATGCATTTAAAGATTATACCGTTGAGATGAGCACATTAACAATGTGTGCGAAGAGGCAAACAAGAACCTGGAGTTCTTAAGGCGCAATCTGAAGATCGGCGACTCCAGCATGAAAGAAAGAGCCTATAAAGCTTTGGTCCTGCCGCTTTTAGATAACGCATCTTCATTCTGGGACCAATTTACCCAGAAGAGCATCGACAGGTTGGAGGCGGTCCAGCGACGGGCAGCACGCTTTGTCCTGAACAGCTACAGGAATACCTCAAGTGTTGGCAGCATGCTGGAAACACTGGGCTGGTCAGCATTGGAAGAAGGACGACGATTATCCAAGCTCTCCATGATGTACAAGATCAAAAACGGGCTGGCCCACTGCTCCAGCATTAAAGAGAAACTCGTCCCTCTCCCCACTAGACAGTGAAGAAGCCATGACAGACAGTTCCGGCTCATACCAGCAAGAACTCTGTAAAGGAACTGCTCATTCCTGCCAAAGACGATCAGGGACTTGAACAAGCTTCCAAACAGCTGAGACGACAACACTTGACACATTTGTGTTTATTGCCTCAGGCCTTCTAAACCTCAGTTTATGATACCCTCGCTGAGTAACCCTTGCACGCAGTGAAATAGCCTCAACACCAGGCACAGAAACATCGCAAATCTCTCTACATACATAGGAGCCAGAATGATCAATACATTGATTGCGGGCCCTTAATATACAGAAGAAGTAGATAACCCTTTTTACACTGGGTGAGACTAAGATAACACTTTTTACACTGGGTGAGACTAAGATAACACTTTTTACACTGGGTGAGACTAAGATAACACTTTTTACACTATGTGACACAGCAATTTGTACACTGGTATTGTGTCCATCACTATTGGTGGCACTAATAGGAGATAAGGTAGCAATGTTTCCATTTGGGTCTGTAGATAGAGATTTATTGATTCGGAGGTGGGGTGAGGGTGTTGTGTCAACAACGGTTCACCTTATCCCCCTAGACCAGGGGTCGGGAACGTATGGCTCGCGAGCCAGATGTGGCTCTATTGATGGCTGCATCTGGCTCGCAGACAAATGTTCGATTATAAAAAAAATATGTATCTTTAGACTCCTTTGATCTTTTAAACATAAGGTATGGCTCTCACAGAATTACTTTTCACAATATGTGGTGTTCATGGCTCTCTCAGACAAAGAGGTTCACGATCCCTGCCCTAGACCTAACCTGCGTGCGAATCTTTTAAAGTGTGAACTTGTTCAACTCACAGCCTGAGGTCAAAGTACAAATCAGGACATCAGAGAACTTTTGAATGTGTCATGTGACATTTGTAAGACCAATATTACATTCATGTGGTAAACGGCGAGACTTTAGATGTCATAGATGTCATATATGTCATATTAATGATTGCAACTCAACGACCATAGTGACGTTAATAATAAATGTAAAAGTGGTCAAATAAATGACATAGTAGTAAAATAAGTGCCATAGTGGTCAAATAGGTGCCATAGTGGTCAAATAGGTGCCATAGTGGTCAAATAAGTGCCATAGTGGTCAAATAAGTGCCATAGTGGTCAAATAAATGACATAGTGGTCAAATAAGTGCCATAGTGGTCAAATAAGTGCCATAGTGGTCAAATAAGTGCCATAGTGGTCAAATAGGTGCCATAGTGGTCAAATAAATGACATAGTGGTCAAATAAGTGCCATAGTGGTCAAATAAATGACATAGTGGTCAAATAAGTGCCATAGTGGTCAAATGAGGGCCATAGTGGTCAAATAAGTGCGATAGTGGTCAAATAAATGACATAGTGGTCAAATAAGTGCCATAGTGGTCAAATAAATGACATAGTGGTCAAATAAGTGCCACAGTGGTCAAATAAGTCCCATAGTGGTCAAATAAGTGCCATAGTGGTCAAATAAATGACAAAGTGATCAAATAAATGACAAAGTGGTCAAATAAATGACAAAACTGTCAAATAAGTGACAAAGTGGTCAAATAAGTGCCAAAGTGGTCAAATAAGTGCCAAAAGGTCAAATAAGTGCCAAAAGGTCAAATAAGTACCAAAGGTCAAATAAGTGCCAAAGTGGTCAAATAAGTGCCAAAAGGTCAAATAAGTGCCAAAGGTCAAATAAGTGCCAAAGGTCAAATAAGTACAAAAGTGGTCAAATAAGTGCCAAAAGGTCAAATAAGTGCCAAAAGGTCAAATAAGTTCCAAAAGGTCAAATAAGTGCCAAAGTGGTCAAATAAGTGCCAAAGTGGTCAAATAAGTGCCATAGTGACGTAGTGCTGGGGAATGCGACCATGCAATCAGCGTACCGCCAAGGAGGGGGAGTGAAGGGGTTTTCCATGTTGACCAGGGGGTCCACAACCGTCATCTTCCCTTCACAATATGTGCTTGTTTGTTTTGTTTTGTTGTTGTTTTTGTTGGAGCGGGGGTGGGGGGGGGGGGGAAGTGGGCCCCTACATTCGAGTTTTGCTCCGGGTGCAGCTTTTCCTTTCTACTCCCTTTGTACACAGTCGTGGGGTCACGGGGTCATGGGGTCAAGGGGCGCCTTGTAAATAATGAACTTATATATTTTTTTTAAATTGTAAACATTGCATATTTCGAGTTTTCCAAGGGCGGCGGCCTGGTACGACTCCATTATTGTCTGGACTACAGTGACTTGGACACGCTATAGCACTGACCTTGACCTCAATATCATAATCAGCAGAACACAGTATTTGAAACTTTGTACAATTAATCAACACCCCCACAGACACACACACTTTCACACCATTACACACACTCAACGATTTACAGATTTAATAGAATATTTATTTACTCACCCTGCATCAGATGGTGATAAATGTCACTGTCTCTGACTCCGTCCCCAGAACACTCGACTTGCCAGCCAGCAGGAGTTTGACGTCCCCAAAACCAGGTCTCGTGACATGCAAACAAGTGCGGAGACAGACCCAGGGTACACAACCATCTTGCAGGCGTCGTGCGACTCAGTGAGAAAGCCAGCTGCTAAAGATATGAAGAGGATACCACACACCCACACACCCACACATCCACACACCCACACATCCACACATCTACACATCCACACATCCACACATCCACACACCCACACATCCACACACCCACACATCCACACACCCACACATCCACACACCCACACATCCACACATACAAAAGCACCACAATCTCGCAAAACCCCCCCCAAAAAAAAAACAAAAAAACATTAAAATAACATACTTATAAATTATTAGAACCACTTGCTTTAAAATTCATCTGTCCGTAACAAACAATTCATCTGTCCGTAACAAACAATTCATCTGTCCGTAACAAACAATTCATCCCCTTCACCAAGCCCACGAGCTTTTCTTCAATCAAAATTGACCACAAGCATATTTTCTGCAAGATCCAATCTCTTTCCGAAATCTTAGATTCTAGCATTAAGCCACTGGCCTCGTGGGTCCCGTAGCATTAAGCCACTGGCCTCGTGGGTCCTGTAGCATTAAGCCACTGGCCTCGTGGGTCCTGTAGCATTAAGCCACTGGCCTCGTGGGTCCTGTAGCATTAAGCCACTGGCCTCGTGGGTCCTGTAGCAATAAGCCACTGGCCTCGTGGGTCCTGTAGCATTAAGCCACTGGCCTCGTGGGTCCTGTAGCATTAAGCCACTGGCCTCGTGGGTCCTGTAGCAATAAGCCACTGGCCTCGTGGGTCCTGTCGCAATAAGCCACTGGCCTCGTGGGTCCTGTAGCATTAAGCCACTGGCCTCGTGGGTCCTGTAGCATTAAGCCACTGGCCTCGTGGGTCCAGTAAAGTTACACCGATATGTACCCCGGGCCTGTATACCAATAGTGTCCATGTTGTTAGCCAAGTGGACTCAAATATTTGATAAGATGATACGCAAGAAGCTATCGTGCCTGATGTGTTTGTAATGGTGAGTTGAGACTATTTTCTGCCTCAGTGATAATGACAATGAGCAGGTCTTCTCAAGCGGAACTCGGGATCCAGCAGGATGTTTAGCAAACAAAAGACTTAATCCTCCCATCCTGGGTAAACATTTTGAGACTCCACTTTTTATTTATATATTTTATTTTGAATATCAACTTCTCAACCTTTCAACTCTCAACTGTCAAGCTTTCAACTGTCAACCTTTCAACTCTCAACTGTCAACCTTTCAACTGTCAACTGTCAACCTTTCAACTGTCAACCTTTCAACGGTCAACCTTTCAACTGTCAACCTTTCAACTCTCAACCTTTCAACTCTCAACCTTTCAACTGAACTGTCAACCTTTCAACTGTCAACCTTTCAACTGTCAACCTTTCAACTGTCAACCTTTCAACTGTCAACTGCCAACCATCCACTGTCAACCTTTCAACTGTCAACCTTTCAACTCTCAACTGTCAACCTTTCAACTGTCAACCTTTCAACTCTCAACCTTTCAACTCTCAACCTTTCAACTTTCAACCTTTCAACTGAACTGTCAACCTTTCAACTGTCAACCTTTCAACTGTCAACCTTTCAACTGTCAACCTTTCAACTGTCAACCTTTCAACTGTCAACTGCCAACCATCCACTGTCAACCTTTCAACTGTCAACCTTTCAACTCTCAGCTGTCAACCTTTCAACTCTCAACCTTTCAACTGTCAACCTTTCAACTCTCAACCTTTCAACTGAACTGTCAACCTTTCAACTGTCAACCTTTCAACTGTCAACCTTTCAACTGTCAACTGCCAACCATCCGCTGTCAACCGTTCAACTGTCAACCTTTCAACTCTCAACTGTCAACCTTTCAACTCTCAACTGTCAACCTTTCAACTCTCAACTGTCAACCTTTCAACTCTCAACCTTTCAACTGTCAACCTTTCAACTCTCAACCTTTCAACTGAACTGTCAACCTTTCAACTGTCAACCTTTCAACTGTCAACCTTTCAACTGTCAACTGCCAACCATCCGCTGTCAACCGTTCAACTGTCAACCTTTCAACTCTCAACTGTCAACCTTTCAACTCTCAACTGTCAACCTTTCAACTCTCAACCTTTCAACTGTCAACCTTTCAACTCTCAACCTTTCAACTGAACTGTCAACCTTTCAACTGTCAACCTTTCAACTGTCAACCTTTCAACTGTCAACTGCCAACCATCCACTGTCAACCTTTCAACTGTCAACCTTTCAACTCTCAACTGTCAACCTTTCAACTCTCAACCTTTCAACTGTCAACCTTTCAACTCTCAACTGTCAACCTTTCAACTCTCAACCTTTCAACTGTCAACCTTTCAACTCTCAACCTTTCAACTGAACTGTCAACCTTTCAACTGTCAACCTTTCAACTGTCAACCTTTCAACTGTCAACTGCCAACCATCCGCTGTCAACCGTTCAACTGTCAACCTTTCAACTCTCAACTGTCAACCTTTCAACTCTCAACTGTCAACCTTTCAACTCTCAACTGTCAACCTTTCAACTCTCAACCTTTCAACTGTCAACCTTTCAACTCTCAACCTTTCAACTGAACTGTCAACCTTTCAACTGTCAACCTTTCAACTGTCAACCTTTCAACTGTCAACTGCCAACCATCCGCTGTCAACCGTTCAACTGTCAACCTTTCAACTCTCAACTGTCAACCTTTCAACTCTCAACTGTCAACCTTTCAACTCTCAACCTTTCAACTGTCAACCTTTCAACTCTCAACCTTTCAACTGAACTGTCAACCTTTCAACTGTCAACCTTTCAACTGTCAACCTTTCAACTGTCAACTGCCAACCATCCACTGTCAACCTTTCAACTGTCAACCTTTCAACTCTCAACTGTCAACCTTTCAACTCTCAACCTTTCAACTGTCAACCTTTCAACTCTCAACTGTCAACCTTTCAACTCTCAACCTTTCAACTGTCAACCTTTCAACTCTCAACCTTTCAACTGAACTGTCAACCTTTCAACTGTCAACCTTTCAACTGTCAACCTTTCAACTGTCAACTGCCAACCATCCGCTGTCAACCGTTCAACTGTCAACCTTTCAACTCTCAACTGTCAACCTTTCAACTCTCAACTGTCAACCTTTCAACTCTAACCTTTCAACTGTCACCTGACCTTTACTCCGGCTATCCTTCATTAAAAGAGCAACAGACAAAATAAGCAATTATTCCAACCCACTTAGGTTGCAATTTAGATAATTTTTTTAGACAAGACGTTTTATACTGATTACGGGATGAGAGTCAGTTTAATCCCGTTTTCCCGGATGAGAGTCAGTTTAATCCCGTTTTCCCGGGATAAAAGTCAGTTTAATCCCGTTTTCCCGGGATAAGAGTCAGTTTAATCCCGTTTTCCCGGGATGAGAGTCAGTTTAATCCCGTTTTCCCGGGATAAGCTAAAAGCTGAAAATAAGAAACCCTACACGGCACCACCTCCTTCCCCTCTCTCTACTTAACTGCTTGTCCTTACCCAATCCATTAAAGAAAATAATTCTCACTAATGGGCCACTGTAGGTTTCTCACCATTCTCAAACGACAACAAGAATCCGACCCCATTCCTTCAATCGTCGACAAGCAAGGACCCCTTCCCCCCTTTCCCTTGGAAACCCCCCCCCCCACGCCTTTTTTTCGTCAAATCCCGCCTTTCAGCCTTACGTCATATGTCGACATGACTCATTACGTTATGAAATCTTTCAATTAGACAAATCATTTCTTAAATTAGCGCCACAATCAGCAACTCGTACGGTATACACCCGCCCCCGCCCCCCCCCCCGCGCGCGTTGACGGTACATCGTGTGGAAAAGGGTGGGGGGTAAGGCTGGTAATGGCTACTGTGCTGCTTTGTGCTGCACTTTCATGTCCTTTGCCGTACTGTGCTGTATGTTGATTTGTTGTACTATGTTGTTATGTGCTGGAACTTGGGTGTTCTCAAGGGTGTCACTAGGTTTGTGCCACCCGGGGCTGGACACACGTTTTGTTCCGTGAAAGAGAACCGCTGCTGTTAGCCGAATAGCCGCCCTTTAATATAAAAAAAAGGTTGGCCTAGTGGTCACCCCACCATACCTCATATCACCTCACCTCACATCACCTCACCTCACATCACCTCACATCCCCTCACATCACCTCACCTCACATCACATCACCTCACATCACCTCACATCACATCACCTCACATCACCTCACATCACCTCACACCACCTCACCTCACCTCACCTCACATCACCTCACCTCACATCACCTCACATCACACCACCACACTTCATCCAAACACACTTCACACCACCAAAACTCGACTCCATTACACATCACTCCACATTATCCCACTTCACCACATCACACCACCACATTTATTCACACACAAAATCCCCAATAAAAGAATATTTTATTGGTTAGTTTCACATTGCGTAAATTAATGAACTAATTTTTGTAATGTGGCAGTGTAACAACGTAACAACATCTTTCACCTGGAGTGATCTATGAACTGTGAGCCTATTAATGCTCATTAATTGTTCAAACGATTCTCATCATATCTAAGGAAAGGTAAATCTCCGCGATATATTAACATAGATAGAAACTAGCATTTATAGAATAATGTCCCCTTGATGAAGAAATACGTGGTTCAACTAACAGTGTTTATTTGATTAACGAAGTCAACAATGTTTGCGGTTAACAAATGTTTAAATCAACCCTAACTTATCGGGTCGTCAAGATAAAGCACACGTATTATGATAATACTGTGAATAAAAATATGTATTGCTGCGCATCAGAGTCACCGCTGATTGGCTGAGAGCGTGACAAGTCTGGGCGGCGTCTTTATTTTGTTACTAAATATAGTAGTAAACCGTGCTGACATCACGGGGGATTCCCTCGTATTTACTATCGTATCGTACTACGAGCAGACGGCCGGGTTAACTTTTTTGTTGTCAGACAAACGCCAGTAGGAGCGCTAGCCTCACGCAGGTCAACACGGTGTGGAAGTGATCAACTTTGTGGATTTTTTGTTGGTTTGTTGTTTTTGCTCCTCTCGCTTCCGAGCAGACGTCCACCACGCCAGTCACCACACAAGAGTATTACCCCAGTTTGAAAGCAGACCACACTTAACATTTCATAATGGCAGCATCCAGTACAACTCCAGCGTCACTTAACGGTCAAATCCTTGCGGCCGACACTCAGGTTTTCACAGACAATTTTTTGATGCCGTCTGCCGACAACGTTGCCGGTATGTGCGCGTATGAAAATTATTACAACCAAAGTAATGGGGACATCAACAACAACAGCATGAACGGACCAAGCGTGTACCAGTATGAGGACGATCTCAGCAGACTTGGGAGTACTGACGAAAATGACGAAGTGTTCAGGGAGGACACGGCGGGGAAATTTATGGAGCAGCCGAGTTACGGGTCAGAGAGTCTGGACATCGTTAGCGCTGCCTACGAGGCGGTAAAGAGCAGGCGACTTACTCCATTACTGAAACACGAGCTCAAGTTCTTAATCCAGTCTCGGCGCATGTCTCAGGGGATGGACGAGATGGCAGTCCAGTTTGAGACACCAAGTATTGGCCAGGTAACAACCGTTTTATCTATCATTTATTAACAATTCTAAGCTTTGACTTTGATGATTATTGGCTAGACACAGTTGCACCGTAATAAATAGTTTCTCTTCCAGTTTCAATGTCAAACTATGTCATCTTTTATAATATTATATATAATATATATATATATTAGTTAAATAATAATAATCGTGTCATTTTATTTTTAAATTTACGTTACAAAAATATTGCAACAAAGGAAAATTATAATTATAAAATCTTTTACATCGAATGAAATAAAACATGAAACAAATTTTTAAAAATAATATGGGCATTATAATTTTTTTTAGATCAAATTATTTTAGCGATAATTGGTATTGTTTAAAATACAAAGTTAAAGTGCATCAAAAATTCTATTACAACATTTACATTACAATATTATTAAAACACTTGCATTACAATATATTAAATACTTACATTACAATATATTTTCGGTCATCAACGAGTTTTATCTGGTAGATAGACCATTTATTTTTTTAAATTATTATTACTATTACTATAATTAGACCTTAATTAGAAACATTATAAATATATCTAGTTTGAACGTATCAAATAGTTTGACATTTTAAATAAAGGTATGCAAATAACGCATCGCCACAGACAAAACATTAACTATTGCGTCACACTCTGTAACAAAATTAGTTGATTACGTCATACCCTGTTCAAGCAACTCACATTTAAAGGATTTTTTCGGGTGACCATAAATAAATTAATATTTGAACGGGGATTACCCCAAAATAAAGGCCAATTTATTTTAATTAAATTAAAATTCTGCAAATACTTTATTAATGCAATACCTTCATTATATAATAGAGTTTTAAATTTGTTGTATTTGAAATATTTTCTTAAGTTCCAAAAAATATAACACACAAGTTTTATTTTTTCTTGAATCAAGTCAAATTTAAATTTATTATTCCATTCCCCCCCCCCCCCCCCCCATTTACTAAAGGAGTCTATACTTACTTAGAAACTATTCAATTATAAATATAAAATGAAAATATTTATATGCAGGCTATTAGAAATTAAAATGTCAAAATTTTCGTTGAAAAATATATTCTTTACATTGGGGCGTGGAGACCAGATTTTGGCACTATTTAAATGAGATATAAATTTATTATATTATTTTATCCAATTTAATATAAATATTTAATCCACTTAGACTAGCCAACAAACATGAAATTTACTACAACCACTCATACTAGCCAACAAACATGAAATTACTACAACAACTCAGACTAGCCAACAAACACCAAATAACTACAACCACTCATACTAGCCAACAAGAATAAAATTAACTACAACCACTCATACTAGCCAACAAACATGAAATTACTACAACCACTTAGACTAGCCAACAAACATGAAATTAACTACAACCACTCATACTAGCCAACAAACAGGAAATTTACTACAACCACTCATACTAGCCAACAAACATGAAATTACTACAACCACTTAGACTAGCCAACAAACATGAAATTACTACAACCACTTAGACTAGTCAACAAACATGAACTTAACTACAACCACTCATACTAGCCAACAAATATGAAATTACTACAACAACTCAGACTAGCCAACAAACACCAAATAACTACAACCACTCATACTAGCCAACAAACATGAAATTACTACAACAACTCAGACTAGCCAACAAAAACTAAATAACTACAACCACTCATACTAGCCAACAAGAATAAAATTAACTACAACCACTCAGACTAGCCAACAAACATGAAATTAACTACAACCACTTAGACTAGCCCACAAACATGAAATTACTACAACCACTTAGACTAGCCAACAAACATGAAATTACTACAACAACTCAGACTAGCCAACAAACACCAAATAACTACAACCACTCATACTAGCCAACAAGAATAAAATTAACTACAACCACTCATACTAGCCAACAAACATGAAATTACTACAACCACTTAGACTAGCCAACAAACATGAAATTAACTACAACCACTCATACTAGCCAACAAACATGAAATTTACTACAACCACTCATACTAGCCAACAAACATGAAATTACTACAACCACTTAGACTAGCCAACAAACATGAAATTACTACAACCACTTAGACTAGTCAACAAACATGAACTTAACTACAACCACTCATACTAGCCAACAAATATGAAATTACTACAACAACTCAGACTAGCCAACAAACACCAAATAACTACAACCACTCATACTAGCCAACAAACATGAAATTACTACAACAACTCAGACTAGCCAACAAAAACTAAATAACTACAACCACTCATACTAGCCAACAAGAATAAAATTAACTACAACCACTCAGACTAGCCAACAAACATGAAATTAACTACAACCACTTAGACTAGCCAACAAACATGAAATTACTACAACCACTTAGACTAGCCAACAAACATGAAATTAACTACAACCACTTAGACTAGCCAACAAACATGAAATTACTACAACAAATCAGACTAGCCAACAAACACCAAATAACTACAACCACTCATACTAGCCAACAAGAATAAAATTAACTACAACCACTTAGACTAGCCAACAAACATGAAATTAACTACAACCACTTAGACTAGCCAACAAACATGAAATTACTACAACAACTCAGACTAGCCAACAAACACCAAATAACTACAACCACTCATACTAGCCAACAAGAATAAAATTAACTACAACCACTTAGACTAGCCAACAAACATGAAATTAACTACAACTACTCATACTAGCCAACTAGCATGAAATTAACTACAGCAACTCAGACTAGCAAACTAGCATGAACGTAAACGAAGAAATAATTAAAAAGTAACAATATACAATTCTAACACTAACATATCCTCATTTTTTTATAAGACCCATTCTCAAATCTCCGTTTTCAACGTTTTGATCTCAGCCCCCAAGCCACTCTATCCATCTAATGGAATTATTTACCCCCCCCCCCCACTAACCTCATCTCATTACCTCCTTTCAAGTCCAGGCCGTTAGTTTCAATTGTTTGTTGTGACGTGTTATTTAGGCCAGTAGGTTACCTCGCCGTGATGACCCGCGTACCATTAACCCGTGACTGCGATCTCCATGTGCCAATCATCGTCTGGCAGTGGTGGAACGTCTGCTGGCCCCTGGGGGCTATGTCAACAGTTGGTCTTTGTCTCGGTATGCCTGGCCTGCTAAGAAAACCAGCAATTACATTTTTCCCCCCTCACGTTGTACCCGAGGTTAGGACAATGCCTTCTGGCTGCTGGCAGTAAAATCAATTTCGTTTTTTTTTCTTTCTATGTATGTTGAGGTTATATTTTGAAATAATAAAACAATTCAATAAGAATCATTTAACAAAAAAAAAAAAAGTAAAAATAATGTGTTTAAAAATTACAAAAATAATAATCTAGAGGAACCCCCTTGAAATATAATTTTAAAAAAAATAAATAAATTGTTTTAAGGAATGTAGGATTGGAATAAATATTTTAAAGTCCGTGAAATAATGTTATTAAATAATGTAATGTTGAAAAAAAACAACTTTGTATTAAAACTGTATATATTTTTAAAAATAATTTTTATCAAATGTATATATATTAAAACATTATATGCAAAATATATGTTTTTAAAGTTTTCAGAATTTAATCGAAAACAGAAAGAAATCTTTATTTAATTTTTGATTTGCTGTCCTTAAAATTGTCTGGCAATGCTGCTACTTTTTATATGTTTGTATTTTACATTACCGTCTTTAAGGGTGTAGCGTAGTGTTACTCAACTTTGACCTCTGTTTATATTCAGTAACATGTATTTCTCTTATTTTCTAAAGTTTAAAGTAAGTAAATGAAATAATCGAATGCGAGATTTGTCGACATAAAATCAAACAAATATAAAACCAGAGGTTTCGATCATTTTTAGAAATAAAAATAAAACATTAATTTCAGCCCTTCCATAGAATGGAACATTAAAAAAAACACCTTTGCAGCTAATTAAGATACATCGTACCTCATTTCATTAGGTTAGGTTTAGGGATAGATTTAGGGTTCAGGTTAGGTTTAGGGATACATTTAGGAAATTTTTTTCATTATTTTTTAACGTTTTATTCTTCATTTTACGGGTTACAGCAATCAATTTGGCGGCCATGGTAAAAAAACGCGGTACGATCTAATCGAATTTACCAAATTTGCTATCAAGTAACTAACTTTATTTGTTGTTAAAATTAGTTTTAATGTTTTTTTCCCAAAGTGTAAGATATTTTGTTTCATTTGGTACACTTCTAGTAAAAGATACCCCCCCCCCTTTTTTAAAAAAAAACACTTTTAAGCTTTTCTTACGGCAAAACTTATCCGTAAAAAGTTATAATTAAAATTAAATAGCTATCAGTATCAGTTATAAGTATTAAGAAATACCACCTAGGCCTAGGACCCTATCATGAAATACCATCTAGGACCCTATCATGAAATACCACCTAGGACCCTATCATGAAATACCACCTAGGCCTAGGACCCTATCATGAAATACCACCTAGGACCCTATCATGAAATACCACCTAGGACCCTATCATGAAATACCATCTAGAACCCTATCATGAAATACCACCTAGGACCCTATCATGAAATACCACCTAGGACATAGGAAAGGATTTCTTAATCACTGTTGATCATGACGTCAGCTAAATATTCCCGTCAGTTCAGGGTTGTCAAGTGGTTCCCTTAGACGTCAGGTGGTTCCCCCAGCCATCAGGTGGTCTCCTTTGTTGACAGTTGAGATTGTAACTTCGGTCCTTGATTGCACACAACTCATCCTGCTACATCTGGACAAACGAAGATATTAGCGTGTAACATGACCAGCCATCTTTGGCACGCGGCCAGCATTACTCATGATACGGTTCTGTGTATCAAACCAAAGTCTGGCTCAACACATCACTCGTCCCTATGGTTCTGTGTATCAAACCAAAGTCTGGCTCAACACATCACTCGTCCATCAGACAAAGCTTCAGCTAAAATATTTGACGTGACGGAAATTCTCATTGGTGCTGTTTATCGTTTAGGCTTATTAATTAGGAGATACTCAAAGTCCAATGGGATTGGTTGCGTCGCTTTGTACATCTACATCTTCATCTACAGCTACAACTTCATCTACAGCTACAGCTTCATCTACAGCTACAACTTCATCTACAGCTACAACTTGATCAACAGCTACAACTTCATCTACAGCTACAACTTCATCTACATCTACAGCTTCATCTACAGCTACAACTACATCTACAGCTACAACTTGATCAACAGCTACAACTTCATCTACAGCTACAACTTCATCTACAGCTACAACTACATCTACAGCTACAACTTGATCAACAGCTACAACTTCATCTACAGCTACAACTACAACGACATCTTCATCTCCATTTACATATTTTAAGGAACCATTCTGTTTCTTTAGAATTGTAGAACCTCTGTCTTGGCTACATGTCATAGTGATGTCAGCGGTAGACTAAAAAAAAAAAGTTGACATTTGTGTTGAGAGATACATTCTCTCTTTCTTATGACACTGACATTTTTCTCTTGACATCCATTGTAACGACGGAAGAAATGGGGTGAGGGATAAGGGGGAGATTGTACAGAAAACTCTCATATGTAATAATGTATTCAATTCTCTCCCATATCTCCAGCAAAAGAGAAAAACGGGATAGTAAAGCTTTATAGAGAAACAGTGTGTTCAAGCTATATAGAAACACAGGATATTTTAAAACATAAAAGAGGACAAAAGCATCAAACGTATCGGCAAAAAGTCTTCTTCAAGAACAAAATAACAAAATAAAAATAATTAAGAGCAAATAATTGAGTTGGAAATTGTGTTCAGTCCAGGACAAAAGAAAACTACCTTAGAATTAAATCATTACGCTACCCTGGGCGCCCGATATTTTTTAAGACCACCCTGTTGTTTGTTTCTTACTGATAAGATGTCCCTGTTGTTTAAGATGTGCCTGTTGTTTAAGATGTCCATGTTGTTTAAGATGTCCATGTTGTTAGTTTGGCACATAGTTGTATGTTGTTGACCTTGTCTATGTACAAACTAAATACATTGGCGTGGTAAAAAGACTCCCAGATTGTTTACCGTTTTCTGATCATGAACTCATTATTGAACCAGATCACGTCATTGACAGCTGCAGTCTTGTCTGATCATGAACTCATTATTGAACCAGATCACGTCATTGACAGCTGCAGTCTTGTCTGATCATGAACTCATTATTGAACCAGATCACGTCATTGACAGCTGCAGTCTTGTCTGATCATGAACTCATTATTGAACCAGATCACGTCATTGACAGCTGCAGTCTTGTCTGATCATGAACCCATTATTGAACCAGATCACGTCATTGACAGCTGCAGTCTTGTCTGATCATGAACCCATTATTGAACCAGATCACGTCATTGACAGCTGCAGTCTTGCAGACAGTAGCTGACACTCGTTACCGTGTATTTGTGTCACTACCTTTAAACAGATTGACAGCTTGACGGAATGACTGTGCCGTGGCACAACGTCAAATAACATTAGCTAATTTTTCTCTAAAGGATTTTCTTGTTATATTCCTAACAGTAACAGATCATTCCATTTTAAGCTACACATTAATACTTCTTATCTTTTGTTCCCCTATGGTTCCTTTTGTTCCATTTGTCCCCTTGTATTCCCTTTCATTCCTTCTTGTTCCCCTTTGGTTCCTTTTGTTCCCCTTTATTCCTTTTCATTCCTTTTTGTTCCCCTTTGGTTCCTTTTGTTCCCCTTTGGTTCCTTATGTTCCCCTTTGTTCCCGTTTGCTCTGTTATAAAAATCTGAAAAGATTTGCTTATAACTTTAACACTACACCAAAGTTATTATCCCCGGGATGACGTCATTTCTATCAAAACTTTTTGTCTGGTAATCTCTAAACACGAAGCTGTTCAATTATTTTGGCGATATTTTAATTGGGGAAAATCTCAATCCATCTTCCTCGTATCCCGCTGTGGTGAGACACCTTCCTGTGAAACACCTTCCCGTGAAACACCTTCCTGTGAAACACCTTCCTGTGAAACACCTTCCTGTGAAACACCTTCCTGTGAAACACCTTCCTGTGAAACACCTTCCTGTGAAACACCTTCCCGTGAAACACCTTCCCGTGAAACACCTTCCTGTGAAACACCTTCATGTGAAACACCTTCCTGTGAAACACCTTCCTGTGAAACACCTTCCCGTGAAACACCTTCCTGTGAAACACCTTCATCGTAAACACCTACCTGTGATACACCTTCATCGTAAACACCTACATGTGATACACCTTCCTGTTATACATCGATATCAGTTCGGGTAATTGCCTCAATTGTAAACTTCTTCTACCTGATATGACCAAGCGTGTTATACAAATGTTTGGTGATCAATAGAAACCTTTTCGAAACCTCCACGCAATATCCGGTCTCTGATGTCATGGTAGTCATAATGAAACCTCCACGCAATACCCGGTCTCTGATGTCATGGTAGTCATAATGAAACCTCCACGCAATATCCGGTTTCTGATGTCATGGTAGTCATAATGAAACCTCCACGCAATATCCAGTCTCTGATGTCATGGTAGTCATAATGAAACCTCCACGCAATATCCGGTCTCTGATGTCATGATAGTCATAATGAACCTCCACGCAATATCCGGTCTCTGATGTCATGGTAGTCATAATGAAACCTCCACGCAATATCCGGTCTCTGATGTCATGGTAATCATAATGAAACCTTAACGCTATTGGATCAGTGTTGTACAAAATAAATATTGAACTCTGTCGTGTTGATTCAACTCTGTCGTGTTGATTCAACTCTGTCGTGTTGATTCAACTCTGTCGTTTTCATTCAGCTCTGTCGTGTTGATTCAACTCTGTCGTGTTGATTCACCTCTGTCGTGTTCTTTCAACGCTGTCATGCGAGTCATTGTTTCTATACCTTATTTTGAGTTCATTCAACTGTGCAGTGACTCATAGTCATAGTGTCTGTACCAAATTTTGAGTAACCTATGCAAATAGACTTGACAACGGATGGACGTTTTGGTCATATTTATAACCATGACGCGCATATACTCTCTTGTCCAGTGGTTCTCAACCTTCCAAATGCCGCGACCCTATAATACAGTTCCTCATGTTGTGGTGACCCCCCAAACATAAAATTATTTTCGTTGCTACTTCATCAATGTAGAGTAGATGTGTTTTCCGATGGTCTTAGGCGACCCCTGTGAAAGGGCCGTTCGATCCCCCAAAGTGGTCGCGGCCCGCAGGTTGAGAACCGCTGCTCTAGTGAAATAATTTGGGGGAAAATATATTGTTATCTGTAGCAGGACTGAGGTAGGCAGCAATTCAGACGACGATGGTAAAAAAATTGACTTATTCCCGACAAGTGGCAGAAATATTGAGATTTAAATTAACTTCAAATTACTCTTGTAATAATATGGTGTTCGATAAAAATAGATCCAACATGGCGACATGGCTTTCTTTCATGGGATTTATTTTTAGTCGCATCATTTTTAATCTGCATTAATCTTTTTTTTTTATGAATCGCTTGATAATATAAAATTATAAAATTGTTGCAGACAGTAATATTAAAAAAACCAATGCTGTATTAAGTCTATACGAACAAGTGTTCGAAGTCTATGCTAGAGATCAGAAATAAAACAACAATTGTTTCAATAACAATAGGTTACCGGAAATTGGTTTGAAAAGAAATTTCGTCGACGGAAATTTGGTCGAATCTTTTTTTCAATTCACACATTAAAATTTTGCGTCAAATTTCTTTTTGAACGCATTATTTTCTTATACTATTTGGTATATTGCGTTCACAAAGAAATTTAACGATAATTTTAACGTGTTAACTGAAGAAAAGATTCGAACAAAATTGCATTCGATGAAAATTTCCATCGACGAAATTTCTTTGAAACAAAATTCCGGATACGATAACAATCATCACTAGGACACGTATATCAAGTAATCAGTATCAAATACAGCAATATCAACAACAATATCAACAACAGCATCATCAACAACAACAACATCAACATGTGTTGTTTCAACTGTCTCTTAAAATACTTGATCCAATATTATTTTTCAAGATTAGATTCCGAGAGATCAGGATTAGATAATTTAGCTGCCAGATAGTTGCGTCCCCTTGTCATACCGATTATTGGCGCCTTCAAACGTGTCTTTCATAATGGTAACAAGACCCGCTATTTCGTCAGGGCGAAGTTAATCCTTACCCCCCCCCCCCCACCCCCGCCCGTTCATCCCGCCCCTCCCCATGTTTAGCCCCAGCCACCCTTGTTCCTACGTACCCCACCTGGAGACCAGGTGAAATAAAAAATTGAATGCACGTGTCGCTATCTCGGCTGACTTGGACATTGCCACCAGGTCGTGGCGGCAAGGTAATGATGGCAAGGTCCCCGGGAAGCATTGGGGCGAGAGGTCATATGGAGATAAGGTCTGTCTATGACAGTGACGGGTCGTAATGGTGTCAGTTGTAATGGTGTCAGTGGCAATGGTGTCAGTGGTAATGGTGTCAGTGATAATGGCATCAGTTGTAATGGTGTCAGTTGTAATGGTGTCAGTGGTAATGGTGTCAGTTTTAATGGTGTCAGTGGTAATGGTGTCAGTGGCAATGGTGTCAGTGGTAATGGTGTCAGTGGTAACGGTGTCAGTGGTAATGGTGTCAGTTGTAATGGTGTCAGTTGTAATGGTGTCAGTTGTAATGGTGTCAGTTGTAATGGTGTCAGTTGTAATGGTGTCAGCTTCAGTCTTTTATTGGATTTGGGTCACGTCACGTCAAGCACGCTATATCTGACGTTTTGATCAGAGGTTCTCATTGTGTGGACACGTTTCTATCAAGGGTTCTAAAACAGTGAAATGGTAACATTTTAAACAGAAATCCCTGGCCCAAAAAGGAAGAATGATGTAATACAATTTATTTTTAAAACTATGTGCAGGAATTTTGTGTGTCAGTGTAATCATGGGCGTCCGCAGAATATTTTTTTAATGGGGGTGGGGGGGGGGGGTAACTTAAATAACAAAATAAAAAAATTGTTGGAACTTGGTACAATGACTAATAACAATACTGAAGACATCCGTGCGTGTTCATGAGTGTGTCCGCGAGTGTCCATGACTGTCCGAGTGTGTCCGTGGGTGTCCGTGAGTGTGACATGAACCAACTTGCGGCTTTGTTGTAAACAGTTTACGAGTATTTATTTAATCAAGTGTAAATGGGTCAATAGTATTTAAATCAAAGGTTCTCAACCTTGCTACTGCCGCGACGCTTTAATCCAGTTCTTCTTGTTGTGGTGAACCCCCCACCCCAAACATAACATTATTTAGGTTGCTACGTCATAAATATGAGTTTTCCTTATATGGTCATAGTCGAATCCCTGTTTTTAAAGGTCGTTTGGCCCCCCAAAGGGGTCGCGATCAACAGGTTGGGAACCGCTGATTTAAATACAGCGTTAAGTTGGTCCAGGTCGCACGTTAAGTTGGTCCAGGTTACACGTTAAGTTGGTCCTGGTTACACGTTAAGTTGGTCCTGGTTACACGTTAAGTTGGTCCTGGTTACACGTTAAGTTGGTCCTGGTTACACGTTAAGTTGGTCCTGGTTACACGTTAAGTTGGTCCTGGTTACACGTTAAGTTGATCCTAGTTACACGTTAAGTTGGTCCTGGTTACACGTTAAGTTGGTCCTGGTTACACGTTAAGTTGGTCCTGGTTACACGTTAAGTTGGTCCTGGTCATACGTTAAGTTGGTCCTGGTTACAGGTTAAGTTGGTCCTGGTCACACGTTAAGATGGTCCTGGTTACACGTTGAGTTTGTCCTGGTTACACGTTAAGCTGGTCCTGGTTACACGTTAAGTTGGTCCAGGTCACACTTTAAGTTGGTCCTGGTTACACGTTAAGTTGGTCCTGATTACACGTTAAGTTGTTCCAGGTTACACGTTAAGTTGGTCCTGGTTACACGTTACGTTGGTCCTGGTTACATGTTAAGTTGGTCAAGGTTACACGTTAAGTTGGTCCAGGTTACACGTTAAGTTGGTCCAGGTTACATGTTAAGTTGGTCCTGGTTACACGTTAAGTTGGTCCTGGTTACACGTTAAGTTCGTCCTGGTTACACGTTAAGTTGGTCCTGGTTACACGTTAAGATCGTCCTGGTTACACGTTAAGTTGGTCCTGGTTACAAGTTAAGTTGGTCCTGGTTACACGTTAAGTTGGTCCAGGTTACACGTTAAGTTGGTCCAGGTTACACGTTAAGTTGGTCCAGGTTACACGTTAAGTTGGTCCAGGTTACACGTTAAGTTGGTCCATGTTACACGTTAAGTTGGTCCAGGTTACACGTTAAGTTGGTACAGGTTACACGTTAAGTTGGTCCAGGTTACACGTTAAGTTGGTCCTGGTTACACCTTAAGTTGGTCCAGGTTACACGTTAAGTTGGTCCTGGTTACATGTTAAGTTGGTCCAGGTTACACGTTAAGTTGGTCCTGGTTACACGTTAAGTTGGTCCTGGTTACACGTTAAGTTGGTCCTGGTTACACGTTAAGTTGGTCCTGGTTACACGTTAAGTTGGTCCTGGTTACACGTTAAGTTGGTCCTGGTTACACGTTAAGTTGGTCCTGGTTACACGTTAAGTTGGTCCTGGTTACACGTTAAGTTGGTCCTGGTTACACGTTAAGTTGGTCCTGGTTACACGTTAAGTTGGTCCTGGTCACACGTTAAGTTGGTCCTGGTTACACGTTAAGTTGGTCCTGGTTACACGTTAAGTTGGTCCTGGTCACACGTTAAGTTGGTCCTGGTTACACGTTAAGTTGGTCCTGGTCACACGTTAATTTGGTCCTGGTCACACGTTAAGTTGGTCCTGGTTACACGTTAAGTTGGTCCTGGTTACACGTTAAGTTGGTCCAGGTTACACGTTAAGTTGGTCCTGGTTACACGTTAAGTTGGTCCTGGTTACACGTTAAGTTGGTCCTGGTCACACGTTAAGTTGGTCCAGGTCACACGTGAAGTTGGTCCAGGTCACACGTTAAGTGGTCCAGGTCACACATTAAGTTGGTCCAGGTCACACGTTAAGTTGGTCCATGTCACACGTTAAGTTGGTCCAGGTCACACGTTAAGTTGGTCCAGGTCACACGTTAAGTTGGTCCAAGTCACACGTTAAGTTGGTCCAGGTCACACGTTAAGTTGGTCCATGTCACACGTTAAGTTGGTCCAGGTCACACGTTAAGTTGGTCCAGGTCACACGTTAAGTCGGTTCAGGCCACACGTTAAGTTGGTCCAGGTCACACGTTAAGTTGGTCCAGGCCACACGTTAAGTTGTTCCAGGTCACACGTTAAGTTGGTCCAGGTCACACGTTAAGTTGTCCAGGTCACACGTTAAGTTGGTCCAGGTCACACGTTAAGTTGGTCCTGGTTACACGTTAAGTTGGTCCTGGTTACACGTTAAGTTGGTCAAGGCCACACGTTAAGTTGGTCCAGGTCACACGTGAAGTTGGTCCAGGTCACACGTTAAGTGGTCCAGGTCACACATTAAGTTGGTCCAGGTCACACGTTAAGTTGGTCCATGTCACACGTTAAGTTGGTCCAGGTCACACGTTAAGTTGGTCCAGGTCACACGTTAAGTTGGTCCAAGTCACACGTTAAGTTGGTCCAGGTCACACGTTAAGTTGGTCCATGTCACACGTTAAGTTGGTCCAGGTCACACGTTAAGTTGGTCCAGGTCACACGTTAAGTCGGTTCAGGCCACACGTTAAGTTGGTCCAGGTCACACGTTAAGTTGGTCCAGGCCACACGTTAAGTTGTTCCAGGTCACACGTTAAGTTGGTCCAGGTCACACGTTAAGTTGTCCAGGTCACACGTTAAGTTGGTCCAGGTCACACGTTAAGTTGGTCCTGGTTACACGTTAAGTTGGTCCAGGTCACACGTTAAGTTGGTCAAGGCCACACGTTAAGTTGGTCCAGGTCACACGTTAAGTTGGTCCAGGCCACACGTTAAGTTGGTCCAGGCCACACGTTAAGTTGGTCCAGGTCACACGTTAAGTTGGTCCAGGTCACACGTTAAGTTGGTCCAGGCCACACGTTAAGTTGGTCCAGGTCACACGTTAAGTTGGTCCTGGTCACATGTTAAGTTGGTCCTGGTCACATGTTAAATTGGTCCAGGTCACACGTTAAGTTGGTCCAGGTCACACGTTAAGTTGGTCCTGGTCACACCTTAATTTGGTCAAGGTCACACGTTAAGTTGGTCCAGGTCACACGTTAAGTTGGTCCTGGTCACACCTTAATTTGGTCAAGGTCACACGTTAAGTTGGTCCAGGCCACACGTTAAGTTGGTCCAGGTCACACGTTAAATTGGTCCAGGCCACACGTTAAGTTGGTCCAGGCCACACGTTAAGTTGGTCCAGGTCACACGTTAAGTTGGTCCAGGTCACACGTTAAGTTGGTCCAAGTCACACGTTAAGTTGGTCCAGGTCACACGTTAAGTTGGTCCATGTCACACGTTAAGTTGGTCCAGGTCACACGTTAAGTTGGTCCAGGTCACACGTTAAGTTGGTTCAGGCCACACGTTAAGTTGGTCCAGGTCACACGTTAAGTTGGTCCAGGCCACACGTTAAGTTGTTCCAGGTCACACGTTAAGTTGGTCCAGGTCACACGTTAAGTTGTCCAGGTCACACGTTAAGTTGGTCCAGGTCACACGTTAAGTTGGTCCTGGTTACACGTTAAGTTGGTCCAGGTCACACGTTAAGTTGGTCAAGGCAACACGTTAAGTTGGTCCAGGTCACACGTTAAGTTGGTCCATGTCACACGTTAAGTTGGTCCAGGCCACACGTTAAGTTGGTCCAGGTCACACGTTAAGTTGGTCCTGGTCACATGTTAAGTTGGTCCTGGTCACATGTTAAATTGGTCCAGGTCACACGTTAAGTTGGTCAAGGTCACACGTTAAGTTGGTCCTGGTCACACCTTAATTTGGTCAAGGTCACACGTTAAGTTGGTCCAGGTCACACGTTAAGTTGGTCCTGGTCACATCTTAATTTGGTCAAGGTCACACGTTAAGTTGGTCCAGGCCACACGTTAAGTTGGTCCAGGTCACACGTTAAGTTGGTCCAAGTCACACGTTAAGTTGGTCCAGGCCACACGTTAAGTTGGTCCAGGTCACACGTTAAGTTGGTCCAGGTCACACGTTAAGTTGGTCCAGGCCACACGTTAAGTTGGTCCAGGTCACACGTTAAGTTGGTCCAGGTCACACGTTAAGTTGGTCCAGGTCACACGTTAAGTTGGTCCTGGTCACACCTTAATTTGGTCAAGGTCACACGTTATGTTGGTCCTGGTCACATGTTAAGTTGGTCCTGGTCACACCTTAATTTGGTCAAGGTCACACGTTAAGTTGGTCCAGGCCACACGTTAAGTTGGTCCAGGTCACACGTTAAGTTGGTCCAGGTCACACGTTAAGTTGGTCCAGGCCACACGTTAAGTTGGTCCAGGTCACACGTTAAGTTGGTCCAGGCCACACGTTAAGTTGGTCCAGGTCACACGTTAAGTTGGTCCTGGTCACACCTTAATTTGGTCAAGGTCACACGTTAAGTTGGTCCTGGTCACACCTTAAGTTGGTCAAGGTCACACTGACATTGCGACCTGATAGCCTCCTTAAATATTGTGTAAAAATATGTTCATTGGCAAGTCTAGCAGACAGAGTAAGTGAGTACATTATCATGTTCATTGGCAAGTCTAGCAGACAGAGTAAGTGAGTACATTATCATGTTCATTGGCAAGTCTAGCAGACAGAGTAAGTGAGTACATTATCAGGTTCATTGGCAAGTCTAGCAGACAGAGTAAGTGAGTACATTATCATGTTCATTGGCAAGTCTAGCAGACAGAGTAAGTGAGTACATTATCATGTTCATTGGCAAGTCTAGCAGACAGAGTAAGTGAGTACATTATCATGTTCATTGGCAAGTCTAGCAGACAGAGTAAGTGAGTACTTTATCATGTTCATTGGCATCCCTAGCAGACAGATTAAGTGAGTACATTATCATGTTCATTGGCAAGTCTAGCAGACAGAGTAAGTGAGTACATTATCATGTTCATTGGCAAGTCTAGCAGACAGAGTAAGTGAGTACATTATCATGTTCATTGGCAAGTCTAGCAGACAGAGTAAGTGAGTACTTTATCATGTTCATTGGCATCCCTAGCAGACAGATTAAGTGAGTACATTATCTTGTTCATTTGCAAGTCTAGCAGACAGAGTAAGTGAGTACATTATCATTTTCTTTGGCAAGTCTAGCAGACAGAGTAAGTGAGTACATTATCATTTTCATTGGCAAGTCTAGGAGACAGAGTAAGTGAGTACTTTATCATGTTCATTGGCATACCTAGCAGACAGAGTAAGTGAGTACATTATTTTTTTCATTGGCATCCCTAGCAGACAGAGTAAGTGAGTACATTATCATTTTCATTGGCATCCCTAGCAGACAGAGTAAGTGAGTACATTATCATGTTCATTGGCAAGTCTAGCAGACAGAGTAAGTGAGTACATTATCATGTTCATTGGCAAGTCTAGCAGACAGAGTAAGTGAGTACATTATCATTTTCATTAGCATCCCTAGCAGACAGAGTAAGTGAGTACATTATCATGTTCATTGGCATCCCTAGCAGACAGAGTGAGTGAGTACATTATAGAAGCTTGCAGATGTTGGTCATACTATTTGACAACATTTTAGCGACATTCAGCGAGAAGCATTTGCCCCCGCCCCCCTCAACTCTTTATTTTTTGCAGACGCCAATGTATATTACTATGTACATATATCTAAAACAGCGGTTCTCAACCTGTGGGTCACGACCCCTTTGGGGGTTGCACGACCCTTTCACAGGGGTCGCCTAAGACCATCTGAAAATACATATACTCTACAGTTGTAAAGTATCAACGAAAATAATTTTGGGGTTGGGGGTCGTATTATTAACTGTATTAAAGGGTCGCGGCATGAAAAAGGTTGAGAACCACTGATCTAAAAGAAAGTTTGCAAAAAATTCTCCTATATGGCGTTTTATCTCCTCCACCATCCAAGCCCAGCCCATCCCAGCCCACCCATACACATGCATTCTCTCAATAGCTAATACTAATACATTTCATAGTAGTTTTGATGTTCTAGTATTTATTGAATGAATTACTCAGGCAAGAGAATTAAGCAACCGTAGCATGTCAACCCCTACACCCCCCACACACGCACACAACCCCCATACACCCCCCACACACAGATGCGAGCAAACATTCAACACATGTTCTGCGCCCCCCCCCCCCCGCCCCCCCCCCCCGGGCGACAGCTATGAATTGTTACACTTTCAATGTTACACGTTACGGCACCAGCACGATTCGTACGTGACGTAACTGAAGTTAAATCAATGCGTAACTCTGGGATTGTTATTGTAAAATTATGCTATGAAGGGTTATGGGTGTCTCCATAACACTTGTTAAACAAGCGGTTCTCAACCTGTGGTTCGAGACCCCATTGGGAGTTGAACGACCCTTACAAGACTAAGACCATCGGAAAACACATATTTATGAGGTAGCAACGAACATAATTTTATGGTTGGGGTAACCAAAATATGAGGATCTGTATTAAAGGGCCGCGCCATAAGGGAGGCTGAGAACCACTGTTTTAAGCAGTCCTAAGACAGATTCAAAATACAGTACCTTCATAAATCTGCTAATAGTACGTTCTAATCATAGGAAAACACCACGTTAAAAAAGTATATAAAAAAGGATATAAAAGGTATATACAAAAAGTATATAAAAAAAGGATATAAAGGGATATATAAAAAAAGTATATAAAAACGGTCGCCTTTCAAAAAAATCGTTAAAAAAATTCCTTCTCTTTGCTCTTGTTTTGTACAATAATTGTCAATGGATGGGTTAATGCCCCTGAATGGGTTAGTGCCCCTGGATGGGTTACTGCCCCATGCTCAATATTTAGTGCAATAGCAAAGTGTGTATCATCTGATGACTCACTCAGCATTCAGCTCCCTTTTTACTTCATCAATATCTATCCCGGCTTACCTCATTGTGTACATGTGAACTGGGGGCCGAGGGATGTGGGGGGGGGGGGGGGTCCCGAGGGATGTGGGGGGGGGGGGGTCCCGAGGGATGTGGGGGGGGGGGTCCCAGTCACAATAGGGGCAGTGGGCTTGTCGGTAGGGGGTCGGCCGGGGGGGGGAGGGGGGTTTAAAGGTTAGAACTTTTATTGTGAAGATCTCTAATTCGAAAATCTCGTGTCTATTGATCTATGCGTCATATGAAAACGCTTTCTTTCTTTCTCTTTCTTATTTTTTCTTTCCTTTTTCTTTCTTTCTTTCTTTCTTTCTTTCTTACTCACTCACTTTCGTTCTTTCTTTCTTTCTTTCCGTCTTTCTTTCTTTCTTACTTACTCACTTTCTTTCTTTCTTTCTTACTCACTCACTCACTTTCTTTCTTTCTTTCTTTCTTTCTTTCTTTCTTTCTTTCCGTCTTTCTTTCTTTCTTACTTACTCAATTTCTTTCTTTCTTTCTTTCTTACTCACTCACTTTCTTTCTTTCTTTCTTACTCACTTTCTTTCTTTCTTTCCGTCTTTCTTTCTTTCTTACTTACTCAATTTCTTTCTTTCTTTCTTTCTTTCTTACTCACTCACTTTCTTTCTTTCTTTCTTACTCACTTTCTTTCTTTCTTTCTTACTCACTCACTTTCTTTCTTTCTTTCTTTCTTTCCGTCTTTCTTTCTTTCTTACTTACTCAATTTCTTTCTTACTTTCTTTCTTTCTTACTTATTCACTTTCTTTCTTTCTTTCTTTCTTTCCGTCTTTCTTTCTTTCTTACTTACTCAATTTCTTTCTTTCTTTCTTTCTTTCTTTCTTACTCACTTTCTTTCTTTTTCTTTGTTTCTTTATTTTTCTTTCTTTCTTACAATTTCCTTTCTTTCTTTTTTCTAACTTGTTGAAGATTACTAAACATACGGGTACACCAAGAGGGGGTGGTGGTGGTGGGAGGGGGTCGTGGTGGGGGCGTGGTGGTGGGGGGGTCGGGCTGTTTCTATTCATTATTCGTGCGTCAATCTCATTTTAGTACACATAGTATCGGAAGTCATTAAAACGGAGTCAAGGTTGTACACACGGAGTCAAGGCTGTACACACGGAGTCAAGGCTGTACACACGGAGTCAAGGATGTACACACGGAGTCAAGGCTGTACACACGGAGTCAAGGCTGTACACATGGAGTCAAGGATGTACACACGGAGTCAAGGCTGTACACACCGAGTCAAGGCTGTACACACGGAGTCAAGGCTGTACACACATAGTCAAGGCTGTACACACATAGTCAAGGCTTTACACACGGAGTCAAGGCTGTACACACGGAATCAAGGCTGTACACACGGAGTCAAGGCTGTACACATATAGTCTAGGCTGTACACATAGAGTCAAGTATGTACACACGGAGGGGTCGTTGTTTTTTGTCGCCCTGGCTTTAAAGGACGACGTTGTCTATTGACAAACCAACCAACCAACAAACAAATCAACAAACAAACCAACAAACAAACAAAAGCAGTGCTGAAGTCAGCACGCAGGCATCACTTGTCCCCCATGTCTGAGCGAGCCAATTTTTTAACACATCTAGATTTACAATCTCGACACAGTCAAGCTTCGTGACGTCATTATGATATCTGGATAGCGTCTCTCGTTTGTCTCAGCCCACGCTAACTTACATATTACTGTATATTTAGTGACGTAACTAGGCAAAATGGCGGCAGTGATTGCTCATCTCCCCCACGGAAGACCCACTCGATGGCATGGCACTAGTTTGGCGAGATAAGTTAGACGCACTGCATAAGAAATATGTCTCAATATCAACGGAGCTATTAATAATTAATTTTTTTTGATATACATAAAGTGAATTACATGTTAAATGGTGAAAATCTGAACAATAATAACACTAATGGGTACCCTACACGCCATCCCACTCCACCCCACTCCCATAATCCAACTCCACCGTCCAACACAAAACCCCCCACTACACCCCCACTCCAGTGGCGTAGCGAGGGGGGGCAAGGGGGGCATCATGCCCCGGGCGCTACTCACAAAGGGGCGCCAAATGGTATATTTTACATAAAATATTGTATTGTTTTCGAATAGTGGGGCGCTAAAAAGGTATTGTGCCCCGGGCGTGAGTTAAGCTCGCTACGCCACTGCCCCACTCCATCCCATTCCACCCCCACTCCATCACATTCCACCCCCACTCCATCCCATTCCACCCATACTCCATCATATTCCACCCCACTCCATCACATTCCACCCCCACTCCATCAAATTTCCCCCCCACTCCAGCGCCATTCCATCCCGACTCCACCCCCACTCCATCACATTCCACCCCCACTCCATCACATTCCACCCCCACACCAGCGCCATTCCATCCCCACTCCATCACATTCCACCCCACTCCATCACACTCCACTCCTACTCCATCACATTCCACCCCACACCAGCGCCATTCCACCCACTCCACCCCCACTCCATCACATTCCACCCCCACTCCATCACATTCCACCCCACTCCATCACATTCCACCCCCACTCCAGCGCCATTCCATCCCGACTCCATCACATTCCACCCCACTCCATCACATTCCGTCCCCACTCCAGCGCCATTCCACCCACTCCATCACATTCCACCCCCACTCCATCGCCATTCCATCCCCACTCCATCACATTCCACCCCACTCCATCACATTCCACCCCCACTCCATCACATTCCACGCCCACTCCATCACATTCCACCCCCACTCCAGCGCCATTCCATCCCCAGTCCAACCCCACTCCATCACATTCCACCCCCCACTCCAGCGCCATTCCATCCCTACTCCACTCCCTCTCCACCACCACTCCATCCAGCTCCTTCCCCACTCATTCCCACCCCATCACCATTTTACCCACACTTCAACCACTCTCCAACCACACTCCACTCCTACTCAACCCCACTCCACCCCCACCCACCCAAAGCCCCACTCCAGCACACTCCATCCCCACCCCACCCTCCTAATTATGATCAATAAACACAAAATGTTTCATTTTTTAACATTTAAACAATAAGTTTAGAGACGATACTCACCCCCCCCCCCTTTTTTTTGTTTTGTTTGCGTACATGGCCACGCCGCACCCACCTGTCCTGTTTAAGGAGACACGCCGCTGGGCGTACAGACTTTAACCTGCTCTTGTTATCACAGAATTTACTCTTGCTTGCAATTTCGCACTTATTGTCTTGAGTTGTCTCCCTTCATAGGATATCGCTCCACAAGAATTAACTCCCTTTCCTTTTTAAATAATTTTTATTTAAAAAAAAATATTTTGTGTAGCGGCAACCTGAAGGTCAAGGTGAATCATGACTCATAACTCTAGGAATATTGAAATGCTAAGTTCAATATATTCATTACGTCAGCTTAGTTGCGCAGTTAAAATAGGATCTTTTCAATTTAAATTGTTTAAAGATCTCTTCCGGTACATCACCTGAAGTCTGGGTACATCACTTGATGAAGTCTGATGGTCGTTTTTAGTTTGGGACTCGTTCCAACACTAGTGGGAGAGCACTGGCATAAAGTCTCCCCCCCCCCCAACCACCACATTGGAAAAATTACCTCATTTGTTCGTCGAATTGTGAAAATGTCCAGATCTTCACATTGTGCCAGTCTACACATCATAAAAAATATAATATTTGTTCAAATCTTTACATTTTGCCAGTCTACACATCATCAAAATATCAGATTTGTTCAGATCGCTTTAAGCGACGTTCTCCAGATCGACCACTTGTAATATTCTTAAGAAATAGATCAATCGTACCTCTCGTCTGCTTGTCACTTTAGTTTAGTGACCTGATGCTGTCAACATCATTCAATCTGCCCTCAGTAAAAAACTCTCACGCACTCTGTCCTCAGTATCGAACACTTAACTCATTCACTCTGCCCTCAGTATTGAACACTTGACTCATTCACTCTGTTCTCAGTATCGAACACTTGACTCATCCACTCTGTTCTCAGTATCGAATACTCGACTCATTCACTCTGTTCTCAGTATCGAATACTTGACTCATTCACTCTGTTCTTAGTATCGAATACTTGACTCATTCACTCTGTCCTCAGTATTGAACACTTGACTCATCCACTCTGTTCTTAGTATCGAACACTTGACTCATCCACTCTGTCCTCAGTATCGAATACTTGACTCATCCACTCTGTCCTCAGTATCGAATACTTGACTCATTCACTCTGTTCTCAGTATCGAACACTTAACTCATTCACTCTGCCCTCAGTATTGAACACTTGACTCATTCACTCTGTTCTCAGTATCGAATACTTGACTCATTCACTCTGTTCTCAGTATCGAATACTTGACTCATCCACTCTGTCCTCAGTATCGAACACTTGACTCATTCACTCTGTTCTCAGTATCGAATACTTGACTCATTCACCATGTTCTCAGTATGGAATACTTGACTCATTCACCATGTTCTCAGTATCGAATACTTGAATCACTCTATTCTCAGTACCTAATACTTGCATTAATGACAAAACCAGCATGCTCTAGAGTACTGAACTAATGTTTTTAAGGATGCGCCCCCACCCTTTATGATTGGAAAGCAATAATTAAACTAATAATCAAAATAATCTGTTAACATCTACCTCCCATGTTAACATCTACCTCCCATGTTAACATCTACCTCCCATGTTAACATCTATCTCCCATGTTACCATCTAACTCCATGTTCAACTAATCTGTTAACATCTACCTCCCATGTTAACATCTACCTCCCATGTTAACATCTACCTCCCATGTTAACATCTACCTCCCATGTTAACATCTACCTCCCATGTTAACATCTACCTCCCATATTAACATCTACCTCCCATGTCCAACTAATATGTTTACATCTACCTCCCATGTTAACATCTAACTCCCATGTTAACATCTACCTCCCTTGTTAACATCTACCTCCCATGTTAACATCTACCTCCCATGTTAACATCTACCTCGCATGTTAACATCTACCTCCCATGTTAACATCTACCTCCCATGTTAACATCTACCTCCCATGTTAACATCTATCTCCCATGTTCAACTAATATGTTTACATCTACCTCCCATGTTAACATCTACCTCACATGTTAACATCTACCTCACATGTTCAACTAATCTGTTAACATCTACCTCCCATGTTAATATCTACCTCCCATGTTAACATCTACCTCCCAAGTTAACATCTACCTCCCATGTTAACATCTACCTCACATGTTCAACTAATCTGTTAACATCTACCTCCCATGTTAACATCTACCTCCCATGTTAACATATACCTCCCTTGTTATCATCTACCTCCCATGTTAACATCTACCTCACATGTTCAACTAATATGTTTACATCTACCTCCTATGTTCAGCTGAGCTGTGAAGAACGTGAGAGGATAGAGAGAAGGAGGCAACAGAACAGAATGGCAGCCAGGAGATTCCGTCAGAAGAGAAAGTCATCAGAGGAAACTCTAGTCCAGGTTCGATACATTTCTAACCACGAGTTCAATCGTGACCTTTATATGAACTCTGACCTTCACATGCACCCTGACCTTTTACATAAAACCTTGACCTAGTGCGTTGTTCCCTTGACCTATTACATTGAAACCTTGTCCTCTTACCTTGAATCCTTGACCTTTTACATTGAAACTCTCCCCTTCTTCTCGGAAACCCAGAAGGTTTTGGAGATAGTGTAATTATGTAACATTTATCTGAAGATGTGCTCTACAGGCTGGAACAATTTAATTATTAAATATCTATTGTATATCCTTTGTATAATTATTGTGTATCTGTTGTATATCTATTGTGTATCTATTGTACATCTATTGTGTATCTATAATGCATCTATTGTTTATTTATTGTGTACTTATTGTGTACGTATTGTGTACTTATTGTGTGCTTATTGTGTACGTATTGTGTAGTTATTGTGTATTTATTATGTACTTATTGTGAACTTATTGTGTTGTGTACCTATTGTGTGCTTATTGTGTACGTATTGTGTACTTATTGTGTATTTCATTAAGGAATTCAGTTTTGGTAAGATCAATGCAAAAGTGTAACAGTTTCAAATTGATATTGACAACTTAGTAAACATGTCAAATGTTGGTCTAAAACCTTTTACAAAAACATGTCAAATGTTGTTCCAAAACCTTTTACAAAAACATGTCAAATGTTGGTCCAAAACCTTTTACAAAAACATGTCAAATGTTGGTCCAAAACTTTTTACAAAAATATGTCAAATGTTGATCCAAAGCTTTTTACAAAAACATGTCAAATGTTGGTCCAAAACCTTTTACAAAAACATGTCAAATGTTGGTCCAAAGCTTTTTACAAAAACATGTCAAATGTTGGTCCAAAACCTTTTACAAAAACATGTCAAATGTTGGTCCAAAACCTTTTCCAAAAACATGTCAAATGTTGGTCCAAAGCTTTTTACAAAAACATGTCAAATGTTGGTCCAAAACCTTTTACAAAAACATGTCAAATGTTGGTCCAAAACTTTTTACAAAAACATGTCAAATGTTGGTCCAAAACCTTTTACAAAAACATGTCAAATGTTGGTCCAAAACTTTTTACAAAAACGTGTCAAATGTTGGTCCAAAACCTTTTACAAAAACATGTCAAATGTTGGTCCAAAACCTTTTACAAAAACATATCAAATGTTGGTCCAAAACCTTTTACAAAAACATGTCAAATGTTGGTCCAAAGCTTTTTACAAAAACATGTCAAATGTTGGTCCAAAACCTTTTACAAAAAAATGTCAAATGTTGGTCCAAAGCTTTTTACAAAAACATGTCAAATGTTGGTCCAAAACCTTTTACAAAAACATGTCAAATGGTGGTCCAAAACCTTTTATAAAAACATGTCAAATGTTGGTCAAAAACCTTTTACAAAAACATGTCAAATGTTGATCCAAAGCTTTTTACAAAAACATGTCAAATGTTGGTCCAAAACCTTTTACAAAAACATGTCAAATGTTGGTCCAAAGCTTTTTACAAAAACATGTCAAATGTTGGTCCAAAACCTTTTACAAAAACATGTCAAATGTTGGTCCAAAACCTTTTACAAAAACATGTCAAATGTTGGTCCAAAGCTTTTTACAAAAACATGTCAAATGTTGGTCCAAAACCTTTTACAAAAACATGTCAAATGTTGGTCCAAAACTTTTTACAAAAACATGTCAAATGTTGGTCCAAAACCTTTTACAAAAACATGTCAAATGTTGGTCCAAAACCTTTTACAAAAACATGTCAAATGTTGTTCCAAAACCTTTTACAAAAACATATCAAATGTTGGTCCAAAACCTTTTACAAAAACATGTAAATGTTGGTCCAAAGCTTTTTACAAAAACATGTCAAATGTTGGTTCCAAAACCTTTTACAAAAACATGTCAAATGTTGGTCCAAAGCTTTTTACAAAAACATGTCAAATGTTGGTTCCAAAACCTTTTACAAAAACATGTCAAATGTTGGTCCAAAACCTTTTACAAAAACATGTCAAATGTTGGTCCAAAACCTTTTACAAAAACATGTCAAATGTTGGTCTAAAACCTTTTACAAAAACATGTCAAATGTTGGTCCAAAACCTTTTACAAAAACATGTCAAATGTTGGTCCAAAGCTTTTTACAAAAACATGTCAAATGTTGGTCCAAAACCTTTTACAAAAACATGTCAAATGTTGGTCCAAAACTTTTTACAAAAACATGTCAAATGTTGGTCCAAAACCTTTTACAAAAACATGTCAAATGTTGGTCCAAAACTTTTACAAAAACATGTCAAATGTTGGTCCAAAACCTTTTACAAAAACATGTCAAATGTTTTTCCAAAACCTTTTTTAAAAACATATCAAATGTTGGTCCAAAACCTTTTACAAAAACATGTAAAATGTTGGTCCAAACTTTTTACAAAAATATGTCAAATGTTGGTCCAAAACCTTTTACAAAAACATGTCAAATGTTGGTCCAAAACCTTTTACAAAAAAATGTCAAATGTTGGTCCAAAGCTTTTTACAAAAACATGTCAAATGTTGGTCCAAAACCTTTTACAAAAACATGTCAAATGTTGGTCCAAAACTTTTTACAAAAACATATCAAATGTTGGTCCAAAACCTTTTACAAAAACATGTCAAATGTTGGTCCAAAACCTTTTACAAAAACATGTCAAATGTTGGTCCAAAACCTTTTACAAAAACATGTCAAATGTTGGTCCAAAACTTTTACAAAAACATGTCAAATGTTGTCCAAAACCTTTTACAAAAACATATCAAATGTTGGTCCAAAACCTTTCACAAAAAAATGTCAAATGTTGGTCCAAAGCTTTTTACAAAAACTTGTCAAATGTTGGTCCAAAACATTTTACAAAAACATGTCAAATGTTGGTCCAAAACTTTTTTACAAAAACATGTCAAATGTTGGTCCAAAACCTTTTACAAAAACATGTCAAATGTTGGTCCAAAACTTTTTACAAAAACATGTCAAATGTTGGTCCAAAACCTTTTACAAAAACATGTAAAATGTTGGTCCAAAGCTTTTTACAAAAACATGTCAAATGTTGGTCCAAAACCTTTTACAAAAACATGTCAAATGTTGGTCCAAAACCTTTTACAAAAAAATGTCAAATGTTGGTCCAAAGCTTTTTACAAAAACATGTCAAATGTTGGTCCAAAACCTTTTACAAAAACATGTCAAATGTTGGTCTAAAACTTTTTACAAAAACATGTCAAATGTTGGTCCAAAACCTTTTACAAAAACATGTCAAATGTTGGTCCAAAACCTTTTACAAAAACATGTCAAATGTTGGTCCAAAACCTTTTACAAAAACATGTCAAATGTTGGTCCAAAACCTTTTACAAAAACATGTCAAATGTTGGTCCAAAGCTTTTTACAAAAACATGTCAAATGTTGGTCCAAAACCTTTTACAAAAACATGTCAAATGTTGGTCCAAAACCTTTTACAAAAACATGTCAAATGTTGGTCCAAAACCTTTTACAAAAACATGTCAAATATTGGTCCTAAACCTTTTACAAAAACATGTCACCATTTAACAATGAATTAATGGTTACTGGAAAAAGAATTTCACCCAAAATTGTAACGTGTGAACTTAAGAAAAGTTTCGACCAAATTTCCGTTCGATCAAATTTCCGTTGACTAAATTTCTTTCAAACAGATTTCCGGATATGTGAATTAAATTGTATCCCAATACTCTTACTTATACCTAACCCCAATCTAAGAATTAGCCAACTAAGTTATAACAACTTACCTATTCCAAATACCTTCTCGTTTCATAACGTTCTCCTGAAGGTTAGCCAAAAAAGAAATACCTTAAAATATATTTCCACCAAAATCTGTTAAAACAACTTTCTTAATATTAAAACACAGCGTAAAAGGTTTAAAATCAATCAATAAATATCCAGGCTAAGATCACCTTTGGTCAATATTCGGAAGTGATGAAATGGTTGCTATTTCATGTCAGTACATTTCTATAACATGAAATTAGGTAGCTATTTCATGACATCACATTTCTATAACATGACAGTAGGTTGCTATAACATGACAGTAGGTTGCTATAACATGACAGTAGGTTGCTATAACATGACAGTACGTTGCTATTTCATGACAGCACATTTCTATAACATGACAGTAGGTTGATATAACATGACAGTAGGTTGCTATAACATGACAGCAGGTTGCTTTAACATGACTGTAGGTTGCTATAACATGACAGTAGGTTGCTATTTCATGACAGTAGGTTGCTATAACATGAGAGTATGTTGCTATTTCATGACAGTAGGTTGCTATAACATGACAGTAGGTTGCTATTTCATGACAGCACATTTCTCTAACATGACAGTAGGTTGCTATTTCATGACAGTAGGTTGCTATAACATGACAGTAGGTTGCTATTTCATGACATCACATTTCTATAACATGACAGTAGGTTGCTATTTCATGACAGCACATTTCTATAACATGACAGCACATTACATGATTCCATAATTCATGATTGTATCCGGTAGAACCATAACATATATCAACATGATCAGATCCCCGCAAGAAGGCTTTCAATACATATAATATGTATAATATAATCCTGTATCCATTGCCGATTCTAATCCACGTTTTCCATCCATCTTTCAGACCATTGAGCTACTGCAGAAAACCAACAAAGAGCTCTCACAACGGGCTCAACAGCTCAGAAATGAAAGACAGGCGCTGACCAACTACGTGGCAGAACATCTAGCCGTGTGTCCTTGCCTCGGTCCGTTTCTTCTGGAGAACCTAACTGTAGACTGTGTACCGTAGTCAAGAAGCAAGTTCTGGAAGCTGTAGAAGTTAACAACTGATTACATTTACAAATGATGACCCACCCAGTAATCATTATCGAAAAGGTGCGGTTACTGGGTTTTCCCGGAGCCCCCAAATAAACGGAAATACCCGATGATATGAACATGACCTACGAGCGATGGAAGTCGGAGGGTAAACCCAAACCAGCCTCCAAGTCACCATCAAAAATACATTTTGCTGACCAACCAAAAATAGCGTATGGACAGTTCCCAGAATACAAAAAGGAAAATTAATTGTGTTTAAAAAATACTAATAAAAAAACAAAACAAAAACACCCAGCTGAGAAACCGCCCATTTTTCATTCGTCATGACAGTTCTACGCATGATCTTTACGGCACTTTGACACTTACAGTAGTTTGATCTTTTGAGAGATCGTCGACAATTGATTCACTTTTGATTTCTTGTAATACCATGTTTTGGAAAGAGTTTTAATCTAGTCTAAAAAGCTGTACAATAAAGCCACAGACTTCCTGGTTGAAGCTTGAGGGAAATTTTTATTTTATACTGAAATTCACTGAACTCATTTGTTTTTAAGTAAATGCTATACGCAATGCTTTAGCTTGGCTACTTTCACGTTCAATCTCTTGTTTGTTTGTTTGTTGGTTTGTTTGTTTGTTGGTTGGTTTTCTGATACGAAATTTTTGTTTTTTGCAATTGTTATTAATAAATAATTTAAAAAAAATAATAATATATTTTTTTTAAAAAAAACTTGTATCAAATTGAAAATGGTACTTCATAAAATATCACGGAATTGTCTATTTTATCTTGAGGTATTTCATGTACATATTATAATGATAAATTTCGTGTACACATAAATGTACAAGATGGCAGTTCCTTGACTTGAGTGTTACTATTGACCCTTCTTATTTACACAGCTCTACTTACCTCATTTTTATGATCTCATTTTATGGCATTTCATACACAAATATGACAAAAACTTAAAGTCATTAAATTTTTTGGTGTATTGCAATACTCGTAGCTAATTTCCCCTCCCCCCATCACCCATCACGATACTGAATCTTTAAACATGAATTTGTTGATGCCAAAGTCCTGTTTGTAATCTAGCAACTACAGATCGATGTTGATGCCAAAATCCTGTTTGTAATGTAGCAACAACAGATCGATGTTGATGCCAAAGTCCTGCTTGTAATGTAGCAACAACAGATCGATGTTGATGCCAAAGTCCTGCTTGTAATGTAGCAACAACAGATCGATTTGAAACCACTTGCTATGTCCGATTACATCGGATTCACCACTGAATTGATTTTGTCATGCAATTTTATGCCAAATGTCATCCTGTTATCGAACATGTCATTTTATTGATATTCATGACGTCACTTTGTTCATGTTCTTGAGGTCATTTTATTGATGTTCGTGACGTCATTTAGTTGATGTTCATGACGTCACCTGTTGATGTTGAAATGTGGTACACAAAATGACGACAGGGAAACTATATGTTCACAAATTCCTTTTCTAATGCAATTTGTAATTCCGTTGGATATGACGTTCCTTCAAGACACCTGTGACGTTGTTTAAACTGAATTCAGTTTGTCAATTCCGGCTCCTCTAAGTTCACTCTCCACCCTGTCTCTTCTTCTCTGACGTCACTGACCCTTATGTGTTCATTCCTTTTAAAATTATTTTTCAGTGAAGTCATATTTAGATTTTAAAAATGCAAAGAAAATATTTTTATTCTTTCAAAGATCTTGTTTCGTTTGGTCAACTTGACACTGTAATCTGATCATTTTATTAAACAGTCAACTTGACAATATAATCTGACACCAAACATTAATCTACACTCAAAATACTCGTACATTTTTATAAGGAGATCTCGCTCAAAATGAAAGAAAGCTTCGCTCAATTGAAACCTTTACACTGAGACTGAGGTCAGTTCAAAGTTCATAGGTCATACTGATCATTCCACGGAAATGATATTGTTGTTTAAACTTTCATTGGCAGAATTTGTTATCTCAAACACAGCCCCACAGAATGTGTTATCTCAAACACAGCCCCACAGAATTTGTTATCTCAAACACAGCCCCACAGAATTTGTTATCTCAAACACAGCCCCACAGAATTTGATATCTCAAACACAGCCCCACAGAATTTATCTCAAACACAGCCCCACAGAATTTGATATCTCAAACACAGCCCCACAGAATTTGTTATCTCAAACACAGCCCCACAGAATTTGTTATCTCAAACACAGCCCCACAGAATTTGATATCTCAAACACAGCCCCACAGAATTTGTTATCTCAAACACAGCCCCACAATATATGAAGATATTTTGTTGATGAATATTCAACCTTTCAATTTTGACATGCCAAATGAGAATAATCAATTGAATATGTTTGTATTTGATGAGTTCACTTGAAAAAATACACGATGAATGGTGCAACAGAAAAAATAAGTGCATCTGTCAAGAAGTAGTGCTAAATAGAAGTATCTATTTTATAATTACTCAATTAATTTTTTATGTCTAAAATATAATTATTTGTGTCGCTGTTGCTTTCTGTCACCAGCATTAATTTTCAGACCTAGTTGCTTGTTTCATATCACCAGACCTACTTTTTAGACCTAGTTTTTTTTTTCATATAACCAGACCTACTTTTTAGACCTAGTTTCTTGTTTCATATCACCTGACTTATTTATCAGGCCTATGTTTTTGTTTTATATCACTGGAACTACTTTTCAGACCTAGTTCCTTTTTTTCATATCACCTAATTTACTTTTTGTTTTATATCACCCGACCTACTTTTTAGGACCAGTTTCTTTTCTTAATCACCTGACCTACTTTTCAGGCCCAATTTGTTTTTTCCTCACCTGTCTTGACCCACTTTCCATCCCCAAGTTCTTATTTTTCCCCTCACTTGTCTTGACCCAATTTCCAACCCTGATTCCTTTTTTTCCTCACTTGTCTTGACCCACTTTCCATCTCTAATTTTTTATTTTTTTTCGCTCACTTGTCTTGACCCACATTACAGCCCTACTTGAAAACATTGAAGTCTGACTGTCTTGTTTATACTTAACAACAAATAAGCATTCAAACGTTTAGGTTTGATTACAATACTAAGATTAAAACGATATCAACACCAACCATCACCATCACTTGTACACTATTGGCTCCCAGCAGTCCTCGCAATCTCCTCATCTTCTCCTCACCTTATCCTCACCTTCTCCTCACCTTCTCCTCACCTTCTCCTCACCTTCACATCACCTTCTCCTCATCTTCTCCTCGACACTGTTTTCCTCCGAGTTTTAAAAAAGAATGCAAAGTCTCCATCTTAAAATCTCTGTATGTATTATGACCATTGTTTATATGTTACTATTGTTCAATGTTGATGATTACAGCCATCTGGCTAAAACAAACCATGTTGTATGACACGTTCATCATTTGGTTGTCATTATTATGAAGGAATTCCCAAGTTTCACATAGCAATATTATGATAAGTATAAACAGTGAGCCACTATGTCAGGGCTAAATATTGATCGGAAATGCCCGCATCAGTATAAACTTTATCACAGTAATAATTTATCGATTAAATCAAAATATTAAACATGTTTGTTGGATATTCTTATTAGAACAAATAGCAAGCAGTTTCTCACGGCGTTCTTGCTTTTCAAATTAATGTGTTTATTTTATATTTTTAATTTTGATATTCAAAAATGTGTTCGCCATTAAATTGTTTGCTTGGCTTAATTATTTTCTTTATTTTATGCTCGATTCTGTGCAGTTTTAGAATTGAAAATCCAATTAAAATGGTTTCCATATAAATTCCCATTGTTGTTTTGACACGACTTTGATGGCGCCAAGAAGTAACGCAACGTTAAGTGGACATGATTGTAGGGCATGATTAAATCTATATAATCTCAGTAGATGGCAGTGTAGGATTAAATCTTTAATCTCAGTAGATCCGGGTTCTTTCCATCAAGTTCCGTTCACAGGTCTTAGTTCCCTTGTCAATGCAAATTGTTCCACTGTCTGATCTCTCAGGTCGGATGATAGATCCATTTGAAAGTAATCGATCACCTGAGCACAGCTAACAAATTAATATAATGTCAAAGGTCACAGTAACGTACAATTTAATGTATTATTATATTACTAGAAGATATGACCCGGTGTTACTGGTAGGCATATAATGCTACTTTCTAATAACTGTTGCGAAGTCTCAACGTCTAAAAATCCATTTTACGTATTTAACTGAATCGTGTTTTGATGTATTGTATCCTCAATACAATAAATTCTCAATAGAACATTAAGACAATTTACCACATCAAATAAATGGAGACTTTTTATTTTGAAATAGTAAGTCATAATTTCCCTTTATTTAAAGAAATTTCTATGAATAGATGTTTACGTTTCTAACATGGTTTGGTTTTGATACATTTTATCTTCTAAAGAATTAAGGCCCTCCAAATTACATGTTACGCCCCTAAAAAACAAAGGAAACTGTTGGAACTGTCTATGTAACATTTTGAACATCTGAAACTTAAGGGCTTCTGAGAGGTTGGTTTCCCAAACCTTTGCCCCGCCCCTGAACTGCATGAATGGAAAATCGTTAAGACGAGAACACTTAACGTTTGGGGCCGGAAAGTTTTGACCGAGTTAGATTAATGAAGAATGTTCAGACTAATGATGAATGTTTAGACTAATGATGAATGTTTAGGAATTGTTCTAATAAAGACGACTTTCTAACCTAAAAATGACATAAATGTTTCAACTCTGCATGTCGTGAGGCAATGAATAGAGCAAAATAATCGATAATAAAAAATGTAAACGTGTTATTTGATGAACAGTCAACAAATACTGTGTATGTAAAATAAATTATTATATATACACAACAAATGAAATAGTTAACGGTGGGGGTGGGGGGTGGTGGGGGCTATAGATAAAAGAACTTCACTTGGTCAAGTGTAATTTTTAAAAATTTCTCCGCATAATTTTACTTGGACAAAAGCAATAACATATTTCTGAAGAAATACTGAACCAATCTAACTAAACTTTCACAGTAAAAGCATTTGAATATACCGATCTGCCGTGTACGCAATTTGTTTGTACAAACGCCGTGTACGCAATTTGTTTGTACACATGTCGTGTACGCAATTTGTTTGTAAATTATCTTGTTTAAAAACTGCACTGTCTTCAACGTATGACTTTATTCCATTTTTCTTCTATTATATGTGGGGGAATCAAGAAGTCTCTCAAAAGATCAATTCCAACTCATTAAAACAGTAAAGTAACATGACTGCATCCAGGAAATGGGAGATAAGGCAATGTTTATAAGTCATATTTTGTTCCCCCTTTCCTTCAATATCCTTTCATTGTTGGCCTGCACCGGTTGACCCCAGATGGGGGTGGAGCGCCTACCCGTTAGCACTCAATAACCTCATCAGCTGAGTGCACTTTAACTCTCAAGTTTGTTGTTTTTGCGTGCTAAGACTTAGTCCAGTAAAACTCTTACACGCACATGACACTCATACACGCATGTTTCTATATGGTGCAGACCAGTGATTCTCATCGTATGTTATACTGGACACCGTGTTGAGAAGCGATTCTCGTTTTATTTCTAAGGGTTTGGGTACCCCTATTAATATGAAGGAGAAAAAATATAATGGAGTTTCAGTCAAATTATTTGCACGTTAAGAGTGAATGGTCTGACGTCATTAGATGGATGTTGGATTCCAATTGTTCTGACTTGGATTTAATTAAATACTAGCCAATGTGGCATCTGGTCAACAACGGGGCATCTGGTCAACAATAGGGGCATCTGGTCAACAACGGGGCATCTGGTCAACAATGGGGGCATCTGGTCAACAATGGGGGCATCTGGTCAACAAATGGTGAATCTGGTCAACAACGGGGCATCTGGTCAACAATGGGGGCATCTGGTCAACAATGGGGGCATCTGGTCAAGTGGGCAACTGGTCAAGGGGGCAACTGGTCAACAGGTGGGTTGGTGAGAGCCAGATAGATTGGGTGACCAAACTGCGTCTTACGGTAATAGTTTTCATTGAAGTATCGATATTTATTCAATCTTGTAACAATTAATTAGACGTCAGCAGACCTGCTCACTCAAACAAGAGTATAAGCCTATGGCAAGAGTAGCCTGTAGCAATGTTCTTACACATTCTATGTTTCTAAACTATTCCTCTTCTCTCTCTCTTTTACTTCACTTACATTCTCTCAACTCCTATCCAACTCATATCTCTTTCGTGTTTCCCTTTTTTCCTCTTCCTCTCTCTCACTTCCCCCTCTCTCTCGAGCTCTCCTTCTCACCCTCTGTCTCATTCTATCTTTCTTTAAATCTTCTCCACCCTCTCCCTCTCTTTCAATCTTCCTCAACCTCTCTCTCTTTCTCTCCTCACACTCTCTCTCTCTCTCTTTCTATCTCGAATTTTATGTCTTTTTCCATCCAGCAGAACTGGATAGCCCCTAGAAAGAACCTTAACTTTCAAGCTCAGCACTGTTCTAAGACTCCGTTAAGCACAGTGCACCCAGTGACTTTGTTCAATACTAGGATCGGCCGAGTGGGTAGACACCAGACCTGGCGCAATATGCGAGCACAGTGCACCGAGTGCACCCGGTGACCGTGTTCAATGCTAGGATCGGACCAGAGGGTAGACCCCAGACCTGGCCTAAATATGCGGTGCAGGCCAGAGGTCAAGTGGGAGAAAGAGTGCACTGTTAAGACAAAGGTACTTTGTATTCAACGGGGGCGTTTTCAATATTTCAGGTAGACAGATATCCGACAATGATTAACGTAATATTTGTATGTGAGTGTGTGTTGAAGTTGGATCGTGTCGTATGTGAGTGTGTGTTGATGTTGGATCATGTCGTATGTGAGTGTGTGTTGATGTTGGATCGTGTCGTATGTGAGTGTGTGTTGATGTTGGTTCGTGTCGTATGTGAGTGTGTGTTGATGTTGGATCGTGTCGCCATCTCTAGCACCACCTCTAAGACAGCACCATGTTAAAAAGCACCACCTCTAAGATAGCACCATGTTAAAAAGCACCACCTCTAAGACAGCCCTAAGTTAAATAGCACCACCTCTAAGACAGCACCATGTTAAAAAGCACCACCTCTAAGATAGCACCATGTTAAAAAGCACCACCTCTGAGATAGCACTATGTTAAACTATTTTTAAAGAAAATACTTTCCTAAAATTATTAAACTAAAAATATTAAGCGAAGCTCTTTATAAAATGTGGAAAATCTTTTTTTGGTGTAAAGGCCGCATGGAAATTAATTTGATTTGAATACTTTTCTAAGTCTCTAAATGGTTTACTAGTAAATGGTCTACTAGTAAATGGTCTAATAGTAAATGGTCTACTAGTAAATGGTCTACTAGTAAATGGTCTACTAGTAAATGGTCTACTAGTAAATGGTCTATTAGTAAATGGTCCACTAGTAAATGGTCTAATAGTAAATGGTCTATTAGTAAATGGTCTACCAGTAAATGGTCTACTAGTAAATGGTCTATTAGTAAACGGTCTACTAGTAATTTATGTCATTCAAGATAGACTAATTTGTAAATTTGTTATTAATATTTAATTTAGACAAAATTAATCCCAGATTACTAATTTCAAAAAGATTTACTGATAATAATACGTGATTTGTAAATTTCGTGCAAATATTAATCCAAGAAACGTTTCAAAGGGCCAGCTGTGGCCCGCAGGCCTTAGGTTTCAGAGACCTGCTCTAGTCCTATTTCCTCTTTCTTTCTAATGTCATCCTTTTTTAAATATCACATCCTTTCTAATGTCACCTTCTTTCTAATGTCACCTTCTTTATGTCACCTTCTTTCTATGTCACCTTCTTTCTAATGTCCCCTTCTTTCTAATGTCACCTTCTTTCTAATGTCACCTTCTTTCTGTCCCCTTCTTTCTAATGTCACCTTCTTTCTAATGTCACCTTCTTTCTGTCACCTTCTTTCTAATGTCACCTTCTTTCTAATGTCACCTTCTTTCTGTCACCTTCTTTCTAATGTCACCTTCTTTCTAATGTCACCTTCTTTCTGTCCCCTTCTTTCTTATGTCATTTTCTTTCTAAATTCACCTTCTTGCTAATGTCACCTTCTTTCTAAAGTCACCTTCTTTCTAATGTCACCTTTTTGCTAATGTCACCTTTTTTCTCGTTTACTTTGGTGAATGAACTTAAGCTGACATTTATCAGCTCGTTTTTGATTGGACCCAATTTAGGAGGGAGAAGAAGAGGAAGATGAAAAAGATGGGAAGATAACATCAAAGAATGGACGGGCTTACAACTAGGCGATGCTATGCATAGGGCAGGAGACCGAGAGGAATGGAGAAGAATAGTTTTCATGTCATCTGTGGCGCCCAAACGGTCCAAGGACTAAAGGATATGATGATGATAAAGATGATGATTAAACAAAAGTTGAACAAATGTTGAGCTACGTTTAGTATGATAACACAGTAGGCATACAACATAATTATTATTATACGAACAGCGATAGAACCGCACTTGTGTGTAGACTTTTGATTTAAATTAAAGGCTATTTTACTCCTAATTATACACCATTGAAATAAATAATTATAGTATAAAATATTACTGTAACAGATCGTGTTAATCATGCAAATGACACAGATTTTTCACACGGCACTAATAAAATTTATTCTTACGGCACAAGGGTGTAGTGATTTGATAATAATGAGGTAAAACACGAGGAAAAGGACACTCGTTTTTATAGCGTAGGGAGAATTCATGTTTTTTGAATTTGTTGCCGGAGTCAATGGATTGACTTTGCGTGAGGACAACATATTGGAATTTTTCTAATGGAATTACTGAATTAATAATTATACAAAGCATTGAACGAGTGTGCACTCACATTCTTCATATCGCCACTGTGATTGTTATTATAGCATTCTAATGTCAAGGAATTATGGGATGGATTTAGTATATAATAAAATACCGTGTAGTGTTCCTTGGAGGTTGTTGCTTCTTAGCAAAGAGAGAGACAGCCGTTGTGTAGTTGAATGTGATGGTAGTATCAAGTGTGATGGTATTATCAAATGTGATGGTAGTATCAAATGTGATGGTATTATCAAATGTGATGGTAGTATCAAATGTGATGGTAGTATCAAATGTGATGGTATTATCAAATGTGATGGTAGTATCAAATGTGATGGTATTATCAAATGTGATGGTAGTATCAAATGTGATGGTAGTATCAAATGTGATGGTAGTATCAAATATGATGGTAGTATCAAATGTGATGGTATTATCAAATGTGATGGTATTATCAAATGTGATGGTAGTATCAAATGTGATGGTAGTATCAAATGTGATGGTATTATCAAATGTGATGGTAGTATCAAATGTGATGGTAGTATCAAATGTGATGGTAGTATCAAATGTGATGGTAGTATCAAATGTGATGGTATTATCAAATGTGATGGTAGTATCAAATGTGATGGTAGTATCAAATGTGATGGTAGTATCAAATGTGATGGTAGTATCAAATGTGATGGTAGTATCAAATGTGATGGTAGTATCAAATGTGATGGTAGTATAAAATGTGATGGTATTATCAAATGTGATGGTATTATCAAGTCATGGCTTAATTTGAATAGATTCAACACACTATCAGCTAGGCTAACGTGGATATGATAAACGCCTACATTAAAATCAACATTATATACAATACATAGAAAAGTTCCAATAACTAAAACCTAAACTATTGTCTTTCTTCGAATGTGACTAATTTTGTGACATATTTAAACAGTTTATTTCCCCAAAACAATGTTTATCAGTTAGATTATGATGAATTTCAATAAATGGATGAATTGAAAAAAACCTAGGTTTCACAAATTTATATTTTTGTAAAAATTTAAAGACAAATAATGATATAAATAAAAACATTCATTTAGGTTCATTTTTCGTTCACAAAACTGTTTATTTACCTTTGCCTAAGCCTAATTGAAATTTTATTTTAGGAAATATCGGACACGTAGATCATCATGTAGCTGTGTGCAGTATTCGCAGAGGAATAGCCATATGTCATACGATGACAGCAAGATGTCGAGCAATAATGAATATCGGATTGCCGGCTGACAGACAGAGTCTGACTTCTGGTAGATGATCGGAAGCCTCAATCACTTTTGGCCGAAACCGAAAAAACCCACTAAAGTTAACATTTCATGTTTCGGCCGAAAACGAAACTATGCCGAAAGTGATCAAATAGCAACTTTCGGCACAGCAACCGAAATTCGATCGGCCTCTAGTTTGAATGCATGATGTGAGTGTGTAGAGAGAGTCTGGGCTCCAACCAAATGTGTTGGGGATCCCTGTCAGATGTGGACGATTTATTTCTTCAGTGAGACCGAGGGGGTGTGATGTGACCACCTGTCAAATGGGGAGTACATGATGGCGATGTGACCACCTGTCACATGGGGAGTACATGATGGGGATGTGACCACCTGTCACATGGGGAGTACATGATGGGGATGTGACCACCTGTCACATGGGGAGTACATGATGGGGATGTGATCACCTGTCACATGGGGAGTACATGATGGCGATGTGACCACCTGTCACATGGGGAGTACATGATGGGGATGTGACCGCCTGTCACATAAGTAGTACATGATGCAAGGCCCTTTGCTTTCTAAAGCAAACATGATACAATAAGTTTGTGGCTGATGTAATTTCTGCTCGGTATTGTTGCCCTGTGTGTTTTTCCCTGTGTGCTGCCTTGTGTGATGTCTTGTGTGTTACCTTGTGTGCTGACCTTTCGACTACTTGTTATTTTTTGCTCACAAAATGTGTCAAAATAATAATCAACCAACAAATTTTAATTTAAAAAGAATACTGACTAAAACTGAAAGCCAGGGTCAAGGTCATTAAATGCATTTTTTGCAAGAACAAACAATAAATAAATAGACTACAGATAAAAAAGTTTTTAAAAAAGCAAAAATGATCTCAAAATCATTTTACTGGAGAACATGAGGGGAATAAATCATGGGAATAAATCAGGGCAATAAATCATAAAAGTAAATCACGTTCAAGATTGTTATGGAGATCAAACTTTGGAAGAAAACAAGACAAAGGAAATGTTTCAATAAAACGTGGTGTTATTTTTAGTTTATGTAGGTCAATGAGGCAGCCAGCAAATCAATCATCTCATTCAGATGTTGAGTATTGCTTCAGTTAGTTCCAATCTTGAACATCAGGAATGAACTCACTGGTATACTTCATACACCTGGATGTTAAAATGAAATCACTGGTATACTTCATACACCTGGATGTTAAAATGAAATCACTGGTATACTTCATACACCTGGATGTTAAAATGAAATCACTGGTATACTTCATACACCTGGATGTTAAAATGAAATCACTGGTATACTTCATACACCTGGATGTTAAAATGAAATCACTGGTATACTTCATACACCTGGATGTTGAAATGAAATCACTGGTATACTTCACACACCGAGATGTTGAAATGAACTCAGTGGCATACTTCATATTCTTGGAGAGAAAACCTGCCCAAAAATCTTCCCATAAAATACTAAGTTGAAATAATTGACACACGGATAAGTCGAGGTCATTTTGATAATTTTATGGGTTAAAATTTTGAACAAATAATTGTCACTCCATTTTTTAAACATAATGATGGTGACCCAAGTATCGATACTTTCAGCTTGATTTTCAACACTTGAAAAACAGTCATACTTATTTAAAGTTACATTACTAGTATTTAAATTCTACAATAAATTAATAATTTAAAAATAGCGTTAACTATAACATTCATAATTTAGATAATAAAAAAATACTATGAAAGCCTACATTCTACATTGTGTAGACCTACATTCCACTTTATTTTAGACCTACACTCCACATTATGTAGGCCTATATTACACATTATTATAGGCCTACACTCCAAATTATGTAGTCCTACATTACACATTATTATAGGCCTACATTCCACACTATGTTGGCCTAAATTCTACTTCCACACTATGACTATGACGTCTACAACAGGCCGTTCAGTGATTAGTGTTAAATTTTTATTTTCTACTAAATCCTATTGGATAAAACCCCAACAGACAAGGTTTAATAAGAAAACACACAAACTGAGTGACGTAGCACAAGGAAAGCTATTTATAAATTCCCCTTATACACCTTGTTTACAGCTCTGTAAGGTCCGGATATAGTTTCCGATAAATAGCCATAAATATTTATATAATAATTCATTTCTTAAAATACAAATTGTAATACAGAAAAATCATTTCAAACATTTGGATTATTCAAACAGCTAAAAAAGGGAATACATAAGTCGATGGCTTTAGTTATTGTTGCGTAAGCGACCGCGTCCTCGAAGAAATTCGGGGGCGTCCACATGGGGTTTTGCCTCTACGCGGCGTGGCGGACTAGTAGGGGGGACTTGTCCACCCGAAGCTAAAAAACCCCGGCCAAACGCATGACTCCCAACGCAACGGGAGCTGCCACTAACATGATTACTAGTTGCTGTTAATGGGTATGAGGCTTGGGTGGCCCTCAAAACCCATGCCGATGATTTTAACTACGCGGCCGTGAGAAAGCCGCCCCTAGGCAACCGTTTCGTCCCGCCACTACCAACGTCCCGACCGAAAGACTCCCTGGGCGGTGGGGGTTGGTAACGCAACACCAAACCACCGGAGTGGAAGCAAAGCCGTCCTGACCCACAGAGAGTTAACTGCGGACGCTTTAAACGCAGCGTCCTCGGTCGACCGGGCCTCCTCTAGGTCAAGGGGGAGGTTCCCGGCGCCCTCCCGCACGGGCTGGAGTCGGGTTAAGTCCTTCAGTGCTCTGGTTTGTGTGGGGGAGCGCCGGGGGGGGGGGGCATTAAGAGCTCACGCTCGACGGCCCACCGATTCCATCTCTTATGCGACATTTGGAGTTATTGTCACGTGAGCAATGCTATTTTATCATACACATGAAGAAGTAAGAGTGAAACTGACTCAACTCTGTGTACTAACGTCTATGATATAAGGTTGGTTTCAAATAATTCATAACTAAATATTTGAGTGTGACGTGGAAGAAGTCACATGACTGCGGGGTGTGGCCTCATAACGGAATCAGCTCAGTGATTTAAGTACACAGTGCGTACAAAGTGTACTACACATAATGTGTACAAGAGAAGTACCCACAATGTATACAAGTGTACTACGAATAATGTGTACAAAAGTACCACGCATAATGTGTACACGTTTACTACACACAATGTGTACAAGTGTACTACACACAATGTGTATAAGTTTACTACACATAATGTGTACAAATGTACTAAACACAATGTGTGCAAGTTTACTACACACAATACGTACAAAGTGTAATATACACAATGTGTACAAAAGTGTACTGCACACAATGTGTACAAAGTGTACTACACACAATGTGTACAAAGTGTACTACACGCAATGCTTACAAAGTGTACTACACACAATGCGTACAAAGTGAACAACACACAATGCTTACCAAGTGTACTACACACAATGCGTACAAAGTGTACTACACACAATGTCGGAGACTAGTATTCTCATAACCAAATCGCTTATCCAAAAAAAAAAATGTATTTCAATTTCTTGAGATTATCATTTGTTGTTAAAATAAGAAAATAGGAAGTCTTAAAATCCCTGAGAAATGTCTTGAGTTCGTCTGCAAACCAGTGGTATTCAAGACGCATTGTCAAATTCTAATGTCACATGTCACAAATATATACGTACAATATATGACAGGTACTGCGCTATAGAAAAACACCTTAATGATAATATGACAGTACACAATATATGACAGGAGACAGTATATTACAGTAGACTATTTATGACAGTAGAGACAATATATGACAGGATACAGTATATGACAGTAGACTATGACAGTAGAGACAATATATGAGAGGAGACAGTACATGACAGTAGACTATTTATGACAGTAGAGACAATATATAACAGGAGACCATTATATAACAGGTAATTAAATCTGTCTCACGTATACACCGACATACTGGTTTAAATGTCACTACAAGTATGTCACATGTCAAAGTAGTTATCTTGCTACAGCACTGTCTTCAGATGTTTCATGTTTTTATGAGTTTTTCACGTGTGACAACCAGTCTGCCACGTGTGACAAGGAGTCTGTCACACTTTACTACAGATAAGTCAAGCGGTCCTATAATTCTGTCACAGCGATAAATTGTCACTATTTAGATAAAAAATTCTCTTTCACGTCTGCAATAGACCACACGTTGTTTTAACTATATATTCGAGTTTCTGGTGAAGTTTCTGGTGAAGTTTCTGGTGAAGTTTCTGGTGAAGTTTCTTGTGATATCTTTAAGATGAAGCTATTGTACACATTGAGTAGATTGTTCACGAGAGTCTAACTAGCAGAATTGTCAAATGCTGGACTCAGTCAGATTCTTACTGTCATTAACAGATAAGAGTGTCATCAACGGTAACGTTGTCATCAGCAGATAAAGAGCTGTCACTAACAGATAAAGAGCTGTCATTAACAGATAAAGGGGCTGTCACTAACAGATAAAGAGCTGTCATTAACAGATAAAAGGGCTGCCATTAACAGATGGAGTTGTCATGAAATAAAAAGAGTTGTCATTATAGGTAAGAGGTGTTATTAACACATAAGAGTTGACATCAGACATAAGAGTTGACATCAGACATAAGAGTTGACATTAGACATAAGAGTTGACATCAGACATAAGAGTTGACATCAGACATAAGAGTTGACATCAGACATAAGAGTTGACATTGATAGACAAGAGTTGTCATTACCAATACAGTAGTGGAAATTCACAGTGAAGAAAAAATTAACAACATTTTAGTATATCACATTTAGTACATGGCATTTAGTACATGTCATTTATTACATTCCATTTAATACATGTCATTTAGTACATATCATTTTGTACATGCCATTGAGTAGCTATATTTGATGTGTATGTAGGTTATTTATTTAAGCTAAATGATGGAACAGGAGATTATTCATCAAAATTAGATTCATAAATTTTGGTAATGGCAGCCTATCACATAAAACATACACATAGAGGTGGGTGGCTACATTTCTACAGTCACTCTACGTGTAGCTACATGTGTACACAGTCACTCTACGAGTAGCTACATTTCTACAGTCACTCTACGAGTAGCTACATGTGTACACAGTCAGTCTAAGAGTAGCTACGTGTGTACATGTTCATTTTATGAGTCACTACACATGTACACATTCATGTTATCAGTGGCTACATTTGTATAAAGCAGTGGTTCTCAATCTTGCTAATGCCGCGACCCTTTAATACAGTTCCTCGTGTTGTGGCGACCCCTAACCATAAAATTATTTCGTTGCTTCTCGTAAATATGTGTTTTCCGATGGTCTTAGGCGACCCCTGTCTAAGGGACGTTCGACCCCCAAAGGGGTCGCGACCCACAGGTTGAGAACCACTGATATAAAGCCACGTCAGGGTGTATCTAGCCACCCTTACACACACACACCTATAGATATGACATGTGGCCATGATGAAAAATGAAACGACTCTGGTGTATGACGGGAAAGATGATGTCACATGACTAGATGACACTTGACATCAACTGATATGTTGTATGTCATATGAGTAGATTAGCTGACACTTGACATCAACTAATAGGGTTGTATGTACATACCTCGAAAGACATCGTGAGATGTATTTTGTTAGAAACAAGGAAATTATTCATAACAAAATGAACCAAAACATTTGTTCAAATAAATGAAGGAAAGAAAATGATCTCTGCAAACAATGAGGAACCAACATGAATCAGATTGACCTGCAGAATACGGAGATGATCTTTGGGAAGATATGTCATATGACCTTTATGATGCTATGTTACATGATCTATGTGATGCTATATTAAATGATTTTTGCAATACGTTACATGACCTTTGTGGAGCTATGTTACATGAAAAGCTATATAATATGATCTTTGTGATTCTATGTTACATGACCTTTGTGATTCTATGTTACATGATATTCGTGATGCTACGTTACATGACCTTTGTGGAGCTATGTTACATGAAAAGCTATATAATATGATCTTTGTGATACTATGATATTCGTGATGCTACGTTACATGACCGTTGCAATGCTATTTTACAGACGTTATGAAAGTATGTACAGACTGTGAATGTTTGGTCTTTCCTAATTCACTTAGGTTACTGAACACAAACATTGAGCATATGTGGACATACTGTCAGTTTCAACACCTTTCATTTAAAAAGTTTTATATATCTGGCTTATAACATATTCAACGGTTACATCTCTTGTTTGTATTACATTCAGCAGATAATCTATGGTTTGTATCACATACACCAGCTAACAGCTCTGGTTAGTATCACATACAACAGCTAAGGTGTGTAATCTGGATTCTCGACACGGCTGTTCCAAAATGCATAAAGTTAAAAGACGGTAGTGCAAGAAATTGATATCAACCAACTAATGACGCAGGAATGCAACTGAAAGCCATGACGTAGGAATGCACAGAAAGCCATGACGTTGGAATACACAGAAAGCCATGACGTCATTAGAACATCCATGCTCGGCCACTTCTCTCACCTTGATATCAACACTGGGAGAACTGAGTGCTCTGAATGCGTCTGACATTTTAAAAAATCCTTTACCTTTGTAGTTATTTCATGACAATTTTATTATATGAGGGGAGAAGTATATTTCTTAGGAGATGAGGAGGAGATGCGTGGATGTGGGAGATACGTGGTAGTGGGAGATGCGTGGAAAGGGGGAGATGCGTGGAAAGGTGGAAGTGGGAGATGCGTGGGTGTGGGAGATGCGTGCGTGTGGGAGATGCGTGGAAAGGTGGATTTGGGAGATGCGTGGAAAGGTGGGTGTGGGAGATGCGTGGAAAGGGGGATGTGGGAGATGCGTGGAAAGGTGAATGTGGGAGATGTGTGGGAAAAGTGGATGTGGGAGATGCGTGGAAAGGTGGAAGTGGGAGATGCGTGGGTGTGGGAGTTGCGTGGAAAGGTGGATTTGGGAGATGCATGGAAAGGTGGGTGTGGGAGATGCGTGGAAAGGTGGATGTGGGAGATGCGTGGAAAGGTGAATGTGGGAGATGCGTGAAAAGGTGGATGTGGGAGATGCGTGGAAATGTGGATGTGGGAGATGCGTGGAAAGGTGAATGTGGGAGATGTGTGGGGAAAAGTGGATGTGGGAGATGTGTGGGGAAGGTGGATGTGGGAGATGCGTGGATGTGGGAGATGCATGGAAAGGTGGATGTGGGAGATGCGTGGAAAGGTGGATGTGGGAGATGCGTGGAAAGGTGGATGTGGGAGATGCGTGGATGTGGGAGATGCGTGGAAAGGTGGAAGTGGGAGAAGCGTGGAGGGGGAGATGTGTGGAAGGGGATGCGTGGAAGTTGGAGTTGCGTGGAGGGGAGATGCGTGGAAGGGGAGAGATGTTGAAATTGTAGAAATGAGTGACCTGAATGTAATGATTATTCATTGAGGGAATTTATTTTAAAATATGTTTCTGTGTATAGAGGGCAAGAGTGTAGGGGGGGCAACAAAGACTCGTTCTATTAGATGTGGGGGATGTGACGTCATGTAAATATGTAGTACGTGGATTCGGGTGTCTGAGGTCACTAGGTCAATAAAAAACGATTTTTTAAAGTATTTGGGGTGGGTAGACTGGGCTAGGGAGGGAGGGTGAGGTGAGGGGTCGTATTGGGTGAGGTGGATATGGGGTCGGTATGGGGCGAGGGGTGGTATGGGATGATGGTGTGGTATGGTGTGGGTTTGTATGGGGTGAGGTGGTGATATGGGGTGAGGGTGTGGTATGGGGTGAGGGGTGGTATGGGGTGAGGGGTGGTATGGGGTGAGGGGTGGTATGGGGTGAGGGATGGTATGGGGTGAAGGGGTGGTATGGGGTGAGGGTGTGGTATGGGGTGAGGGGTGGTATGGGGTGAGGGTGTGGTATGGTGTGAGGGAGTGGTATGGGGTGAGGGGGTGGTTTGTTTTGAGGGGTGGTATGGGGTGAGGGGTGGTATGGGATGAGGAAATGGTATGGGGTGAGGGGTGGTCTGGGGTGAGGGGTGGTATGGGGTGAGGGGTGGTATGGTGTGAGGGTGTGGTATGGGGTGAGGGTGGTATGGGATGAGGGGGTGGTATGGGGTGAGTGGTGGTATGGGGTGAGGGGTGGTATGGGAGGAGGGGTGGTATGGGGTGAGGGGTGGTATGGGGTGAATGGGTGGTATGGTGTGAGGGTGTGGCATGGGGTGAGGGTGGTATGGATGAGGGGGTGGTATGGGGTGAGGGATGGTATGGGGTGAGGGGTGGTATGGGGTGAGGGGGTGGTATGGGGTGAGGGTGGTATGGGGTGAGGGGTGGTATGGGGTGAGGGTGGTATGGGGTGAGGGGTGGTATGGGGTGAGGGGGTGGTATGACGATTGATAACACGGATTGATTGAGCACTAAGAAATAACGGGTCACACACACAAATAGTTGATGTGTGTCAGAGACACACAAAAAGTTGATGATGTGTATCAGCGGCACACGTTATAATTCAAATATCAAGCATTAAATGCTATAAGATATCAGCAATGACATAAGCTGACATTGAGTTATGACATTAGCTGTCATTGAGTTATGACATTAGCTGACATTGAGTTAGCATTCCGTACAAAGGAGAGATCATTGATTTGATAAATTCTAGAATTTCTTTTTTATACTATAGATATTGTGCTTGGGATAAATAAAATATGTGTTGTTTTTTTTTAAAAATTATATTTGGTAAGGGGGGGGGGAGTGAAGGGGTGGGGGTGTAGAAAGATTAACCAAGTAGGTCATCATTTACAAATCCATTGACCAGGTAACTATGCATTAGCGAATGCACAGAGGAGGTGAAAATACCATCTTCGCAACCATCCACGGGTAAGACAACCCAGTTGTCACTTAAATTAAAATAAAATTAATTGTACATACTTCAATATTTAAATATATAGTTCTGGAATAGATATAACTATATTTTAATAATTTAACACATATCCCACACACACATACATGGACACACCATGACTTGTGATTGAGAAGTCCAGCCTGCACATACATCACATAATCTACACGGAGACACCATGGCTTGTGGTTGGTAATCCAGCTTACACAGACATCAAATACACGGAGACACCACGGCTTGTGGTTGGTAATCCAGCTTACACAGACATCAAATACACGGAGACACCACGGCTTGTGGTTGGTAATCCAGCTTACACAGACATCAAATACACGGAGACACCATGGCTTGTGGTTTTTTAGTCCGGTGTACCCAGACATCACATACACTAACAGCCCATTAATATCTTTGGGCAGACTTGCTGTCTGTGCTTACACTTAGAGAGTTGGCGTTTTCAACGTGGTACAATAATGAGGGGCGTAGGAAGGGGGGTGGAGTGGGGGCGTAGGAAGGGCTGTGGAGTGGGTGTGTAGGAAGGGGTGTGGAGTGGGGCGTAGGAAGGGGTGTGGAGTGGGGGCGTAGGAAGGGGTGTGGAGTGGGGCGTAGGAAGGGGTGTGGAGTGGGGGCGAAGGAAGGGGAGTGGAGTGGGGCGTAGGAAGGGGTGTGGAGTGGGGCGTAGGAAGGGGTGTGGAGTGGGCGGTCCGCCCCAGGCCGACTGCAGGTTTTTCGTCGATGGGGGCGGAAAAATTCTCGCCCCGCCCCGGGGGGCACTAGATCCGCCACTGATAATAATGCCCGTTTACGGTTGTTGGAATATGAGAGCCTAAAGTTGCCCGTGCTACTCTGGAGGGACGTGGTTGGTCTCAGCTGAGCTAGTGAGTTGAGGGGAGGGGTGCCGCAAGGACGCGGGGGGGGGGGGGGAGTTGTTGGTCTCAGCTGAGCGCCGTGTCTTGTAAGCGAAATGATAATTTGTTGAGTAGAGGGGAGGGGGTACAAGGAGAGGGAATCTCCTGATTGGCGGAGACGAGTCCCGAGACACAGGTCATGTGACTGGTCCACCGCATTCTTGGGCCAATCAATAGACATGAGTCATAGCCAGACACAGTACGGCGTCTGACCCCCCCCCCCCTTACGTCCCCCCATTTCTCCGCCTTTTCCTCTATCCACCGGTACCGCCCGTACTTTGGTTTGACTGGACCTGCCGACCACGTCGCGCGCGCTGCATTTCGATATCACACAGATCCATGGTGTGGGCAGACGTGGGATGTTGGCAAAGTGAATTTGTCATCGACTTTCGTCGTTACTGTTGTCTGTTATTGACGAGACAAAGCACCAAGATGGCGTTGTTACTGTTGTCTGTTATTGACGAGACAAAGCACCAAGATGGCGTTGTTACTGTTGTCTGTTATTGACGAGACAAAGCACCAAGATGGCGCAGGCGGGCGATAAAACTTAAATTCCATGAACATCGTCTGCGTGTAGCCACCAGCAGTCGTAGGTCAGTTTTTTTTTCTTTTGAGGTCACGACCTCAGAATGAAGCACCATCCGGGTTGCGCTGTCAGCCCACTGAAGTGAGGTCATGACCTCAAGCAGACCTGACATCAGAATGCAGCACCATCCGGGTTGCGCTGTCAGCCCACTGTAGTGAGGTCATGACCTAAAGCAGACGTGACCTCAGAATGAAGCACCATCCTGGTTGCGCTGTCAGCCCACTGTAGTGAGGTCATGACTTCAAGTAGACCTGACATCAGAATGAAGCACCATCCGGTTTGCGCGGCCAGCCCACTACAGTGAGGTCGAATAGGTGGACATATCACGTGACTTATGGTCAGGTCTGAAGTGTCGCTTAGGAGAGGTTTCGGTCTATTTCTGGTCAATGTCCGGTAAAAGTCTGGTGGAGGCCTGGTCTATGTCTGCTGACATCATGAGATCTGAAAGATAAAACAAAAATCCAATAATTTGTATCATCTCAAACATGTTAAAGTTGATATCAAGTGAAACAAATGTTGATCCCGATGGCTTTCATTTACTGGATAAAAATAATGCTAATACCAGTAAATTACCCAAGTAAATGTAACTACCCAAAGATTGGATAAATTGTCCAAGGTATTGGTAAATTACCCAATGTATTGGTAAATTACCCAAGGTGAAGTTAAATTATCCAAGGTATTGGTAAATTACCCAAAAGATAGGGTAACTTGAACATGGTATTGGTAAACTACCCACGGTAAGGTAAATTGACCAAGTGTATTGGTAGATTACTCAAGGTGTTGTTAAATTACAGAGACCATACAGACACCAAGATAGAGACCATGACAGAGACCATGGCATAGACCATAACAGAGACCAATACAGAGACAATGACAGAGAACAAGACAGAGACCATGACAGAGACCATGACAGACAGAGACAATGACAGAGACCATGACAGAGACCATGACAGACAGACACAATGACAGAGACCATGACAGAGACCATGACAGACAGAGACACTGACAGAGACCATGACAGAGACCATGACAGACAGAGACCATGACAGAGACCATGACAGAGACCATGACAGACAGAGACAATGACAGAGACCATGACAGACAGAGACCATGACAGACAGAGACAATGACAGAGACCATGGCAGAGACAATGACAGAGACCATGACAGAGACCAACACAGAATAAGACCGAGATCAAGACTGAGACCATCTTACTGCGCCCCACGCCCCACCCCCCCCCCCCATTCTTGGTGAGACTCCCTCCTTAATTGGCTTGAGAAAACTCACCACCCGGGGCGCCCTATCCGGAGTCACAGCGACCTCCGGCCAGAGTGCCCGTTAAAGGTCATTTTGTCTAGGTCACCACGGACGCAGTCTGGCCAGATATGACATCTCGTTACTCATTCACATGCCATGGCCGTTGGAAGTATGACTTCACTTGAAGATTGTGTAAGGGGAAAATGATTTGTTTGGTGTAAGTGTTTTGTGAATTATGTTAGAATAGAAATACATTTAATGCAGCTGGTGTTATATTTAGCAATAAATGTTGTGGGTAATTTTAGATTTAGAATCAATTTTTAAATTAGATGTAAGAAACAGATACGATTTTATTGTTGGATTTTGTCAAAGCAATAAAAACAAGGACGATGACAACAAGGGCGATGACAACAAAGGCGATGACAACAAAGGCAATGACAACAAAGGCGATGACAACAAAGGCGATGACAAAAAAAGGCGATGACAAAAAAAGGCGATGACAAAAAAAGGCGATGACAACAAAGGCGATGACAACAAAGGCGATGACAACACAGGTAACTGATTGTTCAATTTTCTTCCTACCACTAAAATGAAACCCAGCGCACCTGAAACGCCAACCCGGAATCCAGCATCCCACCAAAATGTCAACCAAAGTCCCCTAATATACCGCTCAGCACCCTCTAAAATGTCAACCAAAGCCCCCTAGTATACCACTCAGCACCCTCTAAAATGTCAACCAAAGCCCCCTAGTATACCACTCAGCACCCTCTAAGATGTCAACCAAAGCCCCCTAGTATACCACTCAGCACCCTCTAAAATGTCAACCAAAGCCCCCTAATATACCGCTCAGCACCCTCTAAAATGTCAACCATTGCCCCGTAGTATGCCGCTCAGCACCCTCTTAAATGTCAACCATTGCCTCCTAGTATGCCGCTCAGAACCCATTAAAATGTCAACCATTGCCCCCTAGTATGCCCCTCAGGACCCATTAAAATGTCAACCATTGCCTCCTAGCATGCCGCTCAGCACCCACTAAAGCCCCCTAGTATACCACTCAGCACCCTCTAAAATGTCAACCAAAGCCCCCTAGTATGCTGCTCAGCACCCACTAAAATGTCAAACATTGCCTCCTAGTATACCGCTCAGCACCCACTAAAATGTCAACCATTGCCTCCTAGTATGCTGCTCAGCACCCTCTAAAATGTCAACCATTGCCTCCTAGTATACCGCTCAGCACCCTCTAAAATGTCAACCATTGCCTCCTAGTATACCGCTCAGCACCCTCTAAAATGTCAACCATTGCCCCCTAGTATGCCGCTCAGCACCCTCTTAAATGTCAACCATTGCCTCCTAGTATGCCGCTCATAACCCATTAAAATGTCAACCATTGCCCCCTAGTATGCCGCTCAGCACCAACTAAAATGTCAACCATTGCCTCCTAGTATATCGCTCAGCACCCTCTAAAATGTCAACCAAAGCCCCTAGTATGCTGCTCAGCACCCTCTAAAATGTCAACCAAAGCCCCTAGTATGCCGCTCAGCACCCACTAAAATGTCAACCATTGACCCCTAGTATGCCGCTCAGCACCCACTAAAATGTCAACAATTGCCTCCTAGTATGCCGCTCAGCACCCTCTAAAATGTCAACCAAAGCCCCCTAGTATACCGCTCAGCACCCTCTAAAATGTCAACCAAAGCCCCTTAGTATATCGCTCAGCACTCTCTAAAATGTCAACCAAAGCCCCCTAGTATACCGCTCGGCACCCTCTAAAATGTCAACCAAAGCCCCCTAGTATATCACTCAGCACCCACTAAAATGTCAACCATTGCCTCCTAGTATACCGCTCAGAACCCACTAAAATGTCAACCATTGCCTCCTAGTATGCTGCTCAGCACCCTCTAAAATGTCAACCATTGCCTCCTAGTATACCGCTCAGCACCCTCTAAAATGTCAACCATTGCCTCCTAGTATACCGCTCAGCACCCTCTAAAATGTCAACCATTGCCCCCTAGTATGCCGCTCAGCACCCTCTTAAATGTCAACCATTGCCTCCTAGTATGCCGCTCATAACCCATTAAAATGTCAACCATTGCCCCCTAGTATGCCGCTCAGCACCAACTAAAATGTCAACCATTGCCTCCTAGTATATCGCTCAGCACCCTCTAAAATGTCAACCAAAGCCCCTAGTATGCTGCTCAGCACCCTCTAAAATGTCAACCAAAGCCCCTAGTATGCCGCTCAGCACCCACTAAAATGTCAACCATTGACCCCTAGTATGCCGCTCAGCACCCACTAAAATGTCAACAATTGCCTCCTAGTATGCCGCTCAGCACCCTCTAAAATGTCAACAATTGCCTCCTAGTATGCCGCTCAGCACCCTCTAAAATGTCAACCAAAGCCCCCTAGTATACCGCTCAGCACCCTCTAAAATGTCAACCAAAGCCCCCTAGTATATCGCTCAGCACTCTCTAAAATGTCAACCAAAGCCCCCTAGTATATCGCTCAGCACCCTCTAAAATGTCAACCAAAGCCCCCTAGTATATCACTCAGCACCCTCTAAAATGTCAACCAAAGCCCCCTAGTATGCCCCTCAGCACCCTCTAAAATGTCAACCATTGACCCCTAGTATGCCGCTCAGCACCCACTAAAATGTCAACCATTGCCACCCAGTATGCCGCTCAGCACCCACTAAAATGTCAACCATTTCCTACTAGTATGCCGCTCAGCACCCACTAAAATGTCAACAATTGCCTCCTAGTATGCCGCTCAGCACCCACTAAAATGTCAAACATTGCCTCCTAGTATGCTGCTCAGCACCCACTAAAATGTCAACAATTGCCTCCTAGTATGCCGCTCAGCACCCTCTAAAATGTCAACCAAAGCCCCCTAGTATACCGCTCAGCACCCACTAAAATGTCAACCAAAGCCCCCTAGTATATCGCTCAGCACTCTCTAAAATGTCAACCAAAGCCCCCTAGTATACCGCTCAGCACCCTCTAAAATGTCAACCAAAGCCCCCTAGTATATCGCTCAGCACCCTCTAAAATGTCAACCAAAGCCCCCTAGTATATCACTCAGCACCCTCTAAAATGTAAACCAAAGCTCCTAGTATGCTGCTCAGCACCCTCTAAAATGTCAACCAAAGCCCCCTAGTATATCGCTCAGCACTCTCTAAAATGTCAACCAAAGCCCCCTAGTATACCGCTCGGCACCCTCTAAAATGTCAACCATTGCCACCCAGTATGCCGCTCAGCACCCACTAAAATGTCAACCATTTCCTCCTAGTATGCCGCTCAGCACCCACTAAAATGTCAACCATTGCCTCCTAGTATGCCGCTCAGCACCCACTAAAATTTCAACCATTGCCTCCTAGTATGCCGCACAGCACCCTCTAAAATGTCAACCATTGCCTCCTAGTATACCGCTCAGCACCCTCTAAAATGTCAACCATTGCCTCCTAGTATACCGCTAGGCACCCTCTAAAATGTCAACCAATGCCACCCAGTATGCCGCTCAGCACCCACTAAAATGTCAACCATTGACTCCTAGTATGCCGCTCAGCACCCACTAAAATGTCAACCATTTCCCCCTAGTATGCCGCTCAGCACCCACTAAAATGTCAACCATTCCCTCCTAGTATGCCGCACAGCACCCACTAAAATGTCAACCATTGCGTCCTAGTATGCCGCTCAGCACCCTCTAAAATGTCAAACATTGCCTCCTAGTATGCCGCTCAGCACCCTCTAAAATTTCAACCATTGCCTCCTAGTATGCCGTTGAGCACCCTCTAAAATTTCAACCATTGCCTCCTAGTATGCCGCTCAGCACCCTCTAAAATGTCAACCAAAGCCCCCTAGTATATCACTCAGCACCCTCTAAAATGTCAACCAAAGCCCCTGGTATGCTGCTCAGCACCCTCTAAAATGTCAACCAAAGCCCCCTAGTATGCCGCTCAGCATCCTCTAAAATGTCAACCATTGACCCCTAGTATGCCGCTCAGCACCCACTAAAATGTCAACCATTGCCACCCAGTATGCCGCTCAGCACCCACTAAAATGTCAACTATTGCCTCCTAGTATGCCGCTCAGCACCCACTAAAATGTCAACCATTGCCTCCTAGTATGCCGCTCAGCACCCACTAAAATGTCAACCATTGCCTCCTAGTATGCCGCTCAGCACCCTCTAAAATGTCAACCATTGCCCCCTAGTATGCCGCTCAGCACCCTCTAAAATGTCAACCATTGCCTCCTAGTATTCCGCTCAGCACCCTCTAAAATGTCAACCATTGCCTCCTAATATTCCACCCAGCAACCCCTGATATGCCAACTAGGGGTCGCAATCCGGGATCCCGAATTTCGAAAATACCAGAATACCGGACCATAATTGATACTCGAAAAAACCGGGATTGGATTTATGAATTTCAATTTCAATTGTTTTAAAATCGTTTTTCTTAGTTTCCACTTTCTAGTTAAAGCAAGAAATATCAATCATTTATGAGATGCGCAAATCCATCACACCACGTGTCTCATGTTCAAAGAGAGCCGACCGACGGGCTATATCTGTGAACTATTTGTCCAGAATCATGACGTTGTGATTAGTTTTGTTTTTTCATCGTGCGTGTGTAGTGTGTAAGTGGAGTCGAGTCACGACGTGAAGGTACATGATTGGTAAGTAAATGTCTTGATATTATTGTCAAATAAGTGATTGGTATAGTCGAATGAAGGTCGAATGTAAGTTAAGAGTTTGTATGGAAATAATAACACGTTACTCTCAAATCACGGGGTCAACATTTAATTTTTAAAAAATGTTTGATTGCTTGATTTCTTTTCATTATGAAAAAAAAAATACTTAGTTAAAAATATGAGTAAATCCGTATTTTGATAATCAAATACATTAAGTTTAAGACACAGAAAAATTATGTTACTTCTCTTTTGTGCTAACAATTTTGGAGCTATTTTGTCTCAGGCTGAATTTCCTAGTTTGTCTGTACCGTACCTAGACAAACATTTACATGACTGAATATCCCAGTTTGTCTGTACAGTACTTAGCCAAAATTTACATGACTGAATGTCCCAGTTGGTCTGTACCGTACCTAGCCAAAATTTACATGACTGAATGTCCCAGTTTGTCTGTACCGTACCTAGCCAAAATTTACATGACTGAATATCCCAGTTTGTCTGTACCGTACTTAGCCAAAATTTACACGACTGAATATCCCAGTTTGTCTGTACCGTACCTAGCCAAAATTTACATGACAATTTAAAAATTAAAATAAAAAGTTGTACACTTCAAACCAATTCGATTGAATAAATAAATTTTTGTTAATGATTTATTTTCCCTCGGGTTGATAGAAAGAAATGGGGGACCCTGAAAAAAATAAACCTAAATTTGAAAAGCATATGAAACTATCGGAAACAATGACATTAGTTTGGCATTGTTTCTTGAAAGCTACAGACAATCTCTCAGCTAAATGTATTAGATGTAACAAGATATTTAAAACATTAGGAGGAACAACTTCAATCTCAATTAAAGTCTGCACATTCCAGTGATTACTTGGACGTATTTCTAAGGCCAGATTGCGACCAGATGCGAAAACATATTATCGTTGATATTCAAAAGCTTGGTCAGAATGCTGATTCCTCGTTGGAAAAATCTTTGAACAATAAAATTGAACATCTTGGATCTGAGCATGATGAACTTGATGATACACTGCCGCTTAATAGACAATTAGAAATTGAAATACAAAACAAACTTCAGGCTTAGGTTAATACTTCCAGACCAACGGATGGAGACTTTGATACATTGGTAAAAATAGAAATGACTTTATTTGAGAAATGTGGTTCAAGAGGAAAATATCTAGAAATTACTTATGATAGCCTAAGGTCTATTCCTCCGACCAGTGAGGAGTCAGAGAAGGTGTTCTCGTCATCAGGTTACTTTTGTAACCATTTGCGGCCAAAGTCAAGTGACCAAACATTAGACACGTTGTCATCTTTACGATCTCACTATTCAAAGTTGACCAAAAATTCAAACAACAATTATTTTAATATTTGATTAATAAAACTATTTAAATTAAAAAGATAAGAATAGTATTACATTTTTGTTCGTTTGATTAAAGTCTGAAGATTAACATTTGTGTTATTGTTAAAAGCTTATTAAAAATCAAAATGTGATATTTGTTCTGAATTTGTTTATTTCATTGATAATCCTCAGCTCTAATCTCGACTAAAAATTCTCTAAATATCGAAAATACCGCGATTCCGGTATTCGTAAACTTCAATATCGAAAATACCGGTTTTGGCAAAAGGGACCGGCTTTGCGACCCCTAATGCCAACCATTGTCTCCTAACATTCCACCCAGCACCCCCCCCCCCCCAAATGCCCAGCCCTCCCCTTTCAAGTACCACGCACACTACAGTTGGGACGGGTGTGGGTGGATGTCAGCCTGGCCTCACATGTCACAAACATGACATTCTAAAATATCGTTGTTGTTTTGACCCTTTACCAATGGACAATAAAAGATCATCGACAAATCACAAGTTCTGGAGTTGGAATGTTTATAAATATTGGAACTTGTCAATTGTGTTCATAAAACAACTCAGTCCTTCAAGACAGCCAAAATGATGGTGCTAATGACGTCACGCCAAAACAACTGACAGAAAAGTGGCCATGTCTCGAAGTCCAATGACAACAATGACAGTGGTCAAGGTAAGTTAACGAATCACTGACTTTTATCATAACTTGACTTAATGATGCACCTGACTTAATGATGCACCTGACTTAATGATGCACCTGACGTAATGATACACTTGACTTAATGATACACTTGACTTAATGATGCACCTGACTTAATGATGCACCTGACTTAATGATGCACCTGACTTAATGATGCACCTGACGTAATGATGCACTGGACGTAATGATGCGCCTGACTTAATGATACACATGGCTTAATTATACACCTGAGTTAATGATACACCTGACTTACTGATACACCTGACTTACTGATACACCTGACTTAATGATACACCTGACTTAATGATACACCTGACTTACTGATACACCTGACTTAATGATGCACCTGACTTAATGATACACCTGACTTACTGATACACCTGACTTAATTATGCACATCGATACACAAATCAATCGCTTTAGATCTAATGTCCTATACAGTCAACTGAGCAGCCATACTTACAGTTCAATCATGGCGGCACATAGACAACTCCTCCCCACACAACATCTCGTCCCGACACAACATCTCATCCCGACCAAACGTTTAGACCTCGTCCTATGTTCAAATTTGTCCATCCCATCCTATCCCTGAACACGAGATAGTCACGCGCCCGTGAATCGTCAAGTGGCGTTATTTCTGGACACATTTAACGTCACATCCTAGTGTTAAACACAGCTTAAACAGCTCAAACAGCTTTACCATTGTTTCGGTACGTGTCACTGGCCAAGTTTTAGGCTAATAGCACGTGAAGGGGCGGGGACCCGATCCCATAGAAGTTAAAGATCCCAATAATACACTCTTGGTCACTAAACATGTTTGTAGTTCTGTTCATCCGATTAGCTGACCTGTCGACTACCTTTGTTGCTCACTGGACTGGTCAGTTAAATTGACCGCAATAGCCACTCAGTAGTCACGCGTTAGCCACACAGTAGCCACATGTTAGCCATACGGTATCCACACGGTAGCCACACACATGAGGCTGAGGGTACCACAAAGTTTTCTTTGTTCTGTGGATGACTAGCTTTAGCTGGATTTAAAATACAAGTCGTAGGTCATGCCAAAGTCCCTCACCAGCACAAACATCGTCTCCCCCACACAAACATCGTCTCCCCCACACAAACATCCTCTCTCCCCACACAAACATCCTCTCTCCCCATACAAACATCCTTTTCCCCACACAAACATCCTCTCCCCCATACAAAAAGCCCCGCCCTCACAAAAATGCCCCTCCCCCAAACAAACAGCCCCAATCTGCTTCTGAAGTTTGAAGCAAGATGGCTGACAGCGTCAGCTGACCCCTTCAAAAGATGGCTGACAGCGACAGCTGACCCCTTCAAAAGATGGCTGACAGCGTCAGCTGACCCCATCAAATCACTGCATTCAACTTGTAGAAAGAAGTCTCACTGAAACCGGGAACTCAAGAGTTGAAAGGGAGATGAGACCATCACACTTAAACCATGAACTGGAGAGTTGAAAGGGAGACGAGACCATCACACTTAAACCACGAACTGGAGAGTTGAAAGGGAGACGAGATCATCACACTTAAACCATGAACTGGAGAGTTAAAAGGGAGATGAGACCATTACACTTAAACCATGAACTGGAGAGTTGAAAGGGAGACGAGACCATCACACTTAAACCACGAACTGGAGAGTTGAAAGGGAGACGAGATCATCACACTTAAACCATGAACTGGAGAGTTGAAAGGGAGATGAGACCATCACACTTAAACCATGAACTGGAGAGTTGAAAGGGAGATGAGACCATCACACTTAAACCACGAACTTGAGAGTTGAAAGGGAGACGAGATCATCACACTTAAACCATGAACTGGAGAGTTGAAAGTGAGATGAGACCATCACACTTAAACCACGAACTTGAGAGTTGAAAAGGAGATGAGACCATCACACTTAAACCATGAACTGGGGAGTTGAAAGGGAGATGAGACCATCACACTTAAGCCACGAACTTGAGAGTTGAAAGGGAGACGAGATCATCACACTTAAACCATGAACTGGAGAGTTGAAAGGGAGACGAGACCATTACACTTAAACCATGAACTGGAGAGTTGAAAGGGAGATGAGACCATCACACTTAAACCACGAACTGTGGAGTTGAAAGGGAGATGAGACCATCACACTTAAACCAAGAACTGTGGAGTTGAAAGGGAGATGAGACCATTACACTCAAACTACGAACTCGAGAGTTGAAAGGGAGATGAGACCATACGATCAAACGGAGTCCCGAGTGGACACGATAGTATTATTAGCATATGTCATATGACACTGTCCCAGTATTCTGACATAAGTGTCACTAATTGACTAGTGAGGTCACAATGAATGACATTTTTACATTTAGGTTTAACTGTATGGCATTAGAACATTGACGTTGCAATGAATGACATACTCATACCGAGGTCATAATGTATGACATAATGACATGGGGATTACAATATGATCATAATAAATCAAAACATATTTTCGCTGTTGGCTTAGAGGCTAATGTTGGCTTAGAGGCTAATGTTGGGTTAGAGGCTAATGTTGTGTACGTTCCCGGCATGCCTCTGTGTTAATGTTTATGTCCTTGATGACAGGGTCCCGAGCCACGCCTCTGTCCACCACTGACACACACACAAACACACACTCATACTGATAGACACACACACACACAAACATACTCAGACACACACATATACACACTCCAATAGTTGTGTTGACCCTGATCACCAAAGGTTGTTTACCAAATGCTGTGCCAGTCTTGACGTAAGCACATCGCGTTGCAGATATGTTGCAACTAATGTTGAGATATCATCCACCTTGAGTTGTCGTGAAATCCTTCTGAGCAACACAAACCGTTACAAACTCATTTTGATGACGTGTCGCAGTTACATTTAGTCCACTCACGCCTGTAACTATGGCAACGACAATTATACATTTGAAGTAAGGAAAAAGATAAGTTTAGACTTGATATAAAAAAAACAGAACATTTGAAAAGGATAAACGCCTTCTTCGGCAGACAAGACAAGACAATAAACATCAACAAAACAGAAAATTGAAACGCATCTGTGTGAGAAGATCTTTATTGTTTAGAACTTTTGTGCAAAAAGATCTTTATTGTTTAGAACTTATGTGCAAGAATATCTTTATTGTTTAGAACTTATGTACAAGAATATCTTTATTGTTTAGAACTTATGTACAAGAAGATCTTTATTGTTTAGAACTTATGTACAAGAAAATCTTTATTGTTTAGAACTTATGTGCAAGAAGATCTTTATTGTTTAGAACTTATGTGCAAGAATATCTTTATTGTTTAGAACTTATGTGCAAGAAGATCTCTTTAAATTAGCTCTTATGTCTTAGAAGATCTCTATATTTTAAAACTTCTAATCAGATGGTACATTAATTTTTAACTTTCTTTCTATCCAATCATCTCCAATAAGATGGTACATTAATGCCTAAATTTAAATCCAATCATCTATTCAAGTCATTGGAACTATTCAATTAATGGGGACCACTCAAGTCATGGGGACACTCAAGTTATGAGGACTCTCAAATCATTGGGACACTCAAGTCATGGGGACTATTCAAGTCATGGGGACCACTGGAGGCATGTACAAGTGGAAGAGTAAGGCTTTGTGGAGAGTGGATGACGTCTGCCAACTCTCTCTCTCTCTCTATCGCTCTCTCTCTCTCTGGACCACATGCAAACTGCCAACTCTCTCTCTCTCTCTGGGCCACATACAATCTGCCAACTCTCTCTCTCTCTCTGGGCCACATGTAACCTGCCAACTCTCTCTCTCTCTCTATCGCTCTCTCTCTTTCTCTCTGGACGACATGCAACCTGCCAACTCTCTCTCTCTCTCTGGACCACATGCAACCTGCAAACTCTCTCTCTCTCTCTCTGGATCACATGCAACCTGCCAACTCTCTCTCTCTCTCTCTGGACCACATGCAACCTGCCAACTCTCTCTCTCTCTCTGGACCACATGCAACCTGCCAACTCTCTCTCATCTGTTCTGAAGTTGTATATATATATATAACTAATATAAACTTAAAATTACTTTAGTTTTTATATTTAAATAGTTACGAAAGGAATATAAAAAATAATTAGATTATTAGTTTTCACTGTCTCATTAATATCTTTATATTTTATGATTTCCTATTATTATAATAGCTTTTATACCATTGACTTGCAGACCGCAATAGTTTTTGTCAAGACGTGTCTCTTACAGGACATTTAATGAGTCCCTTAGAGGACATTTAATGTGGCCCCTAGATGATATTTAATGTGGCCCCAAGAGGACATTTAATATGGCCCTTAGAGGACATTTAATGTGGTCCTTAGAGGACATTTAATATAGTCTCTGGAGGACAATCAATGTGGCCCTTGGAGGAAATTTAATGTGGCCCTTAAAGGACATTTAATGCGTTTCTTAGAGGACATTCAATGTGGCCCTTAGAGGACATTTAACTTGGCCCTTAGAGGACATTTAACTTGGCCCTTAGAGGATATTTGACGTGGCCCTTAGAGGACATTTTACTTGGCCCTTAGAGGACATTTAATTTAATCCTTAGAGGACATTCAATGTGGCCCTTAGCCGATATTTAATGTGGCCCTTAGACGATATATAATGTGGCCCTTAGAGGACATTTAACTTGGCCCTTAGAGGACATTTATCTTGGCCCTTAGAGGACACTTAATTTAATCCTTAGAGGACATTTAATGCCGCCCTTAGAGGACATTCAATGTGGCCCTTAGAGGACACTTAATTTCATCATTAGAGGACATTTAATGTGGCTTTTAGAGGACATTTAATGTGGCCCCTAGAGTTACGCATGTTTGTTGTACATTCAGAAGTGACCACTCATAAATGTCATGGAGAAGATGTCATTGATTAGATGTCATAGAGAAGATGTCATTGATTAGATGTCATAGAGAAGATATCATGGATTATGTGTCATAGGTCAGATGTCATAGATTAGGTGTCATAGGTCAGATGTCATAGAGAAGATGTCATAGACTAGGTGTCATAGGTCAGATGTCATAGAGAAGATGTCATAGATTAGGTGTCATAGGTCAGATGTCATAGAGAAGATATCATAGATTAGGTGTCATAGATAAGATGTCATAGATTAGGTGTCATAGGTCAGATGTCATAGAGCAGTGGTCGGCAATCGCGACCTGAGGGTGGCCCTTTGGTTCCACGTATTGATGAGAACAATCTTTGCAAGCATGAACCTCATCAAGAGTAAATTGAGAAATCGTCTTACTGATGTGAAGTTAATAACAACGCCATACAAACCAGACTTATCAAAACTTTCCAAGGAAATGCAAGGTCATAGGTCACATTAAATGCAAGGTCATAGTTCACATTAAATGCAAGGTCATAGTTCATATTAAATGCAACGTCATTGGTCACATTAAATGCAAGGTCACAGGTCAAATTAAATGCAAGGTCATAGTTCACATTAAATGCAAGGTCAAAGTTCAAATTAAATGCAAGGTCATAGGTCACATTAAATGCAACGTCATACTTCACATTAAATGCAAGGTCATATGTCAAATTAAATGCAAGGTCATATATCACATTAAATGCAAGGTCATAGTTCACATTAAATGCAAGGTCATAGGTCACATTAAATGCAAGGTCATAGGTCAAATTAAATGCAAGGTCATAGGTCACATTAAATGCAAGGTCATAGTTCACATTAAATGCAAGGTCATATGTCAAATTAAATGCAAGGTCATAGTTCACATTAAATGCAAGGTCATAGTTCACATTAAATGCAAGGTCATAGTTCACATTAAATGCAAGGTCATATATCACATTAAATGCAAGGTCATAGGTCACATTAAATGCAAGGTCATATTTCACATTAAATGCAAGGTCATAGTTCACATTAAATGCAAGGTCATAGTAAATACGTGTTTGTAATTTTTTGTCAATAAGATTATTATTATTGTAATATCTGGTTGTATTTAATGTTAAGTCGCTGGTTTAAACCGACACCGAAAAACATGGCGCTTGGCAGGATCTTGGCAGGATCTTGGCAGGATCTTGACAGGATCTTGGCAGGATCTTGCAAAGAAATTTGGCTCTCAAATATTTTTAATCGTTCTGCTGTTGACTTTCGTCTCTTTTGACTAATGAGTTTGCCGACGACTGTCATAAGGAGATGTGGATTTGATGTCGCAGAGAAGATTTCGTGGATTAGATGTTATAGAGAAGATTTCGTGGATAAATGTCATAGAGAAGATTTCGTGGATTAGATGACATAGAGTAGGTGTCACGGATTAGATGTTATGGATTAGATGTCATAGAGATGATGTCGTGGAGTAGATGTGATAGAGACGATGTCGTGGAGTAGATGTCATAGAGAAGATGTCATGGAGTAGATGTCGTAGAGAAGATGTCGTGGAGTAGATGTCATAGAGACGATGTCGCGGAGTAGATGTCATAGTTAAGATGTAATGGAGAAGATGTCATAGATTAGATGTCATGGAGTAGATGTCATACAGACGATGTCGTGGAGTAGATGTCATAGAGAAGATGTCATGGATTAGATGTCATGGAGAAGATGTCGTGGAGTAGATGTCATAGAGACGATGTCGTGGAGTAGGTGTCATAGAGAATATCATGGATTAGATTTCATAGTGAATATGTCGATTAGATGTCATTGAGTAAATATATATGACATATGTCGTATAAATAAAACATAATGTATTTGATGTCGTAGAGAAGATTTCGTGGATTAGATGACATAGAGTAGGTGTCATGGATTAGATGTCATAGAGACGATGTCGTGGAGTAGATGCCATAGAGAAGATGTCATGGATTAGATTTATAGTGAATATGTCGATTAGATGTCATTGAGTAAATATATAAAACATAATGTATGTGTTCTAGTGTGTAGCTATGACATGATGTGACCACGTCAGACATCCCACACCACATACCTGCCAACACATCCGTCTTTAAGTGTGTTATCTGCTTCAAGGTTGACTTGAATAGCGTCATCACTTTTAAACAACGGGATACAGGTAGCCTGAAACACACTGAACAACTTCAACGGACGTCTATAGGTGAACTGAACAACTTCAACGGACGTCTATAGGTGAACTGAACAACTTCAACGGACGTCTATAGGTGAACTGAACAACTTCAACGGACGTCTATAGGTGAACTGAACAACTTCAACGGACGTCTATAGGTGAACTGAACAACCTGAGTGGACATGGCAGACGGTGGCCAGCGCTGACAACTTAACACGACATGGCAGACGGTGGCCAGCGCTGACAACTTAACACGACATGGCAGACGGTGGCCATCGCTGACAACTTAACACGACATGGCAGACGGTGGCCAGCGCTGACAACTTAACACGACATGGCAGACGGTGGTCATCGCTGACAACTTAACACGACATGGCAGACGGCGTATCCGGAAATTTGATCAAAAGAGATTTCGTCGACGGAAAATTGATCGACTGAAATTTGATCGAACGAAAATTTGGTCGAATCGTTTTTTTAGTTTATACGTTAAATGTTTGCGTCAAATTTCTGTTTGAACGCATTATTTTGTTTTACTATATAACATAGTACGTTCAAGAAGAAATTTGACAAAAATTTTAACGTCTGAACTGAAAAAAAGATTCTACCAAATTTCCGTTCGATCAAATTACCGTCGATCAATTTTCCGTCGACGAAAATTCTTTCGATCAAATTTCCGGTAACCACAGTGTAACTCACCATAGCAAGACAGTGTAGCTCATCCTAGCAAGACAGTATGTATAGTCATCCTAGCCAGACAGTGTAACTCATCCTAGCCAGACAGTGTAACTCATCCTAGCAAGACAGTATGTATACTCATCATAGCAAAACAGTGTAACTCATCCTAGCAAGACAGTATAGCTCATCCTAGCAAGACAGTATGTATACTCATCCTAGCAAAACAGTGTAACTCATCCTAGCCAGACAGTGTAACTCATCCTAGCAAGACAGTATGTATACTCATCCTAGCCAGACAGTGTAACTCATCCTAGCCAAACAGTGTAACTCATCCTAGCAAGACAGTGCAACTCATCATAGCAAAACAGTGTAACTCATCCTAGCCAGACAGTGTAACTCATCCTAGCAAGACGGTGTAACTTATCCTATCAAGACAGTGTAACTCATCCTAGCCAGACAGTGTAACTCATCCTAGCAATACGGTGTAACTCATCCTATCAAGACAGTGTAACTCATCCTAGCCAGACAGTGTAACTCATCCTAGCAAGACGGTGTAACTCATCCTATCAAGACAGTGTAACTAATCCTAGCCAGACAGTGTAACTCATCCTATCAAGACAGTGCAACTCATCCTAGCCAGACAGTGTAACTCATCCTAGCAAGACAGTGTAACTCATCCTAGCCAGACAGTGTAACTCATCCTAGCCAGACAGTGTAACTCACCCTAGCCAGACAGTGTAACTCATCCTAGCCGGACAGTGTAACTCATCCTAGCCAGACAGTGTAACTCATCCTAGCCAGACAGTGTAACTCATCCTAGCCAGACAGTGTAACTCATCCTAGCCAGACAGTGTAACTCATCCTAGCCGGACAGTGTAACTCATCCTAGCCGGACAGTGTAACTCACCCTAGCCAGACAGTGTAACTCATCCTAGCCAGACAGTGTAACTCATCTTAGCCAGACAGTGTAACTCATCCTAGCCGGACAGTGTAACTCATCCTAGCCAGACAGTGTAACTCATCCTAGCCAGACAATGTAACTCATCCTAGCCGGACAATGTAACTCACCCTAGCCAGACAGTGTAACTCACCCTAGCCAGACAGTGTAACTCACCCTAGCCAGACAGTGTAACTCACCCTAGCCAGACAATGTAACTCACCCTAGCCAGACAGTGTAACTCATCCTAGCCAGACAGTGTAACTCACCCTAGCAAGACAGTGTAACTCATCCTAGCCAGACAGTGTAACTCATCCTAGCCAGACAGTGTAACTCACCCTAGCAAGACAATGTAACTCATCCTAGCCAGACAGTGTAACTCATCCTAGCCAGACAGTGTAACCCAACCCAACCAGACAATGTAACTCACCCTAGCCAGACAATGTAACTCACCCTAGCCAGACAGTGTAACTCACCCTAGCCAGACAGTGTAACTCATCCTAGCCAGACAGTGTAACTCATCCTAGCCAGACAGTGTAACTCACCCTAGCCAGACAGTGTAACTCACCCTAGCCAGACAGTGTAACTCATCCTAGCCAGACAGTGTAACTCATCCTAGCCGGACAGTGTAACTCACCCTATCCAGACAGTGTAACTCATCCTAGCCAGACAGTGTAACTCACCCTAGCCAGACAGTGTAACTCACCCTATCCAGACAGTGTAACTCATCCTAGCCGGACAGTGTAACTCACCCTAGCCAGACAGTGTAACTCATCCTAGCCAGACAGTGTATGTAACTCACCCTAGCCAGACAGTGTAACTCATCCTAGCCAGACAGTGTAACTCATCCTAGCCAGACAGTGTAACTCATCCTAGCCAGACAGTGTAACTCATCCTTATATTTCACATAATCTTCTGTAACTTCCCTAAATTCTAAAAAAAAAAAAATTAAATAAATAAAAAAAAATAATGAACGAAGAATCACAACCAAGTCAAAATGTCTCGGATTAAATGTCTTCGGGTTTCATCAACGTTTTCTGTCACTCTGAGAATCGACCTGGCGAATATAAGACACAAGTGAAATATTTAAATGATTTTTGCTCATGGTTAACGAAATAAATTCGTTACATCGAATACACATCTAAAAGTCACCACACCTTGATTTAATTAAACCCACTGCACAGCAGGCTCCAACCCGCCACGAACACCTTGATTCAAACACCACTGGACAGCAGGCTCCAACCCGCCACGAACACTCTGACAACCCCGCCACGAACACCTTGATTCAAACCCCACTGGACAGCAGGCGCCAACCCCGCCACAAACACCGTTTTCAAACTGACCGCCTAAAGTTGGATTTGAAAAAAAAATCGAACTGGCCAAGCACGCGCAGTGGTGGTTTTGTCAAGAACCCTGGTCAACAAACGGCGACGCCCCGCCCCAAAATGCCTCCCCGGTCTCTTTGGTGAGAGTCGAGCAGACGATCGATAGAGCGGGACTGCCCTTCGCGCCAAAAAATCGAAGTCAAGTCTTCGGTACGGATGGTACTTGCCGTTTAAATTGTAAATGAAGTGAACGTGTTGGTCAATAACATTGTCGCGTGACAATCAGCACGCTGAGCCAGCTATTTCTATTTTTAGAAATGTCACAAAGTAGTCACATGACATTATACATTTGTCTTTTGTTCTAAGTAGGTCAAACGTCTTGTCATTTTCTGGCATCTGCTGGTCTTACCAAGTATCAAATTATGGGAATACAAAAGTTGAATAAAACTTGGGCTTAAAGAAATGTAAAATTTTGACACCGGGTCCGATTGTTTTGAGAAAATACCCGGTAGGTCCAAGTGTAAAAGAAAGAGTTAACTTCTCATTTTCTTTAATATATGCCGGCTTTTAAACAATAGTCCTATAGGCTGTCCTCCAGACAGTCCTGCAGAAAGTTCTACAGACATTCCTCCAAATAATCCTCTAGACAGTCCTCTAGACAGTCCTCCAGACATTCCTCCAAATAGTCCTCCAGACAGTCCTCTAGACAGGGTAATAAGGGGGGAGACTGCGATCAGGTTAGCACAATAGAAAATTAGTAAAACACGGTAAGGTTAAACCTGATAAAAGGAACGCAGCAAAACAACGAGCGTGTCGGCAGGAAGCCTTCATCATCGAACAAACAGAAAAACGAATAAAATTTGATACATTTTTTAAATTTTAGACAGTCCTCTAGACAGACCTTTAGACAGACCTTTAGACAGTCCTTCAGACAGTGCCACAGGCAATCCTCCACCCTACCTGCCGGCCTTTAAACATTACGCCTACAGACAGTGCTACAGACAGTGCTACAGACAGTCCTACACCATACCCATGGCTCTTCACTAATTAATATAATAGTCGCCTCCGAAAAAATTCACCCTTTTTACCTGAGTTCAACCGTGACGCGTGACGCACGCTGTGGGAAAGCTCCCCCCCCCCCCCCCAAAAAAAAACAACTCAGTACTATTAATGAAACATGTTGACTAGGGGGAGGGCCAATTGTGAAACGGAAGCTGGACACGCCATAAGCAAAATATATGTAACAGCTAAAGAGGTTGGGTTACAATATAAGAGCTAAAGAGGTCGGGTTACAATATAAGAGCTAAAGAGGTCGGGTTACAATATAAGAGCTAAAGAGGTCGGGTTACAATATAAGAGCTAAAGAGGTCGAGTTACAATATAAGAGCTAAATAGGTCGGGTTACAGATCTGAGTCTTCTCTTTGCCATGAAAATTATCATGAATTGTTGGACGAAATAAATACCAGATATGATTTTTTTCTTTTTTAAACTAAAGTCTGGGATAACAAATTGTTGCCATACTAAAGTCTGGGATAACAAATTGTTGCCATACTTAAGTCTGGGATAACAAATTGTTGCCATACTAAAAATGGGGAGGGGTGGGGCTTTGTCAGACTAATGACATCATTAACTTGTGAGTAACATTTGGATGCTAGGAAGATTGTTTCGTTCATGATTTCATGATGTCAATACACTGTTCTTATTTCTTGGTAATCCTACTTATCTACTTGTCTTATTAGCATCTACTTGCCTTATTAACAAGTTGTTTTATTTAAAATTTTAGATTGTGTGTTATTTTTGTATGCAGTAAAGATACAAAGATTATTTAATACTTTGTATTTTCTCTTTGATATTTTGTCTCTGGTGTTTTCTCTTTCATTCTTTATCTTTGATATATTATCTTTGATACTTATGATAATCTTGCACCTTATGTGCTCTTGTAGGTGTTTTCAAACGTGGTAGACATCTATAAATTTTTCGTCAGTCAACAGATTGACTACAGCAGTTCCACAGCAGTGCCATAACGACAACGATGGTATAGCGTCAAAGATGGTAGACGACAAAGATGGTATGATGACAAAAATGTTAAGACGACAAAGATGGTATGATGACAAAGATGATATGATGACAAAAATGTTAAGACGACAAAGATGGTATGATGACAAAGATGATATGATGACAAAAATGTTAAGACGACAAAGATGGTATGAAGACAAAGATGATATGAAGAAAAAGATGGTTTATCTTAACGTACATAACGTTTTACAGTAGGCAACATAACTGGTGGATGAGATCCAAACCATTATCTTAAATTTTAAGAATTGAACCTTTTAAAGAATTGAACATTTTAAAAATTTAACCTTTTAAAGAACTGAACATTTAAAAAAATTGAACATTTTAAATTTGTTAAAGCAGCTTTTGTTAAATGAACGAGTTGATCAACATTTTTCTTTGTTTATAGCCTTGTTCATAATTCTTGAGTTCATAGTTCTAGAGTTCAAGGTTCTAGAGTTCATAATTATAGAATTCTTAGCTTAAAAGTTCATAGTTTTAAGGTTCATAGCAGTTCTTAAGTTCATAGTTCTAGAGTTCATGGTTTTAGATTTCATAGTTCTAGAGTTCATGGTTTTAGATTTCATAGTTCTAGAGTTCATGGTTTTAGATTTCATAGTTCTAGAGTTCATGGTTTTAGATTTCATAGTTCTAGAGTTCATGGTTTTAGATTTCATAGTTCTAGAGTTCATGGTTTTAGATTTCATAGTTCCAGAGCTCATAGTTTTAGATTTCATAGTTCTAGAGTTCATGGTTTTAGATTTTATAGCTCTAGAGTCCATGGTTTTAGATTTCATAGTTCTAGAGTTCATGGTTTTAGATTTCATATTTCTAGAGTTCATGGTTTTAGATTTCATAGTTCTAGAGTTCATGGTTTTAGATTTCATAGTTCTAGAGTGCTAGAGGTCATATTTCTAGAGTTCCAGGGTTTATAGTTCTGGAGTTCATGGTTTTAGTGTTCATAGTTCTTAAGTTAATAGTTATAGAGTTCATGGTTTTAGATCTCATAGTTCTAAGGTGCTAGAGTTCTAGAGTTTATAGTTCTAGATTTCATAATTCTAGAATTCTATAGTTCATACTTCTAGAGTTCATAATTCTAGAGTTAATAGTTCTATAATTCTAGAGTTTATAGTTCTAGAGTTCATAGTTCTAGAGTTCATAGTTCTATAGTTCCAGAGTTCATAGTTCTATAACTCCTAGTTAATAATTCTAGAGTTCATAGTTCTATAATTCTAGAGTTCATAATTCTATAATTCTAGAGTTCATAGTTCTAGAGTTCATAATTGCTGAGTTCATAGTTCTATAATTCTAGAGTTCATAGTTCTATAATTCTAGAGTTCATAATTTAGAGTTCATAGTTCTAGAGTTCATAATTGCAGAGTTCATAGTTCTATAGTTCATTGTTCTAGATTTCATAGTTGTTTTGAACAAGATCAAAGGCAGGCTTAATAGCAACAACAACATATTGAGACAAAGAACATATGCCTGACAGGTGGGACTACACAGGCCTGAAATTTGGACGTACACGGGTCTGACAAGTGGGACGCACATTCTCAAAAATGACGTTTGATGAAAAGATTAATCTGAATATTACTTTAAACCGCCGGCTACGTCTCGACCTCCCCCCCCCCTCACACACCCCCACACACCCCCCCCCCACACACACACCCCCACACACCCCCTCACATTGACTTGGCCATGGTGTTTAAATGAATACAACGTCATGTCGGTGTCACTAGTTTAACAGACACATCACTTTCTGTCACTAACTGTCACAACAATTTGAACACGCGCAGCTTTCAGTCACTAACTGTTACAGGTTTAGCCCACGTAGCACCTTCTATCACTAACTGTCACCACAATTAGAGCACACGCAGCTTTCTGTCACTAACTGTCACCACAATTTTAGCAAAGCAAGCACTTTCTGTCACTGACTGTCACCAACACAGTTAAACACTTCTGTTATCGCTGCTGTGGCAATCGAGTCGTTAAAGTTGAGAAGTTGTTGATTGAAGGTTGAATCAGATTATGGCAGTTGATAACAAGCATCTCCTTGTGACCCCCCCCCCTCCCTTTGATTTCCAATACTAGTTGTACCATCCCACCAGCATTTGTTATACCGTTCCCCCAGCAGTAGTTGCACCACTAACACAAGAGACGTACCAGCACAGTGTAACCACTAACACAAGAGATGTACCGGCACAGTGTAACCACTTACCGTAAGCAAAAATCCACTCTCCAGACGCTACGGTTGGTGGCTAAACAAAAGGAACCAACTAGCACTATGTAAAATCCATATCCCGATGACAGAGGCGTGTGTGTTGGAACTGCACGGTGTGTAAGAAGTGTTTTCGCTGCGTGTAAGGGACAGCTACTGTGTACTAGCCACTTGCGTTATTTTCTTCCTGTTTGAAATTGATATTTTTATTTTCTGTTCAGAAGAGGATTTCCCGTTTTAGAAAGTTGTCATACAAACTAGCGCTTCCATTGGCTGATAGCCGCGCCTGTTGCGTCATATCAAGGCTCAAGGCCAATGTGCTTCACAATTAACACAGCTTGACACCCTTCTGTGTGTCGTGATTGAACTTTGACCCCATTCATACACGGTGGGCTTAAAGCTTGAAAGTAAACGGAACGTCTTTTGTTGACAACATGCAGCGCGTGCCCAAAGACGGGTAGGTGGAGATCGAATGAGTGGGGAGAGGGGGGAGAGAGTCTGAGCAGTGGATTGTCTTCTGCCTCACTGTTCGCAGCTCAATTCTGGAATCTCGCTGACTCAGCAGATGTGTGTTGTCAACTCGGCATGTCATCGTCTCCCCGCCGTCACGGGCACAGAACTCAGGTCTTCAATACAGAATACCGATACACGGTACAACAGATGGCTGCCTTCTCTCCCCTGTCTCGTGTTGTCTTTAGGTCATTGCTTCATCCAACTATCAACCTTTACTCACTTCATCCAATTATAAACTTTTACTCACTTCATAGACATATCAACTTTTACTCACTTCATCCAATTATCAACTTTTACTCACTTCATCCAAATATCAACTTTTACTCATTTCATCCAAATATCAACTTTTACTCACTTCATACAATTATCAACTTTTACTCACTTCATCCAAATATCAACTTTTACTCACTTCATCCAAGTATCAACTTTTACTCACTTCATCCAAATATCAACTTTTACTCACTTCATCCAAATATCAACCTTAGCTCTAAATCTCACTTTAAATCTTAAAGTAGACGAAGGTAGCGCATGAAGTGAAAATTGTTGGACAAATGAAGGTAGCATTGATGGAACTTTGGGGTAATATTGTTGGACAAATGAGGTCAACATTGTTGGACCAATGAAGGTAGCATTACTGGACCATGACGTAATCACTGCTGTGGCGCAGACATCTGTGTAGCCGGCCCGCCGCCTGTCTGTCAGCTCACCGGCAGACTCACAGACTCGGACAAATATCGATACTTGAGTCGCGAGACTTGCGGCGCGTGCGGTGACGTCATACCGGCACGGGGCCACGTCCCGCTCAATAGAACACTTGTACACTTGTGCACGGTTGACTCCATCTGTATTTCAACTGTACACGTTGTGTACTCACGATCCCGTCTATGTGACACATGTACACTGTTGACATGACCAATTTCGATTTCACTCAAAATTGGAGAATAAAGGTCACTGAACTAAGATGTAGTATACTTAAATTATGTATTTACCATTTTAACCTTAAATTATTGTTGTATTTCTAGACATCGGTGATCCCCTAGTGATTGGGGCCCTACCTACGCGTTGCCCTACCTCCACGGTGCCCTATCTCCACGGTGCCCTACCTCCATGGTGCCCTACCTCCACGGTGCCCTAACTCCACGGTGCCCATCCCTCTTCGGCGCCTTGTGTCTCTATGTAACAGGAATAGTCGTGGCTTAACATTTGGGAGCGGATGTAAAAAACAAGGAAATGTCAATGTGACCTGTAACAGCCGGATGAACATGGATAAATGTAACAACAGGATGAACATGGATAGCTGTAACATTTGTGAGTGTGAAAATCTTGGGAACATATAAAACTAGATTGGTGTACATTTTAGGATGTCTGAATTATTAGGATATAGTGTACATGTTAGGATATCTAATAGCAACGGATGAATAAGGGCGGATGAGTAACAAAATACGCGGTTGTGTACAAATAAGCTTAAAGGGATTAATAGGCTCTTGATTTAGGAGAATGTAAAACTATGACCTGTTCATAATGTAAGACTATGAACTGTTCATAATGTAAGACTATGAACTGTTCATAATGTAAGACTATGAACTGTTCATAATGTAAGACTATGAACTGTTCATAATGTAAGACTATGACCTGTTCATAATGTAAGACTATGACCTGTTCATAATGTAAGACTATGAACTGTTCATAATGTAAGACTATGAACTGTTCATAATGTAAGACTATGACCTGTTCATAATGTAACACTATGACCTGTTCATAATGTAAAACTATGACCAGTTCATAATGTAACACTATGACCTGTTCATAATATAAGACTATGACCTGTTCATAATGTAAAACTATGACCTGTTCATAATGTAAGACAATGACCTGTTTATAATGTAAGACTATGACCTGTTTATAGTGTAAGAAAATGACATGTTCATAATGTAAGACTATGACCTGTTCATAATGTAAGACTATGACCTGTTCATAATGTAAAACTATGACCTGTTCATAATGTAAGACTATGACCTGTTCATAGTGTAAGACAATGACCTGTTCATAATGTAAGACTATGGCATGTTCATAATGTAAGACTATGACCTGTTCATAATGTAAAACTATGACCTGTTCATAATGTAAGACAATGACCTGTTTATAATGTAAGACTATGACCTGTTTATAGTGTAAGACAATGACCTGTTCATAATGTAAGACTATGACCTGTTCATAATGTAAGATTATGACCTGTTCATAATGTAAGACTATGACCTGTTCATAATGTAAAACTATGACCTGTTCATAATGTAAAACTATGACCTGTTCATAATGTAAGACTATGACCTGTTCATAGTGTAAGACTATGACCTGTTCATAATGTAAGACTATGACCTGTTCATAATGTAACACTATGACCTGTTCATAATGTAAGACTATGACCTGTTCATAGTGTAAGACTATGACCTGTTCAAAATGAATTGTACAAATTAAAGAATGTTATTCACATTTAAATAATTTTATAGGGGAACGCATTTGCATGTTCTAAAACTGCGCCTCTTTCGAACAGGTGTGTCTCTTAGTGTTAGTCCCAGAGACATCTCTTAGTGTCAGTCCCAGAGACATCTCTTAGTGTCAGTCCCAGAGACATCTCTTAGTGTTAGTCCCAGAGACATCTCCTAGTGTTAGTCCCAGAGAGACATCTCTAAGTGTTAGCTCCAGACAGGCTTACGGCGGAAATTATGTTTTCACATAAAATATAAAAATTCACAGTATGTCCCTTTGGTAGCAAATTGTTGAAATCACATAGTTTATGTTGACTGTAACACCATATATTTATATTGGTTATAATACCAGAAATTTACATTGGTTATAAGACCAGACATTTATATTGGATATCACACCAGAAATTAAGATATGAGACTATATGTAATATCACGTTAGGAAATGGCGTCAGCGGGCCGTCGAGCTTACGCTCCTTATGCCCTCCCCGGCGCCCACCCGCACCTGCCGGCCGCCTCGGCGGCAGGCCGTGCGGAAGGGCGCCAGAGACCTCCCCGGGCGTGGAGCGTCCCCGCCCGCAACCGCTCGATCGGGTCCGCCGACGGAGACCCTCCCCGACCGGAGACATCTGGTCGACCAAAGACGCTGTGTTTCAAGCGTCCGTAGTCCACTCTCCCAGGGGCCGGGACGGTAAATTAACGTCCTAATATCTCCCCCCACCCGTCCCAGGGAAGCATCGGACGCCCTCTAAGAGGGATTCTACAGTGGGTTTCCACCTCGCGACTAGTTCGCGAAATAGCTGGGACGAAACGGTTGCCTAGGAGCAGCTTTCTCAGGGCTGCATATTTAGAATCACCGGCTATAGGCTTCCACCACAGCCTATAGCCTCATATCCCTTAACGGCAACTTGTAATCATGATCCCTACCCTGTGTTTGCCTTTTCTTCCCCCTGTGAAGCATCACAGGTGGCAGCCCTGTAGGAGCTGTTTATTCCAGCAACTACCATGCATGGCCGTGTCTGCCACGCGGGACACGCAATGGTTGTAATGTGCCCCGGGTTAACGCCGAGGGGGTCGGTGGCCAGCGCTTCCAAATCGGCAAGTCACTACAGACTTGTCAACCGGAATCCCGGGGGGGGGGGGGGGGGACTATATGTAATGAAATATTGGACGATGATATGAGACCATTTTGAAGAAAATATTTGACAAAATATGAGACCATATTGAAGGAAATATTTTTACAAAATATGAGACCATATTGAAGGAAATATTGGACAAAATATGAGACCATATTGAAGGAAATATTGGACAAAATATGAGACCATATTGAAGGAGATATTGGACAAAATATGAGACCATATTGAAGAAAATATTGGAAAATATGTGATACCATATTGAAGGAGATATTGGAAAAAATGTGAGACCATATTAAAGGAAATATTGGAAAAAATGTGAGACCATATTGAAGGACATATTGGAATAAATGTGAGACCATATTGAAGGAAATATTTGAAAAATGTGAGACGATTTTGAAGGAAATATTTGAAAAAATATGAGACCATATTTAAGGAAATATTTGAATAAATGAGAGACCATATTGAGAGTGTTGTAAGACTTAAGACAATACACATTTCTTTAAACCACATTTATAAATTCAATGGTTCTCAATGGACCAGGGCCCCAGACTGCTCTCCCAGACTGCTCCCCCACCCTAACTCCGTAATGCATGTGTTACAGGCAAAGTGTGACACCCAAGTTTTCTATAGAATGTCCATATGTAAAGGCAACTAGCAAGATGGAGAGAATAATTATTTATAAATTTCTATGTACAGTTATTTTAAAACTTAGTTATCGTTTGGCATTAAGGCTTGCCAAGCAACCGCTAGCCCCAAGTACAGGCACACACCGTGACTAGCAGTGTTAAAATAAAAGTCTATTTTGTCAAATGTTACAATGGTAATTAACTCTACAATAAGGAACACATGACGTTCTCTGTTAAATAAGGAATTTTGTTATTTAAAATATGATTTAGAGTAATATTGTTTGCATTTACACCGGGTAAATGAATTATATTCATTACAAAGCTAGTATAACGTTAAGTTAATTTCTTTCATTTTAGATGTTTTATTTAAATTACTAATTTTCTAATATTATTTTTGTTGTACTTTTTAGAATTATAATTTTTTTTTTAATATAATGTACTTGTTATTATCGTAATAATTTATTTTATTATTATAATTATTTATTTTATCATTATAAGACTGCCTAAGAATTAGAATATTATTTGCATTATTAATTTTTACAAAATATTTTTTTAAACCTAACTATTTAAAATAATTCAATAATATTCTTTTGAATTATTTGAATATTATTCTAATTATTTTAACGAATTCAATGTTATTCTTGTTATTCTACTAAATCAATATTATTCTTAGCATTTTAACTAAATAATTATTATTCTCATTATTTTACTAATTCAATATTATTCTCCTTAATTTTGAAATAACTTCAAGTCTCAAAATTATTTTTTGTGTCTTTATTTTCAATACTAATTTGCGCAAAAGTAAATGAATGTGTCCAAAAGTAAAAATGAATGTGTCCAAAAGTAAAAATGAATGTGTCCAAAAGTAAACTCGCCACAGCTTGACTTTTATTTAGTGTATCAAAAAAAATGGCTGACGTCTATTGTCAACATGGCGCTCTTGAAAGTTCATTAAAAGAATCAATTGTTGACTTACCTTGTTTAATGTTAACCTCTCCTATCCATGGATATAATCCAGTGAGCACGATCATAGGATGACGACCCCCCCCCCCCCCAACTCAAGTCTTGGGGTCGTGACGAAATGAAGAGTTTAGTCCCACAAAGTGAACTCTAGTGAGACGTGTGATCTCTCAGTTCACTTATTTCTTCTTTCTGTTCACTTATTTCTTCTTTATGGTCACTTATTTCTTCTTTCAGTTCCAAGAATCACAAAACGTGTGAAGACAGATCTCCCCCTAAGACACAATTTCAAAGAAGTTTGATTAAAGAAAGAAAGCTGCTCAAATGGAAACATGGAAATATCATTGAAATATCATTTCTAACGTGTTTACAATTTATGATTAGCCGTAATTCTAAACTAAATTCAACCCAAAAAAAACCACCTTGTCTTATTTGGTAATACTCAGAGATAGGTCCTAATCAGAGATTGGTCCTAATCAGAGATTGGTCCTAATCAGAGATTGGTCCTAATCAGAGATTGGTCCTATTTAGAGATTGGTCCTAATCAGATATTGGTCCTAATCAGAGATTGGTCCTAATCGTCCTTTACCTTGTGGCATTTTCGTTCATTTCATTTTTTTAAAACACTACTAGCTTTGACCATTAGGAAACTTCTTCATAGCTGAGCATAGAGTTATCACTGAGTTTTTGCCACTACTTTAAACACCGTAACACTAACTACGTCATTAAACACCGAAAGATTAACGACGACAGTAAAAACAGGAATATTAACTACGTCGTTAAACACTGAAACACTAGCTATAGACATAATCAAACACTTTAACAAAAATGTAATACATTTTATCACTAGGCTTACCACAGTGTTAAATACACTTATCATAGTTATATAGCACTATATTAGTTATAGCACTATCGTAGTTATAACACAATCGTAGGCTTCCAAATTAACATATGATATTTTTTTTTACTTCGTTAAGATTAAACCACACTGCAAACATCACAATTACCAATTTAAATTACACACACACACACAAATAATAAATCCAGCTATCCAAACTTGTAAAAGTTATGCTGAAATTAACTTCATAAAACAATCCACAAACAGCTTCTAGCATCCATCAAATTATCCTGGCCAGACTTGGTAAGATTAGTTCACGCCATCCAAGATATCTCCAGATTGTATCAGTCCATCAAGTCATCTCCAGATTGTATCAGTCCATCAAGTCAGATATTGTCCCGGGGATTTTCCCAGAGGATTAAATGGTCTTACAATGTTCATGACGTCATCGTGACAATTATTACTCTTTAATAAATGTTCAGTGTAAAGCACAATCTATTTTTAGCTGAATTTTCTTCTTTTTTTTTTTAACAAAAATTCTTATGAGCAAAGAGTTTCAGACCTATTCATAAGCATGGCATTAATGTCAGGATCAAACTCAGCTCCAAACACACACTCAATGTTACTTTAATGTATCCTTCCCCAATGGGTACTCTGGTGTCAATTTTAAAATACAGGTGCGGTATATGTAGTATTTTATTGACAGTAAATTTTACATTAATTACTTTATTCTACATACCACAACTAAAATCAACCTTCACAACAGAGCTATGTATACATTATGAGATGTTAAAGTCTAGGGCAGCGGTTCTCAAACTGTGGGGTGCGACTCTTTCACAATAGTCGCCTAAGACCATTTGAAAACACATATAGTCTACAGTTATGAAGTAGAAACAAAAATAATTTTATGGCTGGGGGTCGCCACAACATGAGGGACTGTATTAAAGGGTCGCGGCATTAATAAGGTTGAGAACCGCTGGTCTGGGGTAACAAGGACTTCATAGTTTTGTTTGTTCATAATTCGCATACATTTTTGTGCAGAATTGCTTGTCTCCTAATATTGTAGTTGTAGCTACAGCCGTAGTGTTATAGCTACAGCCGTGGTATTGTAGCAACAGCCGTGGTATTATAGCTACAGCCGTAGTGCTATAGCTACAGACGTGGTATTGTAGCCACAACCATGGTATTATAGCTACAGCCGTGGTATTATAGCTACAGCCGTAGTGTTATAGCTACAGCCGTGGTATTACAATATTATTATACGTTGAGTTAACCTTTCTTTCTATAACATAAAACTAAGAATCACATATAATTGCCATCTCTTAGGTCCCCATGTATGTATATAAGTATGATGCTGCCTAACTGTTCCTATGTTGCATGTATGATGCTGTCTAACTGTTCCTTTGTTGTATGTATGATGCTGTCTAAATATTCCTATGTTGTATGTATGATGCTGTCTAACTGTTCCTATATTGTATGTATGATGCTGTCTAACTGTTCCTATGTTGCATGTATGATGCTGTCTAACTGTTCCTATGTTGCATGTATGATGCTGTCTAACTATTCCTATGCTGCATGTATGATGCTGTCTAACTATTCCTATGCTGCATGTATGATGCTGTCTAACTGTTCCTATGCTGCATGTATGATGCTGTCTAACTGTTCCTATATTGTATGTATGATGCTGTCTAACTATTCCTATGCTGCATGTATGATGCTGTCTAACTGTTCCTATATTGTATGTATGATGCTGTCTAACTGTTCCTATGTTGCATGTATGATGCTGTCTAACTGTTCCTATGCTGCATGTAGCATGCTGTCTTTTAACTGGGATATGCTCTGATGTGGCAACACAGGCAGCTGACATATTTCTATTAGAACTATTTGATAGTAGCACTGCTAGTTTTTTTTCTATTAAATAACAGATTTTAAGACTGGTCACACATTTACTTGATATGCCAGATTTTATTAGGGCATATTTCTTTTATTGTAGTCAGATTTATTTTTTAATGCAGATTTTTATTAAGGCGGAGTTTATTGTCTGGGGCAGTTTTAATAGGTCTAGAAGAATTTATAATCTGGGGTAGATATATTGTCTGGGATAGACATTTTGTCTTGGGTAGATACATTATCTGGGGCAGATACATTGCATGCGGTAGAAATATTATCTGGGTATATATGATCTGGGGCAGACATTTTGTCTAGGTGAGATATATTGTCTGGGGCAGATATATTGTCTGGGGCAATTACATTTTCTAGGCCATATTTTAAAGGCAGATTTTATTGCTTGTTATTAATAAATGGATAGGGCCCCATCTAAGGGGCCCCATTTGAGGGGGGTCATCTAAGGGGGGGGGGCATCTAAGGGCACCACATCTAAGGGGGGAACTTCTAAGGGGGGCACGATTGAATTATAAGTAATAATAATATATATCATTGATCAATGCATTTAACCGTGGTGGTGTCGAATGCGTGGGTGTGTCTGTTCGAACATTTAACATTTTATTCACCAACGTCATTGCACACGTCAGGAGATCTAATAACGTTTATCTTATTTGTTTAAGACTGTTTTTGCGGAGTTCTTTTAAACGGCATTTATAAATCACTTAGTAGGACTTGATATTGAAATACTTCTAATGTTGCCGCTAGAATCAAGTTGTGTGTATGGAAACACTTTGAACACAGTCTTTGATTGTGTAAGTGTATGAATAATATATTTACTTCTGTAAGTGTATGAATAATATATTTACTTCTGCAAGTGTATGAATAATATATTTACTTCTGTAAGTGTATGAATGTAATCTTTGCTTGTGTAAGTGTATGAATACAGTCTTTGCTTGTGTAAATGTAAATTAATAAAAGTCTAGACGTACTGTCATGATTATTTTTGCTGTCATTATTGTTGCTGTCATTATTGTTGCTGTCATTATTGTTGCTGTCATTATTGCTGTAATTGCTACTGCTGTCACTATTACTCCAGCCAGGCCTGATATTTGAAAATGACCAAGAAGATTTTTTTTATAGAAGCTGAACTCAAACAGGTGTAATTAACCTTTACATAATTAACAAAACGGTTTTTTTTATTAAATGAAACTCTGCACAAACTATGAGAACTATTAAGAAAAAATAATTTTAAAAAATGCGTAAAACTTTTATGTCAGTTGGGCCTATTTTCAAAGCTGTCAATGTGAATTCTTAGGAAGAATTACAATGTACAACTTTAACATCTAAAACTAAACAAATTTGATATGTATTTTAAAAAATAAAATTCGTCCTTTAGTACTTTAGAAAAGACCAATAAAACTAAGTGATACCAGCACAGCCACGGTAACTATCCATATTAATTGCCTGAACATCTGGGAGACGGTTAGCGAAAATTACCAGAGTAGGTTAAGACATCAGCATTATAAATGGAATGCTATCTGCTAAACAGTATCAAATATCGTTAAATAAAACTCTGCCGGCGCAGCGAATACATACTACACAACTAGACTCTATACCTCTATATATAATATATATATATATATTTTAAAAAACGACTACCAATTTATCCTTTACTGTGCACGGGTTAACAAGTGTGCTGCCGGCAACACACCTAGATAGTTATAGGAATATCAAAGACAATATCTACACACGGCCACTCCCACCTGCACGATCAGGAGCTTCCGTGTCGCTCAGCCAACACACGACGGGCGTGCGCAGCGCATGATGTACGAAAAGTCCAAGACAGTAAATAAGAGAAGGACACACACGGACTTATAAATGGGTAAAGTGGGCTGGCCAGTCTGGCTCTTCGGTCATAAAAATACGTCACACCCACCATAGTTTTATTATCTGGCACGAGTTCGACGTGACCTGCCAATGGGGACGCGGGGAGACGAAACGGGAACCGGTTCTCGGTGTTTGTTTTTACCGAAGGCGAGAATGCTAAAAATAACTCAGGGGGTTTCCAGCTAGTCAGCTGATTTTTACCGATATAGCGCTGTGGTCGGCGGGCGAACGCGCGCGCTAAATCGATTGTTACCAAACAACGGAGCCCTTGTGTTTCTTGTTGTCTATTCTTACAATAATCTTAAATCTTCTATTACCAAGATTAACTGATGCATTTATGATCATAATTAATGCGTGTGAAGTATTTTTGTCCATACACACTTATGCTATGTTTTTCCAACAGATTTTCTGTTTAAAAAAAATATATTTAATATTGTCTAGTGAACGTTGCAGGAATTTAATGACCTTGCCTAAATTCGTTTATATTTAAAAAATTGAGAATCGTTTAATTAAATATGGATTCATGGAAGGTTGTTCCAATCAGGTAGGTTTCCTGTACAATGGAATAAGAAATGTGACTTTAAATAGCACCGAAATGTTCGTAGGTTTGTCATCATTTTAAAGATAATAAAAAGAAATTGAAGACCTTAGTGCTAAAATTACTTAAGTAACATTTTTGTCAAAATCAATATAAATTGTGACCATTTCTTATACGGTTGAGCCAAGTCCACTGCAAAAAGTTTAACACATTAAAATGTAAATAAAGTACCTTTATTAAACGAGAAAATTATTAAAATGATCAGAATTTATAGACGAAAAAAATATTTAAACTTGATTATCTCAAAATGTGTATTTTTGACTTAAGTACTTTTAGCACTAAGGTCTTCAATTGCTAACGCATGTTGTATTCAACATGATTATGCTAAATACGTAGAAAGAAATTAATGGACATATTTGTGTGGGTTTCGTAATTAATTCAGAATAATTACTAAGAAAAGATCTGAATATTTTTGTTCAAACCAACTACACATACATTACCCCCACATTTTTTAGAAGTTTCATGTTTGTTTATTTTGTTTGCCGCAGCCCATGGCACTGGGTCAATCACACCCTCAAGGACAAGAGCACCGAGTTTAAGAACCCTTGACTTATTTACATAAATTGTCAGTTACATCAAGTATTTTATCGATTGTCAGTTTACATCAAGTATTTTATCGATTGTCAGTTTACATCAAGTATTTTATCGATTGTCAGTTTGCATCAAGTATTTTATCGATTGTCAGTTTACATCAAGTATTTTATCGATTGTCAGTTTGCATCAAGTATTTTATCGATTGTCAGTTTACATCAAGTATTTTATCGATTGTCAGTTTACATCAAGTATTTTATCGATTGTCAGTTTACATCAAGTATTTTATCGATTGTCAGTTTACATCAAGTATTTTATCGATTGTCAGTTTGCATCAAGTATTTTATCGATTGTCAGTTTACATCAAGTATTTTATCGATTGTCAGTTTGCATCAAGTATTTTATCAATTGTCAGTTTACATCAAGTATTTTATCGATTGTCAGTTTGCATCAAGTATTTTATCGATTGTCAGTTTACATCAAGTATTTTATCGATTGTCAGTTTACATCAAGTATTTTATCGATTGTCAGTTTACATCAAGTATTTTATCGATTGTCAGTTTACATCAAGTATTTTATCGATTGTCAGTTTACATCAAGTATTTTATCGATTGTCAGTTTACATCAAGTATTTTATCGATTGTCAGTTTACATCAAGTATTTTATCGATTGTCAGTTTACATCAAGTATTTTATCGATTGTCAGTTTACATCAAGTATTTTATCGATTGTCAGTTTACATCAAGTATTTTATCGATTGTCAGTTTACATCAAGTATTTTATCGATTGTCAGTTTACATCAAGTATTTTATCGATTGTCAGTTTACATCAAGTATTTTATCGATTGTCAGTTTGCATCAAGTATTTTATCGATTGTCAGTTTACATCAAGTATTTTATCGATTGTCAGTTTGCATCAAGTATTTTATCGATTGTCAGTTTGCATCAAGTATTTTATCGATTGTCAGTTTACATCAAGTATTTTATCGATTGTCAGTTTGCATCAAGTATTTTATCGATTGTCAGTTTACATCAAGTATTTTATCGATTGTCAGTTTACATCAAGTATTTTATCGATTGTCAGTTTACATCAAGTATTTTATCGATTGTCAGTTTACATCAAGTATTTTATCGATTGTCAGTTTACATCAAGTATTTTATCGATTGTCAGTTTACATCAAGTATTTTATCAATTGTCAGTTTACATCAAGTATTTTATCGATCGTCAGTTTACATCAAGTATTTTATCGATTGTCAGTTTACATCAAGTATTTTATCGATTGTCAGTTTACATCAAGTATTTTATCGATTGTCAGTTTACATCAAATAGATGCATGAACAATCTTCTCCAAACTGAAACATATAAAAACATAGAACTTGTGTCCGCTAAAACCTGGGTTGGTCAGCAGAATAATCTGTACATTCAAAGCACGTTCAAATCACGTTCAAAGCACGCTCGAAGCACGTTCAAAGCACGTTCAAAGCCCGTTCAAAGCACATTCAAAGCACGTTCAAAGCACATTCAAAGTACGTTCAAAGCACGTTCAAAGCACATTCAAAGCACAATCAAAGCACGTTCAAAGCACATTCAAAGCATGTTCAAAGCACGTTCAAAGCACGTTCAAATCACGTTCAAAGCACATTCAAAGCACATGCAAAGCACATTCAAAGCACGTTCAAATCACGTTCAAAGCACATTCAAAGCACGTTCAAAGCACATTCAAAGTACGTTCAAAGCACGTTCAAAGCACATTCAAAGCACGTTCAAAGCACATTCAAAGCACATTCAAAGCATATTCAAAGCACGTTCAAAGCACATTCAAAGCACATTCAAAGCATGTTCAAAGCACGTTCAAAGCACGTTCAAAGCACATGCAAAGCACATTCAAAGCATGTTCAAAGCACATTCAAAGCATGTTCAAAGCACGTTCAAAGCACGTTCAAAGCACGTTCAAAGCACATTCAAAGCACATTCAAAGCACGTTCAAAGCACGTTCAAAGCACATTCAAAGCACATTCAAAGCAAGTTCAAAGCACATTCAAAGCACGTTCAAAGCACGTTCAAAGCACATTCAAAGCACATTCAAACACGTTCAAAGCACGTTCAAATCACATTCAAAGCACATGCAAAGCACATTCAAAGCACATTCAAAGCATGTTCAAAGCACGTTCAAAGCACGTTCAAAGCACGTTCAAAGCACGTTCAAAGCACGTTCAAAGCACGTTCAAAGCACATTCAAAGCACATTGAAAGCACGTTCAAAGCACGTTCAAAGCACGTTCAAAGCACATTCAAAGCACGTTGTGCTATCTGATAAAATACTTTCCTAATCTTTCTTATTCTCCTATTAACATAAAAAATGTAAAAATGTCATCTTTCATTTTTTTTAAAGAGAGGTTATAACAATTGCCAGCAGATGATTTAAAATAATCTGAGTTATTAGTGTGATTAATGTAATCCTCACAGCACGACCCCGAAGGGATGTTTGTGTACATGCATGTATAAAATTCCCTTATTTTTTCTCATTTTAGAACCCCTGACCATTGGTTATAATAAACGAGATGACCATGACATTTAACATGACATATGGCCTGACATATAGGCCTGACACTTACCCTGACATTTAGCCTGACATATACGCCTGACTTTAGCCTGAATTTAGCCAGACTTTAGCCTGAATTTAGTCTGACTTTAGCCTGAATTTAGCCAGACTTTAGCCTGAATTTAGTCTGACTTTAGCCTGAATTTAGTCTGACTTTAGCCTGAATTTATTCTGACTTTTGCCTGAATTTAGTCTGACTTTAGCCTGAATTTAGTCTGACTTTAATATGCATTTAGTCTGACTTTAGCCTGAATTTATTCTGACTTTAGCCTGAATTTAGTCTGACTTTAGCCTGAATTTAGTCTGACTTTAATATGAATTTAGTCTGACTTTAGCCTGAATTTAGTCTGACTTTAATATGAATTTAGTCTGACTTTAGCCTGAATTTAGTCTGACTTTAATATGAATTTAGTCTGACTTTAGCCTGAATTTAGTCTGACTTTAATATGAATTTAGTCTGACTTTAGCCTGAATTTAGTCTGACTTTAGCCTGAATTTAGTCTGACTTTAATGTGAATTTAGTCTGACTTTAGCCTGAATTTAGTCTGACTTTAGCCTGAATTTAGTCTGACTTTAGTATGAATTTAGTCTGACTCTAGCTTGACTTAAACTACAATGTAGGATTTATCCAACTACATTCACAAGATGATACCATTGCTACCTACCGTTATATATATTTAAAAAAAAATTAATCTGTTTTAAGACCGGGCTCGTTAGACGAACATTACGTAACAAAGAACGGGAAAACCCGTTTATCAAGCAAAGCTAATAATACTAACAATGGCAGTCAATGGTCAAACTCCTAATTAAACTATTAAGTTGATATTATTCTTAATTTTTTTAATACAATTTTAAGATTTTTTAACAATTTGATTATATATCAATGTGGATGTAGCATTTTCGTTACAAATTTTGCTGTTATATATGTGGCTGTTAACAATGTGTTTATAATTTTTTTATTGAATAATTCTAGCATGTGTTATTGTCAGTGGACAGGCTAAAACATTTTTAAAGATGTACAGAAATACTTTTAGTAAATTACTAGGGTTTAGGGCACATTTAGGAGCTAGGGTTTAGGGCACATGTTAGGAACTAGCGTTTAGGGCACATGTTAGGACCTATGGTTCAGGGCACATGTTAGGAGCTAGGGTTAAGGGCAGATGTTAGGAGCTAGGGTTTAGGGCAGATGTTAGGAGCTAGCGTTGTTGGCAGATGTTATGAGCTAAGGTTTAGGACACATGATTACACCTGCCGCTAAAGGATCTTATAACAAAGGTGATATTGATGAAGAAAAGTGCACCCCCTGTTGAGGGTAGGTTCCTAAAATTGCACCGCGGTTGAGGGAGTTTCTCCTAAAGTTGCACCCCCCGTTGAGGGTAGGTCTCCTATGCAGCCATCCACGTCACCTATATATATTGTTCATTGGCGTCACTGGGGGGGGGGGGTGCAGGGGCCGACCACACCATTGCTTAATATTTTCATCAAAGTTTGAACCGGGTTTCCCCATCTATGTGCTGAATACAATATCCATTGGCTATACTTATATAATCGTGCAGTCATTGTTTAAGTTGATACAATGATCATTTGATGGGTCAATGTTCCAATGTTAATTTAAAATTTAAACATATTTGCGAACTATAAATTAATTTATTTCAATATAACTAAATCAGTTACATCCACAATGATAACAATACCAGTTATATCCACAGTGATAACAATACCAGTTATATCCACAGTGATAGCAATACCAGTTATATCCACAGTGATAACAATACCAGTTATATCCCCAGTGATAACCATACCAGTTATATCCACAGTGATAACAATACCAGTCATATCCACAATGATAACAATACAAGTTATATCCACAGCGATAACAATAACAGTTATATCCACAGTGATAACAATACCAGTTATATCCACAGTGATAACAATACCAGTCATATCCACAGGGATAACAATACCAATTATATCCACAGTGATAACAATACCAGTTATATCCACAGTGATAACAATACCAGTTATAGCCACAGTGATAACAATACCAGTTATAGCCACAGTGATAACAATACCAGTTATAGCCACAGTGATAACAATACCAGTTATATCCACAGTGATGACAATACCAGTTATATCCACAATGATAACAATACCAGTTATATCCACAGTGATGACAGTACCAGTTATATCCACAGTGATAACAATACCAGTTATATCCACAGTGATAACAAAACCAGTAATATCCACAGTGATAACAAAACCAGTTATATCCACAGTGATAACAATACCAGTTATATTCACAGTGATGACAATACCAGTTATATCCACAATGATAACAATACCAGTTATATCCACAGTGATGACAGTACCAGTTATATCCACAGTGATAACAATACCAGTTATATCCACAGTGATAACAAAACCAGTAATATCCACAGTGATAACAAAACCAGTTATATCCACAGTGATAAAAATACCAGTTATATCCACAGTGATAACAATAATTAAATCTAAGACTTGGGGGTAAATAATTTGTTTTCTTATTTGAATGAGATCAAATCAGATGTCCCCGTGCTGAGTTAGCCTCAGATTTCCCAGTGCTGAGTTAGCCTCAGATTTCCCTGTGCTGAGTTAGCCTCAGATTTCCCAGTGCTGAGTTAGCCTCAGATTTCCCTGTGCTGAGTTAGCCTCAGATTTCCCAGTGCTGAGTTAGCCTCAGATTTCCCAGTGCTGAGGTAGCCTCAGATTTCCCAGTGCTGAGTTAGCCTCAGATTTCCCTGTACTGAGTTAGCCTCAGATTTCCCAGTGCTGAGTTAGCCTAAGATTTCCCTGTGCTGAGTTAGCCTCAGATTTCCCTGTGCTGAGTTAGCCTAAGATTTTCCCTGTTCTGAGTTAGCCTAAGATTTCCCATTGCTGAGCTAGCCTCAGAGTTCCCCGTGCTGAGTTAGCCTCAGATTTCCCCGTGCTGAGTTAGCCTCAGATTTCCTGAACTGCCTCAGCCTCAGATTCTCTTATGTTACTTTAGCAATGGCAGGGGCGGAGGCTTTCTACCATAAGTCATGTTCAAGTTAAACTACAAATTGACGCCCGTCATATTTTTAGGTGCATTTTACAAAACCCAACCACTTTCTATTTTTTCAAACAACTGCCACGAATCACAAGCTGTCAGCAATACGTCTCTGTGGGATGGAAACTGTGATGGCATTTCTTGATGACATCAAAACGTCTCTGTGGGATGGAAACTGCGATGGCATTTCTTGATGACATCAAAACATCTCTGTGGGATGGCAGCTGTGATGGCATTTCTTGATGACATCAAAATGTCTCTTTGGGATGGAAACTGTGATGGCATTTCTTGATGACATCAAAACATCTCTGTGGGATGGAAGCTGTGATGGCATTTCTTGATGACATCAAAACATCTCTGTTGGATGGAAGCTGTGATGGCATTTCTTGCTAACAGTTTAATGTTGTTACTCTTAGAAAAGTAATCTTATTTGTCAATTTTTATGATATGGCCCTCGCGAGGGCTTTACCCTGGGGTCTGGATTGGGGTCAAAGTTCAGGAGTCACAGTCAGTTCACGGGGGTGAACACCGCAGATGGAGCTAGTATCGTATATTCTCCATATTTATTTATCAGGGCATTCAATTGTGTACAATTACTATGACGTAATCGACGCTATCTATATATTATATATATATATATATATATATATAGGTATAACATTAACACTTTTCAAAATGTCATGAAAATGATTCAATTTAAACTTTCAGAATTTTATTTAAAAGAAAATGTAGTACAACTTTTTCATGACTGTATTCTGATCGCATTTAAAGATGTTATACTCATTAAAACTGTACACACCCTAATAGCCCCCCCCCCCCCCCCCGATATGTGTTTACAGAAGATGGTTATTTATTTACGCAATACACTCCCCAGGCCTGAGCCAAAATAAAAGAATCGTACATCCCCTCCCCACTTTTTAATATACATTATTAATAAAATCATCCACGGGATGGTAATCCCCTAACATCCACGGGATGGTAATCCTCTAACATCCACGGGATGGTAATCCCCTAACATCCATGGGACGGTAATCCCCTAACATACACGGGATGGTAATCCCCTAACATACACGGGATGGTAATCCCTTAACATCCATGGGACGGTAATCCCCTAACATCCACGGGATGGTAATCCTCTAACATCCACGGGATGGTAATCCCCTAACATCCACGGGATGGTAATCCTCTAACATCCACGGGATGGTAATCCCCTAACATCCACGGGATGGTAATCCCCTAACATCCACGGGACGTTATCTAAAAAAAAATATTTTTAAAAAGTTGAACACACAATTCCGTATAATTTAAGAATAGTGTTATTTATTTTAACATTCAAATCTATTCTACATTTCAAATCTATTCTACATTTCAAATCTGTAACGTAATTGGCTGAATTGGGTTTGAGGTGGTGATATCAAAATGAACAAAATTCACTTTATAAAGTTTATTTAGATGAGTGACATGTCAGTTGGTGAGTTGTATTTGGCGATGAATTTTCGTTGCACTTATGGGCTTTACGGGCATTTCCATACTAAAAATATTGTTTAAACATTTAGTAGAAAAAAAACTTTATTAATTTAATAAATGGAAATTTATGCGATGAAAATAAGTAAAACTTATTAAATGTAAAAGACACAAAGTTAAAATGTGGTGTGGTGTATTAACATTTAAAAATTTGTATTCATTCGGACAGTTAAAATGAAATTAAAATAAGTTTATTTTTCGGGTTTTCCCGATAAATGTCTTCACGAATTAAAAACAGTATTACAATGGTGGGTCATAAAAACAATATATTAACTCTATATTCATAATGAAATACTAAAAATAATTCGTTGTTATATTAAATGTATTTCTAAAATTTGAGAAGGAATCTAATATTTGTATTTCAACAATTATATATATATATACATTAAATAGCACCGATGGAAATAAAAAGGTGGGGGGGGGGGGGGGGTATTATCATTGTAAATATCAGATTTATCACTCGCGGTTAAAAGAACAAAAAAAAACTTGGTGTGTTTAAATTAAGTTTGTTTTCCGAGGAAAAAAAAATCCTTACGAATTATGACATGACATAGATGACACAGATGACATAGATGACACAGATGACACAGGTGACACAGATGACATAGATGACACAGATGGCATAGATGACATAGATGACACAGATGATATAGATGACACAGATGACATAGATGACATAGATGACACAGATGACACAGATGACATAGATGACAAAGATGACATAGATGACATAGATGACACAGATGACATAGATGACACAGATGACATAGATGACACAGATTACACAGATGACATAGATGACACAGATGATCGTTGTTTAAAAAAATAAAATCTTTACTCTCACATGCAGATAAATAGTCAAAATAATTATTGAATTTTTATATTAGATGTATTTCTAATTTCTAATACTAACTTTAAAAAAATGAAATATACTTAACTTAAGTAGATATATTTTATTTTTATCATATCTAAATTGATTCGATTGGAAAATTTATGGTTTTTAAGCATCCGAGTTTATTGAAACGGATTCGTTTCTTGAATGCGTTATATCCGTGGTTCTCAACCTTCCTAATAACGCGACCCTTTAATACAGTTCATCATGTTCTGGCGACCCTTAACCACAATTTTTTACTTTTTTTCACTTCATAACTGTAGAGTATAGGTGTTATCAGATGGTCTTAGGCGACCCCTGGGAAAGGGGTCGCGACCAATGTTCCCTTTAAGCTGCGCGGCCGCGCAGCTATCTCACAGATGCCGCGCAGCAGTTTTGAGCATCCGCGCAGCAAATTTTTATAAAAATAAATTCGAACAGATATGCTGCACTCTGCAAAATAAAACTTTGCACACAACTTTATGATTTTGCACACGAACCAGCAAACCTTAGAGGGAACATTGGTCGCGACTAACAGGTTGAGACACGCTGCGTTATATGGTCACCTTAGTTCCATCTTATAAATACTAGAATATACGAACCCTTGTTACCGGGGTAATAATGGTAATCATTTAGCGATATTTTCAACCAGCAATTACGAAGTCTCAACACCTGACAATCCAATGTGTACATATAAAGCTGACCTGACAATCCAATGTGTACGTATAAAGCTGACCTGACAATCCAATGTGTACGTATAAAGCTGAAACAGTTTGATGTTTTGTGTACTCATAAACAACGAGAAAACAACAAGAAAACAACAAGAAAACAACAAGAAAACAACGAGAAAACAACGAGAAAACAACGAGAAAACAACAAGAAAACAACGAGAAAACAACGAGAAAACAACAAGAAAACAACAAGAAAACAACAATAAAACAACAATAAAACAACAAGAAAACAACGAGAAAACAACAAGAAAACAAGAAAACAACAAGAAAACAACGAGAAAACAACGAGAAAACAAGAAAACAACAAGAAAACAACAAGAAAACAACAAGAAAACAACAAGAAAACAACAAGAAAACAACAAGAAAACAACAAGAAAACAACGAGAAAACAACGAGAAAACAACGAGAAAACAACGAGAAAACAACGAGAAAACAACGAGAAAACAACGAGAAAACAACAAGAAAACAACAAGAAAACAACAAGAAAACAACAAGAAAACAACAAGAAAACAACGAGAAAACAACGAGAAAACAACAAGAAAACAACAAGAAAACAACAAGAAAACAACAAGAAAACAACGAGAAAACAACAAGAAAACAACAAGAAAACAACAAGAAAACAACGAGAAAACAACAAGAAAACAACAAGAAAACAACGAGAAAACAACAAGAAAACAACAAGAAAACAACGAGAAAACAACAAGAAAACAACAAGAAAACAACAAGAAAACAACGAGAAAACAACAAGAAAACAACAAGAAAACAACAAGAAAACAACGAGAAAACAACAAGAAAACAAGAAAACAACAAGAAAACAACAAGAAAACAACGAGAAAACAACAAGAAAACAACAAGAAAACTACAAGAAAACAACAAGAAAACAACAAGAAAACAACAAGAAAACAACGAGAAAACAACAAGAAAACTACAAGAAAACAACAAGAAAACGAGAAAACAACGAGAAAACAACAAGAAAACAACAAGAAAACAACAAGAAAACAACAAGAAAACAACAAGAAAACAACAAGAAAACAACAAGAAAACAAAAAGTAAGTTCCTCGTCCTTGAAATGCATAATTAGGAAATGGTTCATCAAACCTTTCCCTAATTTAAACAGAAGTATCTTTGTAATAATGTTTACTTTTCTAACACCATGCAGTTCGTAGTTTTGGGAAATTATTTATCTTCTCTATTTCTTGTCCTTTTAGGACCGTTGAACTACAATTTATTATTTTTTCCCCTCTCTAAAAGTTGTAAAATCATGTCCTCAAATGTACAACACAAAATCTAAATTACATGGTAAATACATCTTACATTAATGGAATTAGACATATTGGAATCTTCATAAATGTACACCCACTTTTCATGAACTTTACTTTAATAAGTGGAAATAATTTGAAAAAAAAAAATCTTAACCCCTCTTTGTTCACGCCCATGAACTTAAAAGATAAAACTATACGACTCTATATTAATATTATAATTTCACTTAGGTATCTTTATATAAATGTACCCATTGTTTGTCGAAGCTCTTGAACTATATTTTTGTAATTGGTATAACATAAATAATATTATATAAAATATATATATATAAAGAAAATGTCAGAACTTATTTTTAAGACTGTAATATCATTGAATTGAAAGATATTGCCATCCACTTAATACTGTACATCCACATAATACTGTGCACAAATCTATTCCCTCAAGCGTATGTTGTTCCACTTGGAGCCAAAGGAAAGTATCGAGTCAACACCCCCCCCTCCCCCCCCCCCCCCCCCCCCCCGTACATAGCTCTTTTATAACAAACATTAATAAAATCATCCACGGAATAGTAGCCCCACACACACACATACGCAACCACACATTGGAAAAACTTGAAATGTATTAAAACTCTTAGACCCCAGCGACCCCCCCCCCAGCCCCCAGCATCCTTCTACCACTTATTGTTTGACATTTCTAAAAACATAATAATAGTTCTTATAAGACTAATTATTAATAAGATAATTCTAATTTTTCTTTCTTTGAGGTCCATCAAAAAGTAATATTGTTTGGAGACATATCGATAACACAGATTTAAATTTAATTTCGCAATGTAACAACACAAGTAAAAACAACAAATATTTGGGTTTACACGATAAATGTAATTATAAATTAATAATAGCAATTACTAAGAATTAGATAATAAAAATAATCTATGAAATTTCAAATTCAGATAAAAATCCTTAAAATAGTTTTTAAATTTTGATTTCAAATGCATTTCTAATTTACAGTAATAATTCTTAAACATATACTTATCTTTCAGCAAATGTATTTTATTTTTATCATATTTCAATTGATTCGTTTTGTAAGCTTTTTTATGGTCAGCCTATCTCATTCTTATGTACAATATATGTATTTATAGTGTAATTATAGTTAAGTGGCTAGTCACTAGATGATAAATGTGATTTAGTATCATTCACCAACCATCACAAATAAACAGCAACATATGTTTATATTGACTCCAGATCCTGTCTGCTGTTTGACGCTGTCGCCAAGTTACGGACATTAGGATGAAGAACTGAAAGATTTGTCTGCCCCTTGCCAGACGTCAACGTGTAGGATATAAAGGAATATGACGTCATACCAGCAATACTGCATCAATTCATTGATGTGAACCAAACAGTTGTATGCAGTGGCTTAGCTAGGGCTAATGGTTGTATGAAGTGGCTTAGCTAGGGCTAATGGTTGTATGCATTGGCTTAGCTAGGGCTAATGGTTGTATGCAGTGGCTTAGCTAGGGCTAATGGTTGTATGCAGTGGCTTAGCTAGGGCTAATGGTTGTATGCAGTGGCTTAGCTAGGGCTAATGGTTGTATGCAGTGGCTTAGCTAGGGCTAATGGTTGTATGCAGTGGCTTAGCTAGGGCTAATGGTTGTATGCAGTGGCTTAGCTAGGGCTAATGGTTGTATGCAGTGGCTTAGCTAGGGCTAATGGTTGTATGCAGTGGCTTAGCTAGGGTTAATGGTTGTATGCAGTGGCTTAGCTCTAATGGTTGTATGCAGTGGCTTAGCTAGGGCTAATGGTTGTATGCAGTGGCTTAGCTAGGGCTAATGGTTGTATGCAGTGGCTTAGCTAGGGCTAATGGTTGTATGCATTGGCTTAGCTAGGGCTAATGGTTGTATGCAGTGGCTTAGCTAGGGTTAATGGTTGTATGCAGTGGCTTAGCTCTAATGGTTGTATGCAGTGGCTTAGCTATGGTTAATGGTTGTATGCAGTGGCTTAGCTAGGGCTAATGGTTGTATGCAGTGGCGGAGCTAGGGCTAATGGTTGAATGCAGTGGCGTAGCTAGGGCTAATGGTTGAATGCAGCTGCGTAGGGGGTTAATGGATCCCAGGCAAAGGTTTTTGCAACTCACTTCCATGGAAAAAAAGTATACAGTTAGCAGAAAATATCACCCTTCAATATAAATAATTTTAAAAAAGGCCACCCGAAGCGTAGTGCTCCTTCCGACCCCACCTCCTGAAGCGTAGTGCTCCTTCCGAGCCCCACCTTCATACGCCAAATCTTGTTAGCTTAGTACGTGACTTTAAAAAAAAAATATCTCCAGTTTTATTACTTTAAAATGTAGCTATTCAAGGCACTATACAATTATTTCTGTTAACTTTTCCATTTCACAATGTGGGCCTCTGATCTATCACGTGATGGCTCCGACATAGAGGCGTACTCTCACTGAAGGCCCCCCGGGGCGGTCGTATCCCTTGCACCCCCCTAGGTACGCCTATAAGAACACCGAACTTTAAAAATATAACGTGTCATTATTGTTTCATTTCAAATTTATGGTTTGACCTTGACCTTAAATTTTCTGGGGGGTTTGGGGGGGGGGGGGGGTGCGCGCAATGTGTTAAAAATAGTCTAAACAAAAGTGCTTTTACTTTTTGCAATACTGTTGAAGAGGAGGAGATTTGAGCCACATTAAACCCACGGGGTGGCTTGACCTTTATTACATCGACGGCCTGTCGAATAGTTAATGTAACGTATTTGATGGACACAATTTCATGTAACGTATTTGATGGACACAATTTCATGTAACGTATTTGATGGACACAATTTCATGTAACGTATTTGATGGACACAATTTCATGTAACGTATTTGATGGACACAATTTCATGTAACGTATTTGATGGACACAATTTAATTTTACCAAGTAAATGTACAAAATTTCATGTAACGCAGCGGTTCTCAACATGTGGGTCGCGACCCCTTTGGGGGGTCGAACGACCCTTTCCCAGGGGTCGCCTAAGACCATCGGAACATACATATACTATAAACATATTAAGTACTAACGAACATTATTATGCGGTTTAGGGTCGCCACAACATAAAGAACTTTATTAAAGGATCGCTGCATTAGGAAGGTTGAGAACCACTGATGTAACGTATTTGATGTAAGTTTATGAATAACACAATGAAAGAAAGGGATGTAACGGGAGATCTGCTGCCGTTGAGAAGGATCCTTAACGACCAGGTCAAAATGAACATCAGAACAGCGGGGCACCTTGACGTTGACCTTCAACAAGAGGCCCCCCCCCCCCTGATAAACATGAATGACATCATATCGTCAGGACAAACCAGACAAATTAGGCAGGCCGCGTGATTGTGTTTATGTACCTTAATGGTTGTGTTGATTTATCTAAGTGAGTGTGTTTACGTATCTGGGTGATTGTGTTTATTTCCTTAGTTGTACCCATGGGTAGAAAGGGTCAATAGGATGATTTGTCAACATAAATAAATAGTTAACTAGCTGACGTGCCACGTGAGCAGTTTGTTAACAACAGAAGCTGAGAAATATACAAACATAAAGTCTTTCCTTTACACTTAACAAAAAGACGGACGGACAGAAGGACGGGCGGACAGACAGACGGACGGACAGACAGACGGACGGACAGAAGGACGGACAGACAGACAGACGGATGGACGGACAGACAGATAGACGGACGGACAGATGGACGGACAGACGGACGGACAGACGGATGATCATAAGCTGTAAAATCTATAAGTTATAAAGGAAAGTGGGATGGTGGGAAGTGGGGGTGGGACAACAACAAGACGAGCACAGACACAAAGAGATGTCAGGGTGAGTAGCTCGCAGTGACTCATATCTGATAATACATGCGAACATTTCCTGTGCCATCAGCACTGACGTTGCATTCTCTCTTTCTCTCTTTCTTTCTCTCTCTCTCTCTCTCTCTCACTCTTTCTTTCTCTTTCTTTCTCTCTCTTTTTTTTCTCTCTCTCTCTTTCTTTCTCTTTCTTTTTCTCTCTCTCTCTTTCTTTCTCTCTCTCTCTCTCTCTCTCTCTCTCGCTGTTTATGGAGTTTTGTCTCGTCCAAATTTGAGAAAACAACTCCCCAGTTCATCCACACAGTTTCACCCCCACACGTTCACTCCCAAATATTCACCCTCTCACTTTAACCACCTCACTCCCCCATTCACGTTGTCACACACGTTTTCCAACACTACCCCTCCACACTTTCACCCTCACACTTTCACCCCCACACTTTCACCCAACACTTGTAGAATGCTACATAACAGGCTCATTGTGTACCAGGTCTTGAAAAAACATCCGCCACACACAGGGTCAACCCACACACAGGGTCAGCCCACACACAGAGTCTACCCACACACAGGGTCAACCCACACACGGGGTCAGCCCACACACAGGGTCAACCCACACACAGGGTCAGCCCACACACAGGGTCAACCCACACACAGGGTCAGCCCACACACAGGGTCAACCCACACACAGGGTCAACCCACACACAGGGTCAGCCCACACACAGGGTCTACCCACACACAGGGTCAGCCCACAAACAGGGTCACAGCATACAAAATGTCACCCTACAAGCACTGATTGTGCTACGTACCTGATAATCTACTAATAGTGCTACCTGAATAATCTGCTGATTGTGCTACCTACCTGATAATCTACAAATAGTGCTACGTGAATAATCTGCTGATTGTGCTACCTATCCGATAATCTACTAAAAGTGCTACCTGAAGACTCTGCCGATTGTGCTACCTACCTGATAATCTACTAATAGTGCTACCTGAATAATCTGCTGATAATGCCCTTTACCTCATAATCTACTTATAATGCTAACAATACCAATATATTAAAATATCAATAGTTTAACAATATCAATAATCTAACAATTTCAATAGTCTAACAATATCAATAGTCTGACAATATCAATAGTCTGACAATATCAATAGTCTGACAATATCAATAGTCTGACAATATCAATAGTCTGACAATATCAATAGTCTGACAATATCAATAGTCTGACAATATCAATAGTTTGACAATATCAATAGTCTGACAATATCAATAGTCTGACAATATCAATAGTCTGACAATATCAATAGTCTGACAATATCAATAGTCTGACAATATCAATAGTCTGACAATATCAATAGTCTGACAATATCAATAATCTAACAATATCAATAGTCTGACAATATCAAAAAATATAACATTAAATATAACATCAAATATAACATCAAATATAACAAGCAAATACTACCAGCAAATAATGGGATACCATGTAAGGAGAACCAAATTATACACATTGCGTTCAGTACTATCTGAAGCAAATTTCAATATACACATGTACAAAGACATCGACATACTTGTCATAAAGATCTATACTCTCTAGAGACTATCTGAAACAAAATTCAATATACACATGTACAATGACATCGACATACTTGTCATAAAGATCTATACTCTCTTAAAAAATGTTCATATTAAATGTTAAACAAATTAAGGAAAGAAAGAATTTTTTTAAAAAATGCCCCAGGTGAGGATCGAACTCACGACCTTCAGATCGCTCTTCTTTAATGACTTTGATTATGAGACTGACGCGCTACCTAATGCGCTACCGAGGCTCGCGTTTGTGTCTGCCTTTAATAAAAGAAAATTGACTATAATCAAATAAAGTTGTGACAAAAGATAATGAAGGGCTTACAAGGATCGTATCCGGACATTTGCTGGATAGAAACTTCGTCGACGGTAAATTGGTCGAACGGAAATTTGGTCGAATCCTTTTTTCGGTTCACACGTTAAAATTTTGCGTCAACTTTCTTTTTGAACGCATTATTTTGTTTTACTGTATAGTATAGAGACTGTAAGTGCAGTGGTCGGGGACATTTTTGTCTGAGAGAGCCATGGACACCACATTTTTGAAAAGTAATTCTGTGAGAGCCATACATTATTATGTATAAAACGAAAAATTCAAGTAAACGTGTTATTTCCCTTTAATTACAATGAATGCAGGGCTGCTATTTCCTGTCTTTTAGGTCAGCAGAGTTGATCTCCTTTACCACTTCTGATGATGAGCTGTAGTAGACATTAGCTCATTTGTAGAATGAAATATTGATAGGCAATTAATATGTAGATCAAACGAGTTTAAAGAAACATTTTTTTTTAATCGAACATTTGTCTGCGAGCCAGATGCAGCCATCCATAGAGCCACTTCTGGCTCGCGAGCCATAGGTTCCCGACCCCTGGTGTAGTGCGTTCAAAAAGAAATTTGACGAACATTAACCGCGTTTAGTCAAGTGCCAAAGCCAAAATGCTATGAATTATAATACATTTGTTAGTGCACTCAGTACCATGTCTTGTTGCTACCTCCGTGTATCGGTGCACTCAGTACCATGTCTTGTTGCTACCTCCGTGTATCGGTGCACTCAGTACAATGTATGGTTGCTACCTCCGTGTATAGGTGCACTCAGTGCAATGTATGGTTGCTACATTCGTGTATAGGTGCACTCAGTGCAATGTCTTGTTGCTACCTCCGTGTATAGGTGCACTCAGTACAATGTCTTTTGCTACCTCCATGTATAGGTGCACTCAGTATCATGTCTTGTTGCTACCTCCATGTGTAGGTGCACTCATTACCATGTCTTGTTGCTACCTCCATGTATAGGTGCACTCAGTACCATATCTTGTTGCTACCTCCATGTATAGGTGCACTCAGTACCATGTCTTGTTGCTACCTCCATGTATAGGTGCACTCAGTACCATGTCTTGTTGCTACCTCCATGTATAGTGCACTCAGTACCATGTCTTGTTGCTACCTCCGTGTATAGGTTCACTCAGTACAATGTCTTGTTGCTACTTCCTTGTATAGGTGCACTCAGTACAAAGTCTTATTGCTACCTCCGTGTATAGGTGCACTCAGTACAATGTCTTGTTGCTACTTCCTTGTATAGGTGCCCTCAGTACCATTTCTTGTTGCTACCTCCATGTATAGGTGCACTCAGTACCATGTCTTGTTGCTACCTCCATGTATAGGCTCACTCAGTATCATGTCTTGTGTCTACCTCCATGTACACAGTGCCGTACACACCAAATTTTGGCGCCGCCTATGACCCAGCGGACACAAAGAATGGTAAAATCAGAGTTCTGTGGGTGGCCTTTGTTCCGTGAGTCTCATGAGACTCTAAAATTAGGGGCGTCGGGGGCGTCAGGAATGGAGTAAGTGATCTCGCCACATGGGTGCCATTAATGGACGCCTAATTCTGGGACCACCCATCACCATGGCAACGTCTTACCGCCTGGTCATGACTTCATGGTCGTGGCTTGTTTTTTTGTTTTTTTTGTTGTGGCTGTTGGGCTAATTCATACCCAGACCCCACCTGTTATTTTTGTTTTGTTTTACGTTTGACTATATCTTTCTGGAGGTTCCACACCCATGTGTGCCTAATCAGGGGCAGACATTCGTCACTCATTGAGAGTGGGGCGTGGGGTGTTCTCCCTTTCTCCCATCACACAAAGAGCTAAACACTTGAATTTTTGCCATGTCTGGGCCTACCCCAATCTATTGGCAGGGATCTTCTGTCACGTCTGAGCCTACCCCAATCTATGGGCAGGGATCTTCTGTCACATCTGGGCCTACCCCAATCGATGGGAGGGGATCTTCTGTCACGTCTGGGGCTACTCCAATTTTTGGCAGGGATCATCTGTCACTTCTGGGCCTACCCCAATCTATTGGCAGGGATCTTCTGTCATGTCTGGTCCTATCCCAATCTATGGAAGGGGATCTTCTGTCACGTCTGGTCTCCCCAATCTATTTGCAGGGATCGTCTGTCATGTCTGGGTCTACCCCAATCTATTGGCAGGGATCTTCTGTCATGTCTGGTCCTATCCCAATCTATGGAAGGGGATCTTCTGTCACGTCTGGTCCTACTCCAATCTATGGGAAGGGATCTTCTGTCACGTCTGGTCCTACTCCAATCTAGGGGCAGGGATCTTCTGTCACGTCTGGTCCTACTCCAATCTATGGGCAGGGATCTTCTGCTGCTTGGAAGTAATAATGGAAACGTTCTTACAATTAGATGCTTGTCTTCTCCATGTTTCTAAAGTGTTGTCGTTTCTACGTCTATCTATCAAACTGTTACAGTTTGCAATATTTATAAAGGGTAGAATAACCGAGATGGCAATGATTATGTGTTACAAAATTATTAAGCTCAATTTACAGTCAGGTAAAGCTTAGTCACTCAATTTACAGACAGGTAAAGCTTGGCCACTCAATTTACAGACAGGTAAAGCTTGGCCACTCAATTTACAGACAGGTAAAGCTTGGCCACTCAATTTACAGACAGGTAAAGCTTGGTCACTCAATTTACAGACAGGTAAAGCTTAGTCACTCAATTTACAGACAGGTAAAGCTCAACCCGATTTTCAAGTAAAAAAAGATTGATTGGGCGATTGACCACTGGTCCCCCAAGTTACAGGTAGCAATCGTTACAACCTTTTGACAGGTAGGAAAATGTGGGTCGCCCAATTTACAAGTAGATTAGCGGTGCACATGACAAGAGTAGCGGTGCACATGACAAGTAGAGTAGCGGTGCACATGACAAGAGTAGCGGTGCACATGACAAGTAGAGTAGCGGTGCACATGACAAGTAGAGTAGCGGTGCACATGACAAGTAGAGTAGCGGTGCACATGGCAAGAGTAGCGGTGCACATGACAAGTAGAGTAGCGGTGCACATGACAAGAGTAGCGGTGCACATGACAAGTAGAGTAGCGGTGCACATGACAAGTAGAGTAGCGGTGCACATGACAAGTAGAGTAGCGGTGCACATGACAAGTAGAGTAGCGGTGCACATGACAAGTAGAGTAGCGGTGCACATGACACGTAGAGTAGCGGTGCACATGACAAGTAGAGTAGCGGTGCACATGACAAGTAGAGTAGCGGTGCTCATGACAAGTAGAGTAGCGGTGCACATGACAAGTAGAGTAGCGGTGCACATGACAAGTAGAGTAGCGGTGCACATGACAAGTAGAGTAGCGGTGCACATGAATAGCACAATAATGTAACATTCATTTTTCGTGTCAAGACAATTCTTTTTCGCGATATATCATTTTATGGGCGTTTACATTTTTCAGCAATCATCTTTGTGCGAACGTAAGTCTTAAAATTGTATCCAGAGTTTACACATCAACCTATTCCTTGAGATTTCATCCATTATTTTAAGCCTACATTTTTATATTCGCGAGGGAAATCAGGTTTTAAGTTGTTTCGTTTGAGAGTATCCAGTGTCAAATATTCTTTGGTCCGTAAGAATATGATGGCTCATGATGTTGTCTAGGGTCGACGAGCGGCAGAGTGCGACTATACTCTATTCTGACGAACAGTAACGATATGTCTGCTTCTCTCTCTAGTACACTCAATAAATCTATTAAGTCTAGGCACAACACAATAAGTCCATTGAGTAATGCTGTTTATTGCCAGTAGTATATCTCGCAATCCATATAATACCAACTCCACAGTCCGGAGGTACACAGCAATCATTCGTTCACCATAGGTCTCTGTCAGACTCCGACACACACAGCTCGTTCGTGAACATCTCAGCCTCTCTCTCTCTAACATAATAATATCTCTCCCAGTCCTGATCATTCACTCTGCAGGTCCGTGAACATAATAATCTCTCTCCAACATAACAGTTAACCCCCCTTTTATACCTTAAACATCTCACAAGTCATTCACCCGTCCGTGACATGACAATCGTTCACCTCGCTCACATATCTCACTTCTCCCAAATCAACCCACAAACTCTGCCACTGATTCCATGACCTTGACATCCAGCTTCTAAAAGAATTTTACAAAAAGATAAAGAAAGATGTCGTCTGCCGAAAGGATCTACTGTTTAGAGTTAAAGTCTGTTTCTTCAAGGCTGGGTTTTGTGTAGAGATTATAGAGCTTCTGGGTTTTATGTAGAGATTATAGAGCTTCTGGGTTTTATGTAGAGAGTATAGAGCTTCTGGGTTTTATGTAGAGAGTATAGAGCTTCTGGGTTTTGTGTAGAGATTATAAAGGTTCTGGGTTTTGTGTAGAGATTATAGAGCTTCTGGGTTTTGTGTAGAGATTATAGAGCTGCTGGGTTTTGTGTAGAGATTATAGAGCTTCTGGTTTTTGTGTAGAGATTATATAGCTGCTGGGTTTTGTGTAGAGATTATAGAGCTGCTGGGTTTGGTGTAGAGATTATAGAGCTGCTGGGTTTGGTGTAGAGATTATAGAATATATATAGCTGGGTTTGGTGTAGAGATTATAGAGCTGCTGGGTTTTGTGTAGAGATTATAGAGCTGCTGGGTTTGGTGTAGAGATTATAGAGCTGCTGGGAGTTGGGCGTGTGTACAAAATCACTGACCTGCGACCCGGTGCTGACCAATAGGATTCAACCGACCCACTCAATTAGCATAAAGGAATGATAATGCGCGGGCTGTGGTTGGAGGTGACGGTCATTGCTTGGTCCAGGGCAATCAAGTGACCGGTCCACACTCTCCATAGGCCATGGGATCTGAGCCAGATGACCAATCCCACGAAAGCCCCACATCGTGCTTGACTAAGACAAGTGGAGAACTGGCCAGTGGTCATTGAGTTTGAAATCCCCCGGGATGTACTGAAATCCCTCCCCGTGAGAGATGGTCCCTACCCCTCCCCGTGAGAGATGGTCCCTACCACGACAGGTCTAAGGTCAGAACTCAAGGAACGAGACTCAGATGTGAGCTTCGTGCTATGGTCTGATACAGACATTTCTTTAGTGAATTGGGAGTGCGTGTGTGTTTGTGTTTTATTTGACATGTAAATTTATACGCCTTAAATTATTGTGCCTTAAATTGTTGTACCTTAAAGTGTTGTGCCTTAAATTGTTGTGCCTTAAATTGTTGTGCCTTAAATTGTTGTGCCTTAAATTGTTGTGCCTTAAATTGTTGTACCTTAAATTGTTGTGCCTTAAATTATTGTGCCTTAAATTGTTGTGCCTCAAATTGTTGTGCCTCAAATTGTTGTGCCTCAAATTGTTGTGCCTTAAATTGTTGTGCCTCAAATTGTTGTGCCTTAAATTGTTGTGCCTTAAATTGTTGTACCTTAAATTGTTGTGCCTTAAATTGTTGTGCCTCAAATTGTTGTGCCTTAAATTGTTGTGCCTCAAATTGTTGTGCCTTAAATTGTTGTGCCTTAAATTGTTGTGCCTTAAATTGTTGTGCCTTAAAACTTTCAAAAAATGTCACTGAAATCCTTATGTTGTCATAGACATCGACAGTGACAGCAAGGAGAAATCGACAGTGACAGCAAGGAGAAATCGACAGTGACAGCAAGGAGAAGTCCACAGTGGTTCATCTCTACTGTTTTGTTGTTGTCTTTCTGTTTCTGTGTTGTTGGTTGCCTGTTTATTTGTTGTTGTGCATGCATTAGAGACAAACTTAGTCAGCGCTCCTGCCGTGCGCGTGCTGGGGCAGGGGGGGGGGCATTCTTGTCGAGTGATGAGTCATGAAGTGGGAGCTGGGGAGAGTAAGCAAGAGTAAAAGCGAGATACAGCGGGTGTAATCATTGTGGAAGAGATAGCCATTTCAATCTCACCATTCCAGACCAAAGGATTTATTACAATTGGGTGAATGGGTCGTCGGGGGATAGTGGTTAGGGAGGGGAGGTGGGGTAGTGGTTAGGGAGGGGAGGTGGGGAAGTGGTTAGGGAGGGGAGGTGGGGTAGTGGTTAGGGAGGGGAGGTGGGGTAGTGGTTAGGGAGGGGAGGTGGGGCAGTGGTTAGGGAGGGGAGGTGGGGTAGTGGTTAGGGAGGGGAGGTGGGGTAGTGGTCAGGGAGGGGAGGTGGGGCAGTGGTTAGGGGGGGAGGTGGGGCAGTGGTTAGTGAGGGGAGGTGGTGTTGGATAGCATTTTAAGGACGAGTTTTGATGTGGTTGAGATATTAGGTGAAAGGCCATGTGCTGATTAATCTATGTAACTTTTGTTAATCACAAAAGAAATTGAATTAGTCAAAACTTGACAGTTAAAAATTCTCGTAATAAACATTACAAATAAACATCACAAATAAACATCACAAATGAACATCACAAATAAACATCACAAATAAACATCACAAATAAATATCATAAATCAACCTCATAAATAAAGATGTCTGATGGTGTTTAATACAATGACAAGGGAACTTGTAACTAAAATGTAATTATTGTAATAGCAAGGGGGGGGGGGGTAGGCTAGAGATTATTATCAGTTTGTCCAGATTAAAGGTATATGTGTATATGGGTCAATGCGTGCATATGAGTCATAATACATCAAAGTGTCTTATAAAATCGACAGGCTGACAGGGAAATGCGGGTCGCTCACCTGTGAGAAGCACTGGTGTGGGTCCAATGGTCAAAGAGCATGGGCCCGCATCTCTTTGAGTTTGAGAAGATCAAATGGCAAATAATTTTTATGGATTAGAAGTGTTTCAAGTTAATAGTTAGTGTGCAGCTGTCGTGTTAGCTGCTAGTTTTGTACAAGTTGTGTACTGTGCAGCTGTCATGTTAGCTGCCAGTTTTGTACAGGTTGTGTACTGTGCACCTGTCATGTTAGCTGCCAGTTTTGTACAAGTTGTGTACTGGATTGCTGTCGTGTTAGCTGCCAGTTTTGTACAAGTTGTGTACTGTGCAGCTGTCATGTTAGCTGCCAGTTTTGTACAAGTTGTGTACTGGATTGCTGTCGTGTTAGCTGCCAGTTTTGTACAAGTTGTGTACTGTGCAGCTGTCATGTTAGCTGCTAGTTTTGTACAAGTTGTGTACTGGATTGCTGTCGTGTTAGTTGCCAGTTTTGTACAAGTTGTGTACTGGATTGCTGTCGTGTTAGCTGCCAGTTTTGTACAAGTTGTGTACTGTGCAGCTGTCATGTTAGCTGCTAGTTTTGTACAAGTTGTGTACTGTGCAGCTGTCATGTTAGCTGCCAGTTTTGTACAAGTTGTGTACTGTGCAGCTGTCATGTTAGCTGCCAGTTTTGTACAAGTTGTGTACTGTGCAGCTGTCATGTTAGCTGCTAGTTTTGTACAAGTTGTGTACTGTGCAGCTGTCACGTTAGCTGCTAATTTTGTACAAGTTGTGTACTGGATTGCTGTCGTGTTAGCTGCCAGTTTTGTACAAATTGTGTACTGTGCAGCTGTCATGTTAGCTGCTAGTTTTGTACAAGTTGTGTACTGGATTGCTGTCGTGTTAGCTGCCAGTTTTGTACAAGTTGTGTACTGTGCAGCTGTCACGTTAGCTGCTAATTTTGTACAAGTTGTGTACTGGGCTGCTGTCATGTTAGCTGCCAGTTTTGTACAAGTTGTGTACTGGACCGCTGTCATCATAGCTGCCATTTTGTAAAAGTTGTGTACTGGGCTGCTGTCATGTTAGCTGCCAGTTTTGTACAGTTGTGTACTGGACCGCTGTCATGTTAGCTGCCAGTTAAGCATGTGTACAAGCTTTATGCCAGTGCTGGTCATTCGAGTATGCAGACTGTTGGGAAGTGTCGCCTAAAAAATTTGAATAAATTACCGCATTTACCGTAATAATTTATGACGTATACATAAAACTGAAATTTAAATTAATGTTTTTATATTATTTATGATGACGTCACAGTAATTACAGATGTAACAAAATTAAATAATATCATGTGTTCCTTTCAAAGGTAACATTTAGGGGAAACTGTAACAATTGTTCTTGTAACAATGTGAACTAATACTGTGTGCTTTAATGTAAGGGGTGGCTTGCTGCTACTTATTGAATAATTCATTCGACTGTCCATTCCTCAAAACTATCTCTCCCTCTCTCTCTCTCTCAAGACCGGACAATGTCAAATTGGATGATTTACACAGCACTTTATTATAACTTATATAGATTAAGACAAATGATTCCTTGATATCAGGATATCATTGTAACAATCATATAGTTGCAATGTAACAATCATATAGTTGCAATGTAACAATCATAGTTGCAATGTAACAATCATAGTTACAATGTAACAATCATAGTTGCAATGTAACAATCATAGTTGCAATGTAACAATCATAGTTGCAATGTAACAATCATAGTTGCAATGTAACAATCATAGTTGCAATGTAGCAATCATAGTTGCAATGTAGCAATCATAGTTGCAATGTAGCAATCATAGTTGCAATGTAACAATCATAGTTGCAATGTAACAATCATAGTTGCAATGTAACAATCATAGTTGCAATGTAACAATCATAGTTGCAATGTAACAATCATAGTTGTAATGTAACAATCATAGTTGCAATGTAATAATCATAGTTGCAATGTAACAATCATAGTTGCAATGTAACAATCATAGTTGCAATGCAAAGTATATACTATATACACACACGTTCAATAATACTCCAACCAATATTAATTCAATAATCCATTCGAGAAATCCAAAATGTCTGCTCACGTTCACCATAATTTCTTTACACCCTTGTTCTACTTAAAAACATGAATTCTCCCTACGCTATAAAAACTAGTCCCCGCTTTTCTCGTGTTTTAATTCATTATCTTCAAATCCCTACGCTATTGTGCCGTGAGAATAAATATTAGTGTCGTGTGGACATTCATAGCAAACTTGAACTGGTACACGCCCTACCCATACAAAATAATTTTGTGGAACAAAATTTTGAGAAAAAATATACATAGAAAAACTGTAGTATAGTATTGTAATGAATCATCAATATTACTATCTCTTTTGTATACTATATTTTGTAATCCTTAAATGTAATGTTGAATGTACAAAGTATGAAAAATTCTCAATACTCTTATGAAAAGTTCTTTGAATTATCCTATGCTCCTGAAATACATCAATGTTTAGTCATACTTATCATATTACCAAAATCAAAATTATTGTCTATAGGGCATTACTATAGTGAAAAAATTTCTGTCCTAAGTAAATATTTATGATACATGTCACAATACAAGATATCATTGATCAAATATCAAAACGTTTTATCAATAGTAAACTGATTCCTTAAATATACATCAATCATTGTTAATGTATGTTGAAAGATAAACTTGAATCAAGCGGTTATGTTCATATTATCACACACTGTTTACAGTCCTGAATATATGACTTATGAATATGTCATAAAATAAAATATTTCACATTGGACTATTCAATGTATGTGATCATGGTAAGAGATCTCAGCGAAGTTGACAAACTGCTAATGATTCATGGATAATACATTATCTCTATATCTTTAATCTATCAGTCAAACAATATGAATATATTTTAAATGGAATTTATCATTATGGCTGATTTTAAATTTTAATATTAGCCTTACAGCCACAAAGCTGGTGTAGTATAAAACTGGTCAAAGTCTGTTCTTGACAAAAAGATACAAAAATGGTAAAGACCAATTTTCTTAAAACTTTCTACTGGATACTGGACGAGAATGTGAAGTGAAATTTCAATAATGCCTAAAATTCATTTTAAAATAAATGTAGCACCAGTTAATTTTCATGGATCACAAATACAATACATTTGAAATCAATTTCTTTTTTCTTTCGTATTTAAAATAATATTCAGATAGATGTTCTACAAATAAGTTTGTCACAGAATCTTGTTATTAAATATGTTTGAGCATGACTCATGACAATATTTCAATGGGAAAAAATGTGTCGCTACATACTACATGACATTACATGACATTCTATTTCGGAAATGTAAGATATCTCAATGAGAACTTGGCTAGTGGTAAAATGCAAAAAACTTTTAACAATATTAGCAGCGGTGGTTTGGAGCCGGTTCAGTCAGGCTGGTGCGAACCGTTAGTTCAAAAATAATAAATATGACTGACTGTGGTGGTGACCAATATGGCATAAGAGGACATACGAACTGCGAACCCTTTGTTACGAATTTGGCAATACACCGCTAAATATTAGTAATCATTTAATATTGTTTCTACTACTATCAAAAGTACTCTGATAATTAGGGTAAATAAAATGTTTGAAGTACTTTTGATACAAAACATAGCGTTGAGTCAAAATAATTTGATGTGGAGAAAAAATGAAAAGGACCATTTAAAGTGGTAGCATCAAGGTTAATATTTGTTGTTGACTTTCATGAAACAATTTATTTTTCAAAATAACATTTTCATTGAACCAGTTCATTAATGCTGAAATATGCAACAAATGGAAGTCAATGTAAAGAATTTTCATTTAATTACAATACGAATACATGACAAGAACTTTGCATTTAGAATAAAGTATGCAATAGTTATAATGTACATAATATAGAAGATTTGTATAAGAATGGTTACTTTCTGGTATCGTATTAAATTATAACTTTTACAATTCAGTTTTTACATTTATAACATTACAGTTAGAGGCAAGAGTGGCAAAAGGCTCACAGTAAACAGGTCAATTAGCTGGCATGTCTGTAACAATTATTTACCTGGCATGTCTGTAACAGTCAATTAGCTGGCATGTCTGTAACAGTCAATTAGCTGGCATGTCTGTATAGTCAATTAGCTGGCATGTCTGTAACAGTCAATTAGCTGGCATGTCTGTAACAGTCAATTACCTGGCATGTCTGTAACAGTCAATTAGCTGGCATGTCTGGAACAGTCAATTACCTGGCATGTCTGTAACAGTCAATTACCTGGCATGTCTGTAACAGTCAATTACCTGGCATGACTGTAACAGTCAATTACCTGGCATGACTGTAACAGTCAATTAGCTGGCATGTCTATAACAAAACAAAAACATCGGTCCTTTCAGGTTAATAAAATAAAATATGATTTATTCCTATTTCTAGAAATCCCTTTTAGACCCGCGGTTCTCAACCTGTGTGCCACGACCCCTCTGGGGGTCGATCGACCCTTTCCCATCGGAAAATACATATGTACTCTACAGTTATGAAGGAGCAAAGAAAATAATTTAATGGCTGGGTTCGCCACAACACGAGCAGTTGTATTAAAGGGTCGCGGCATTAGGAAAGTTGAGAACCACTGACCACTGCTTTAAACCATGTAAATTGTTAGGTTTTTAATATCAATTTTGTTTCTTTTAATTTTTGAACACAATTTTCTAAAAAATGTATTATTTTAAAATATTTATTTGAACCTCAGAATGTGGAAAAGGGATACTTGATAGGAATAAATTTGTGTATGGATAAAACTTTCAGCCATGCCCATGTGACAGCCATGTGAGGAGATAACCGTATTTCAGCCGGAAGTCACCATCCAGTGCGATGACGTCAACACCAAGCAGTTGTTCAATCAAAGGTCACTTCCTGTCAGAGCATTCTTGCTCCACCTCGGTGATCAACGCAGATTCTCGGCCATTGTAACAAGTATGATCCGACTCCAACTCTGTGACAAGTGGGGAGGGTTGTTCATGGTCAAACATGGTCAGACTGTGGGAGGAGCCAAATGTTGAAGGCATTGCCTGAGCGTCACTGGTTCAACTGAGGGGCGGGGACATGCCCACGTGACAGACTTGAGATGGCAGCCCTTCAGATCCTTGAGCAGTCGTCAATTAATGACATGGTAGGAGACATTGGGGGTACTGGGATTTTGGGGGGGGGGGGCGAGGGGGGCGGGTGATTGGGATGGAGGCGACAAGGAAGAATGGTGTGGAATGGCGGCCCCCGGTGGGGGGGGGCCGTTGGGGGGGTAGACGAGGGACAACAGTCTGGTGTTGTTGTTTTTTTTGGCGGGACAAATGACCACTTGGTTGTTACGGTTCCATTCAATTTGCCCTATCTTTCCTGGATAAGTGGATGACTACACAAGACGGTGCAGCCCAGTTAAACGGACTATTTCAATGTGTCTTAACTCTTTCTCAAGCTAAAAATCCTGGCTTAACCTACTTCACAACCCTGGCTTAACTTACTTCACAACCCTGGTTAACCTACTTACAACCCTGGCTTAACCTACTTCGACCTAAAGACAACACATCTTTTATTATAACGATATCAAGACATCAGAATCTGTCTTTACAACAAGACAACCCATATTTTATTTTAATGATAGCAAGACATATGTCTTTGTCACAAGAAAAACTATATTTTATTATAATATTATCAAGACATCTGTCTTTGCCACAAGACAACCGATCTTTCATTATAATGATATCAAGACATCTGTCTTTAGAATGAGACACCGAGCCCTCGTTCATTTCTGTCCCCCCAGCCCCCACTCAACTCCACACTTCATGCCCCCCCCCCCCGCCCAAAAATACTTGATTAATTAAATGGACTTAGACTTGTCATGAATGTTCAAATAATTAAACACATGCTTTTCATGACAGTTAATGACGTAACGAACATCTTTAAAATGTCACTATAAATTGTTCACTATAAATTGTTCACTATAAATTGTTCACTATAAATTGTTACTATAAATTGTTCACTATAAATTGTTCACTATAAATTGTTCACTATAAATTGTTCACTATAAATTGTTCACTATAAATTGTTCACTATAAATTGTTCACTATAAATTGTTCAATATAAATTGTTCAATATAAATTGTTCACTATAAATTTTTCAATTTAAATTGTTCACTATACATGTTTCAATATAAAGTGTTCAACATAAATTGTTAAATATAAATTGTTCACTATAAATTGTTCACTATAAATTGTTCACTATAAATTGTTCACTATAAATTGTTCACTATAAATTGTTCACTATAAAGTGTTCACTATAAATTGTTCACTATAAATTGTTCAATATAAATTGTTCAATATAAATTGTTCAATATAAATTATTCACTATAAATTGTTCACTATAAATTGTTCAATATAAATTGTTAACTATAAATTGTTCAATATAAATTGTTCACCATAAATTGTTCACTATAATTTTTTCATTTTAAATTGTTCACTATAAATAAATTGTTCAATATAAATTGTTCAATATAAATTGTTCAATATAAATAAATTATTCAATATAAATTGTTCAATATAAATAAATTGTTCAATATAAATTGTTCAATATAAATAAATTGTTCAATATAAATTGTTCAATATAAATTGTTCAATATAAATTTTTCAATTTAAATTGTTCACTATACATGTTTCAATATAAAGTGTTCAACATAAATTGTTAAATATAAATTGTTCACTATAAATTGTTCACTATAAATTGTTCACTATAAATTGTTCACTATAAATTGTTCACTATAAATTGTTCACTATAAAGTGTTCACTATAAATTGTTCACTATAAATTGTTCAATATAAATTGTTCAATATAAATTGTTCAATATAAATTATTCACTATAAATTGTTCACTATAAATTGTTCAATATAAATTGTTAACTATAAATTGTTCAATATAAATTGTTCACCATAAATTGTTCACTATAATTTTTTCATTTTAAATTGTTCACTATAAATTGTTCACTATATATTGTTCAATATAAATTGTTCAATATAAATAAATTGTTCAATATAAATTGTTCACTATAAATTGTTCAATATAAATTGTTCAATATAAATAAATTGTTCAATATAAATTGTTCAATATAAATAAATTGTTCAATATAAATTGTTCAATATAAATTGTTCAATATAAATTGTTCAATATAAATAAATTGTTCAATATAAATTGTTCAATATAAATAAATTGTTCAATATAAATTGTTCAATATAAATAAATTGTTCAATATAAATTGTTCAATATAAATTGTTCAATATAAATAAATTGTTCAATATAAATTGTTCAATATAAATAAATTGTTCAATATAAATTGTTCAACATAAATAAATTGTTCAATATAAATTGTTCAATATAAATTGTTCAATATAAATAAATTGTTCAATATAAATTATTTGTTCCCAAACATTTTGTATAAGAAGGTCTTAAATTTATTTACAAGTAAACGCATTATTTGATTTGATTGGCTCTAAATTGAAGCAAGATACCCCCCCCCCCTTTTTTTGTGTGTCCTATACCATATTCACATCCGTGTGTCCTATATTATATCACATATTATCTTCACAGCTGTGTGTCCTATATTTGACTTACATTTGTGTTTCTTATATTTGACTGACACTAACGCTCACCAATGTCTTCATTTATCTTGGTTGTATCTTGATACTCTTAATGACCACGTCAAAGGATCACTTTTCTCTCGCCCACATATCACAGATCACAACCGCTTCTCTTATCTGCCGCCCAACTGCCGCTTCCCTTATCTGCTGCCCAACTGCCTACATCTAAGCGGCGAGCTTTCTATTGGAACTAATGGCCAGGGGCTGGAACTCCCACACACACTCACACACACACGTCTATCCATCATCTTTCACCACGGTGGGAGTACCTTCCCCTTACCTGGACATACCAGTGTCATTAAGAGTTTGATAGCAGTGACCACCACACTAACGTTACCAGCCTCGTTCGTCTTATCGTTCTCCTTGAGTTGAACGTATCTACAGCCACTCACCAAAGATAATTACGTAAGCTGCTTCAGCGGTCCTCAAACGTTTTGTGAGTTAAACGTGTGGAACACCAAATTGTAGAAGAAAAAAAATACTTTTAGAAATATAGAGAAATAATCCAATTAATTAGTCTCCACTTTCATTCAAGAAATGTGATGATTGCACGTTTCATTTAACAATTCAGGATTTGTAAAAAAAAAAAAAAATTTAAAAAAATTAAATATATATATATATATAAATTATTTAGGTCGTGCAAAAATCGTTATATTGTTATCTTTTTGTTTCCGTAGAACAAATCTGAAAGTTTATAAGACGAAATGTCACAGGTTCTAGGAGAAAATATGGACATTTCTAAAAAAAAAAAATTTCCCATTATTGATAAGAAATCTCTCTCCCCCCCCCCCCCCCCCAATCTCGAACAGCAAACATCCCAATTTTAAAAATACATTTGTAAAAACAATACGAAAAGAAATTAAGATAAAGAAGAAAATAAATCCATCTCATTTCAGCTTTATTTCAGTTCTATCTCATTTCAGTTCTATCTCATTTCAGTTCTATCTCATTTCATTTCTATCTCATTTCAGTTCTATCATATTTCAATTCTATCTCATTTCAGTTCAATCTCATTTCAGTTCTATCTCATTTCAGTTCTGAAAGTTTTTAAGTCATATCGTTAAGTCGTATCTGGAAGTCATATGATTTTACAGACGTGAAAAGGAGGATTTGGATTTTTTTTTAATATGTGTTTTACCAATAGCAGTTAATACTTTACACGGACATGTACGCAGTGTGGTTTAGAGTAAAACTAATACGATGGTAGTGTGTGTGTGCCTGGGCTTGGTAGTGTGTGTGTGACTGGGCTTGGTAGTGTGTGTGTGACTGGGCTTGGTTTGTTGTGTGCCGGGGCTTGATATGTTGTGTTCCTGGGCTTGGCAGTGTGTGTGTGACTGGGCTTGGTATGTTGTGTGCCCGCGCTTGGTATGTTGTGTGCCTGAGCTTGGTAGTGTGTGTGTGACTGCGCTTGGTAGTGTGTGTGACTGGGCTTGGTATGTTGTGTGCCTGGGCTTGGTATGTTGTGTGGCTGGGCTTGGTAGTGTGTGTGACTGGGCTTGGTATGTTGTGTGACTGGGCTTGGTATGTTGTGTGACTGGGCTTGGTAGTGTGTGTGTGCCTGGGCTTGGTATGTTGTGTGACTGGGCTTGGTATGTTGTGTGACTGGGCTTGGTAGTGTGTGTGTGCCTGGGCTTGGTATGTTGTGTGCCTGGGCTTGGTATGTTGTGTGCCTGGGCTTGGTATGTTGTGTGACTGGGCTTGGTAGTGTGTGTGTGCCTGGGCTTGGTATGTTGTGTGACTGGGCTTGGTATGTTGTGTGACTGGGCTTGGTATGTTGTGTGACTGGGCTTGGTATGTTGTGTGACTGGGCTTGGTATGTTGTGTGTCTGGGCTTGGTAGTCTGTGTGTGACTGGGCTTGGTAAGTTGTGTTACTTGGCTTGGTATGTTGTGTGCCTGGGCTTGGTAGTGTGTGTGTGACTGGGCTTGGTATGTTGTGTGACTGGGCTTGGTAGTGTGTATGTGACTGGGCTTGGTATGTTGTGTGCCTGGGCTTGGTAGTGTGTGTGTGACTGGGCTTGGTATGTTGTGTGACTGGGCTTGGTATGTTGTGTGACTGGGCTTGGTATGTTGTGTGACTGGGCTTGGTATGTTGTGTGACTGGGCTTGGTATGTTGTGTGACTGGGCTTGGTAGTGTGTGTGTGCCTGGGCTTGGTATGTTGTGTGACTGGGCTTGGTATGTTGTGTGACTGGGCTTGGTAGTGTGTTTGTGACTGGGCTTGGTATGTTGTGTGCCTGGGCTTGGTAGTGTGTTTGTGACTGGGCTTGGTATGTTGTGTGACTGGGCTTGGTAGTGTGTGTGTGACTGCGCTTGGTATGTTGTGTGACTGGGCTTGGTAGTGTGTTTGTGACTGGGCTTGGTATGTTGTGTGCCTGGGCTTGGTAGTGTGTGTGTGACTGGGCTTGGTATGTTGTGTGACTGGGCTTGGTATGTTGTGTGACTGGGCTTGGTAGTGTGTGTGTGCCTGGGCTTGGTATGTTGTGTGACTGGGCTTGGTATGTTATGTGACTGGGCTTGGTATGTTGTGTGACTGGGCTTGGTATGTTGTATGTCTGGGCTTGGTAGTGTGTGTTTGACTGGGCTTGGTAAGTTGTGTTACTTGGCTTGGTATGTTGTGTGCCTGGGCTTGGTAGTGTGTGTGTGACTGGGCTTGGTATGTTGTGTGACTGGGCTTGGTAGTGTGTGTGTGACTGCGCTTGGTATGTTGTGTGCCTGGGCTTGGTAGTGTGTGTGTGACTGGGCTTGGTATGTTGTGTGACTGGGCTTGGTATGTTGTGTGACTGGGCTTGGTATGTTGTGTGACTGGGCTTGGTATGTTGTGTGACTGGGCTTGGTATGTTGTGTGTCTGGGCTTGGTAGTGTGTGTGTGACTGGGCTTGGTAAGTTGTGTTACTTGGCTTGGTATGTTGTGTGCCTGGGCTTGGTAGTGTGTGTGTGACTGGGCTTGGTATGTTGTGTGACTGGGCTTGGTAGTGTGTGTGTGACTGGGCTTGGTATGTTGTGTGCCTGGGCTTGGTAGTGTGTGTGTGACTGGGCTTGGTATGTTGTGTGACTGGGCTTGGTATGTTGTGTGACTGGGCTTGGTAGTGTGTGTGTGCCTGGGCTTGGTATGTTGTGTGACTGGCCTTGGTATGTTGTGTGACTGGGCTTGGTATGTTGTGTGACTGGGCTTGGTATGTTATGTGTCTGGGCTTGGTAGTGTGTGTGTGACTGGGCTTGGTAAGTTGTGTTACTTGGCTTGGTATGTTGTGTGCCTGGGCTTGGTAGTGTGTGTGTGACTGGGCTTGGTATGTTGTGTGACTGGGCTTGGTAGTGTGTGTGTGACTGGGCTTGGTATGTTGTGTGCCTGGGCTTGGTAGTGTGTGTGTGACTGGGCTTGGTATGTTGTGTGACTGGGCTTGGTATGTTGTGTGCCTGGGCTTGGTATGTTGTGTGACTGGGCTTGGTAGTGTGTGTGTGCCTGGGCTTGGTATGTTGTTTGCCTGGGCTTGGTATGTTGTGTGACTGGGCTTGGTAGTGTGTGTGTGACTGGGCTTGGTATGTTGTGTGACTGGGCTTGGTATGTTGTGTGACTGGGCTTGGTATGTTGTGTGACTGGGCTTTGTATGTTGTGTGACTGGGCTTGGTATGTTGTGTGTCTGGGCTTGGTAGTGTGTGTGTGACTGGGCTTGGTAAGTTGTGTTACTTGGCTTGGTATGTTATGTTCCTGGGCTTGGTAGTGTGTGTGTGACTGGGCTTGGTATGTTGTGTGACTGGGCTTGGTAGTGTGTGTGTGACTGGGATTGGTATGTTGTGTGCCTGGGCTTGGTAGTGTGTGTGTGACTGGGCTTGGTATGTTGTGTGACTGGGCTTGGTATGTTGTGTGACTGGGCTTGGTATGTTGTGTGACTGGGCTTGGTATGTTGTGTGACTGGGCTTGGTATGTTGTGTGACTGGGCTTTGTATGTTGTGTGACTGGGCTTGGTATGTTGTGTGTCTGGGCTTGGTAGTGTGTGTGTGACTGGGCTTGGTAAGTTGTGTTACTTGGCTTGGTATGTTATGTTCCTGGGCTTGGTAGTGTGTGTGTGACTGGGCTTGGTATGTTGTGTGACTGGGCTTGGTAGTGTGTGTGTGACTGGGCTTGGTATGTTGTGTGCCTGGGCTTGGTAGTGTGTGTGTGACTGGGCTTGGTATGTTGTGTGACTGGGCTTGGTATGTTGTGTGACTGGGCTTGGTATGTTGTGTGACTGGGCTTGGTATGTTGTGTGACTGGGCTTGGTATGTTGTGTGACTGGGCTTGGTAGTGTGTGTGTGCCTGGGCTTGGTATGTTGTGTGACTGGGCTTGGTATGTTGTGTGACTGGGCTTGGTATGTTGTGTGACTGGGCTTGGTATGTTGTGTGTCTGGGCTTGGTAGTGTGTGTGTGACTGGGCTTGGTAAGTTGTGTTACTTGGCTTGGTATGTTGTGTGCCTGGGCTTGGTAGTGTGTGTGTGATTGGGCTTGGTATTTTGTGTGACTGGGCTTGGTAGTGTGTGTGTGACTGGGCTTGGTATGTTGTGTGCCTGGGCTTGGTAGTGTGTGTGTGACTGGGCTTGGTATGTTGTGTGACTGGGCTTGGTATGTTGTGTGACTGGGCTTAGTAGTGTGTGTGTGCCTGGGCTTGGTATGTTGTGTGACTGGGCTTGGTATGTTGTGTGACTGGGCTTGGTATGTTGTGTGACTGGGCTTGGTATGTTGTGTGTCTGGGCTTGGTAGTGTGTGTGTGACTGGGCTTGGTAAGTTGTGTTACTTGGCTTGGTATGTTGTGTGCCTGGGCTTGGTAGTGTGTGTGTGACTGGGCTTGGTATGTTGTGTGACTGGGCTTGGTATGTTGTGTGCCTGAGCTTGGTAGTGTGTGTGTGACTGGGCTTGGTAGTGTGTGTGTGACTGGGCTTGGTATGTTGTGTGCCTGGGCTTGGTATGTTGTGTGCCTGAGCTTGGTAGTGTGTGTGTGACTGGGCTTGGTAGTGTGTGTGTGACAGGGCTTGGTATGTTGTGTGCCTGGGCTTGGTATGTTGTGTGACTGGGCTTGGTAGTGTGTGTGTGACTGGGCTTGGTATGTTGTGTGACTGGGCTTGGTATGTTGTGTGACTGGGCTTGGTAGTGTGTGTGTGCCTGGGCTTGGTATGTTGTGTGACTGGGCTTGGTATGTTGTGTGACTGGGCTTGGTATGTTGTGTGATTTGGCTTGGTATGTTGTGTGTCTGGGCTTGGTAGTGTGTGTGTGACTGGGCTTGGTAAGTTGTGTTACTTGGCTTGGTATGTTGTGTGACTGGGCTTGGTATGTTGTGTGACTGGGCTTGGTATGTTGTGTGACTGGGCTTGGTATGTTGTGTGACTGGGTTTGGTATGTTGTGTGCCTGGGCTTGGTAGTGTGTGTGTGACTGGGCTTGGTATGTTGTGTGACTGGGCTTGGTATGTTGTGTGACTGGGCTTGCTATGTTGTGTGACTGGGCTTGGTATGTTGTGTGACTGGGCTTGGTATGTTGTGTGACTGGGCTTGGTATGTATTGTGACTGGGCTTTGTATGTTGTGTGACTGGGCTTGGTATGTTGTGTGCCTGGGCTTGGTAGTGTGTGTGTGACTGGGCTTGGTAGTGTGTGTGTGACTGGGCTTGGTATGTTGTGTGCCTGGACTTGGTATGTTGTGTGACTAGGCGTATAGACTAATGGTGGGACACAATTTAACAACACTCAGTTTAACTACACACACTTTAGTCACCCTCAATTTAGCTACTCTCACGTTAGCCACACTCAATCTAACCACATCCAATTTAACCACGTCCAATCTGATCACCCTCACTTTAGCCAAGATCAATTTAACCACGTCCAATCTGAACACCCTCACTTTAGCCACGATCAATTTAACCCCCCCCCAATTTAGCCCCCCCTCCCCTCACTTTAGCCACGATCAATTTAACAACCCCCAATTTAGCCCCCCCCTCACTTTAGTAACGATCAATTTAATCCCCCTAATTTAGCCCCCCCTCCCCTCACTTTAGCCACGATCAATTTACCCCCCCCCCAATTTCCCCCCCCCCTCCCTTCACTTAAGCCACGATCAATTTAACCCCCCCAATTTAGCCCCCCCCCGCTCACTTTAGCCACGATCAATTTAACCATCCCCAATTTAGCCCCCCCTCCCCTCACTTTAGCCACGATCAAATTAACCACCCCCAATTTAGCCCCCCCTCACTTTAGTCACAATCAATTTAACCCCCCCCCCCTAATTTAGCCCCCCTTCCCCTCACTTTAGCCACGTTCAATTTACCCCCCCCCCAATTTAGCCACCCCTCCCTTCACTTTAGCCACGATCAATTTAACCCCCCCCCAATTTAGCCCCCCCCATGCTCACTTTAGCCACGATCAATTTACCCCCCCCCCAATTTAGCCCCCCCCCCTCCCCTCACTTTAGCCACGATCAATTTACCCCCCCCAATTTAGCCCCCCTCCCCTCACTTTAGCCACGATCAATTTAACCCCCCAATTTAGCCCCCCCTCCCCTCACTTCAACCACGATCAATTTAACCACTCCCAATTTAGCCCCCCTCCCCTCACTTTACCCACGATCAATTTAACCACCCCCAATTTAGCCCCCCCTCCCCTCACTTTAACCACGATCAATTTAACCACCCCCAATTTAGCCCCCCCCCTCACTTTAGCCACGATCAATATAACCTTCCCCAATTTAGCCCCCCCCCCTCCCCTCAATTTAGCCACGATCAATTTAACCACGTCCAATCTGAACACCCTCACTTTAGCCACGATCAATTTAACCACGTCCAATCTGAACACACTCACTTTAGCCACGATCAATTTAACCACGTCCAATCTGAACACCCTCACTTTAGCCACGATCAATTTAACCACGTCCAATCTGAACATCCTCACTTTAGCCACGATCAATTTAACCACGTCCAATCTGAACACCCTCACTTTAGCCACGATCAATTTAACCAGGTCGAATCTGAACACCCTCACTTTAGCCACGATCAATTTAACCACCGTCATAATACAACATCAAGAATTCGTGAACCGGCACTCGAAGATGCGTGACGTCATCAATGGTTGCCCTTAATTCAAGAAATCAATATCTACATGTATGTCTCGTATGCGCTCCTACACCATTCATGCGATTGCGATAAAACTTTGTTGAGTTGTTGTGCGCCCGCCCGCAAAGGTTTCTGATTTATTACAACCATTTAAAAATATTCCGTTTCGGGCCGCGTGCCATAAATTCATTTTTTTCTTTCTAATATGAGCTATGTACATATAATTTCAAACAGAGCTATTGCATACCTGGATGGAATTGAATCAGTTACAGTCTACATGTGACATAATAAGTATAGGTTTCTAAATTTAGCACAGCCACTTTACAATATTCTCTTGAGGCCGGGGGCCCTAATTTCGTTTTTTGCTTTGTTATATGAGCTATAAAAACATAATTTCCGTATGCGCTCCTACACCATTCATCTGATTGCGATAAAACTTTGGTCAGTGGTTGTGTGTACGTCCGCAAAGGTTTTTAATTTAGTAAAACCATGTACAATAATCCTTTTTGGGCCGGGGACCCTAAATTCGTTTTTTATTATATGAGCTATATATATATTATTTATATATATATATATATTTAGAAATAATATAATTTCCAACAGAGATATGGGTGGATCAATCGCTGAAGTGTGTGGACTAAATTTTGAAAATCCTTCCTTCTTACATGGACAGCTGCATGTGGTCTGCTCAAGCATCGAAAAAAACTTCTAATTTATTCGAGTAAGGGCCAAGCGATAAAAAAATAATATTTTGTATTTAGAAAGTCTGTTAAAAAAAAAAAACACAATGAAAACACAAACACTGTATTTCTTTGAGTGGCATTGCAACGCATGCCGGGTACTCCCTAGTTAATAATAATATTTTTTAAAAGTCCACAATTCTCTAAGTATTGCTACCCTGCTCAGTGATTCTCAAACTTTGGAGTGCCGCATACCGGCAAAACCTACCGAGATCGCAATGTTGAAATATGTCTAATTTATTGACTAGTTTTATTCGTCGAGCTTCTTATGGGCCGTTCGCAAATTATGTCACGCAAAAAATGACCTTTTTAGACCCCCTCCCCACTGTCACAAAGTGTCACATTCTCGACCCCCCCCCACCCCCCTTGAGCGTGACGTAATTTGCGAACGACCCCTTATATGTTTCACCATTTGCAGACACGTGCCCTGGGTCGGTGGGTCTCCAACTCTTCAAGTTCTTACCTCGGCATTATAAGGTTTTCTGTCCCACTTTGAGAACCACCTTAAAGCTGTACATATGAACATTTCAAACACTGAACAAAACACAAAATACTTTTCTAGTATTATTTTAATTCACGGTGTTCTGAAATTGTTCACTACAGCATCCAATCTTTGAATATTTATTTCATTCAAAATAAGTTTCGCCTTTCAAAAAAATAAATCACACAAAATAATCATGGCCATTTAAGATGATTTGTCAGCACAGTTGTCAATATCAACAATAGAAGAGTTCTTTTTTATTGGAGACACACAACGCTGATGACATAAGACAGGACAACCAAATAGGATGATGGGGGGGGGGGGGGGGGGCTCTCAACACCGAAAGCAATGAACACACAAGACATGCATCATACACATGTGATACAGTTATTTAAGTCTGAATCTGTTGTCTGTCATGGGAATTCTAAACCCGGGGATCGTTAGTGTTGACCTATCAGTGATGTTAATGTTGACCAATCATTGATGGTACTGTTGACCTATCAGCGATGGTAAGGTTGACCTATCAGTGATGGTAGTGTTGACATATCAGTGATGGTACTGTTGACCTATCAGTGATGGTCCTGTTGACCTATCAGTAATGGTAGGGTTGACCTATCAGTGATGGTAGGGTTGACCTATCAGTCATAGTAGGGTTGACCTATCAGTGAGGGTAGTGTTGACCTATCAGTGATGGTAGTGTTGACCTGTCAGTGATGGTAGTGTTGACATATCAGTGATGGTATGGTTGACCTATCAGTCATAGTAGGGTTGACCTATCAGTGATGTTAATGTTGACCTATCAGTGATGGTAGGGTTGACCTATCAGTGATGGTAGTGTTGACCTATCAGTCATAGTAGGGTTGACCTATCAGTGATGGTAGTGTTGACCTATCAGTGATGGTAGTGTTGACCTGTCAGTGATGGTACTGTTGACCTATCAGTGATGGTAGGGTTGACCTATCAGTGATGGTAGGGTTGACCTATCAGTGATGGTAGTGTTGACCTATCAGTGATGGTAGGGTTGACCTATCAGTGATGTTAATGTTGACCTATCAGTGATGGTAGGGTTGACCTATCAGTGATGGTAGTGTTGACCTATCAGTGATGGTAGTGTTGACCTGTCAGTGATGGTAGTGTTGACCTATCAGTGATGGTAGTGTTGACCTGTCAGTGATGGTAGTGTTGACCTATCAGTGATGTCAGTGTTAAGCTATCGGTGATCTGTTGTGGACCTGTTAGTGACGGTAGGGTTGAACCGTAATTGTATGTATTGTTGACCTATTCATGATGGTAGTATTGACCTATCAGTGACGGTAGTGTTGACCTATCAGTGATTGCAGTATTGACCTATCAGTGACGGTAGTGTTAATATTGGTTAGATGGCTAGTTTAAAAAAAACAACAACATAATTTGTATGCATCAACTCCCAGCACCCTAGCCACACATCCTGATGAAGATGTGAGCAATTATTTAATGACATCTTAACAGATCATCATCGCACAACGCTGGCTGCCATAAATCGTTCTCAAAATTACAAAGTCGTTCTGGGATGACTGACACTAGAGTTACAAATTTGAACTTTCAAATTTAAATATTTTGTATGTGTGTGTGTTTAACCCCTAGATGACCAAATGTTAAAATCACCTGTGACGTCAGAGGGCATTTAATTATACATTATTTTGTTGTTGTTTTTTTCAAAAAATTTAGTTAATTTTTTTTTTGGTAAAAGATTGTAAAAAATTCAACCTAGCAACAAATAATAAAAATAGTAAAAAAAAAAAAAATATAAGACAGCAGAATGAAGAAGTGGGCGGGATTATTTGTTTTAGGGGGACCTCCCCGACCCCTCCCACCTTCAACGTCTTTGAACTGACATTTAGGATCACAGACGTACGGATGCCATTTTGGTTGGGTTAGAGTTTTTGGTTTGTTAAAACTATACAGCCGAGACAGAGGCGTACACCCACAGGGTAGCGTAACGCTATCCGAGCTTGCCGATGTCAGCCACCACTAAGATGAGCAATGATGAATGAAATTGAAACTATAATGAACAGGGCTGTTTGGGGCTGACTTTGAAATTGAAACTATAATGAACAGGGCTGTTTGGGGCTGACTTTGAAATTGAAACTATAATGAACAGGGCTGTTTGGGGCTGACTTTGAAATCGAAACTATAATGAACAGGGCTGTTTGGGGCTGACTTTGAAATTGAAACTATAATGAACAGGGCTGTTTGGGGCTGACTTTGAAATCGAAACTATAATGAACAGGGCTGTTTGGGGCTGACTTTGAAATTGAAACTATAATGAACAGGGCTGTTTGGGGCTGACTTTCCAAATACAAGATTACAAACAAATAGATCAAAGCGTGGACATTTTGTGAGAAAATCCAAAATGATGACAACCGATGTCAACATTTGAAAGATATGTTATCTCTAATGTCAACATTAATTTCTTCAAATGATGTTTATTTTAGTTAAATATTTTACCTTTATGTTAACAAGAGTTCGGGTGGGGAGATAATTAATTGTATTTAGTTACTGTTGGCTTCCACTCTTATTGTTTACAATAACAAACTTCAAATACAAGTAGATCTCACACGTGAATAAATGCATAAAATACACGATTTCATAAAATGGCATGAGGATCAAAGATAACCATGTTATGATTTAATGAAGTGGCATGAGGATCAAAGACAACCATGTACATTGGAATAGGAACACGAATGTCACGTGACGACGACAGCGCGCGCTGTCTAGTGACGTGTTGTTGCTAAGACTACGACAAAATCCTGTGAAACAGGTGTTTCAGTTGTCAATGTCAACAAATGACGTCATATATTTGACGAGGAAGGGGTTATATATAATTGACACAGTTTTAATTAATGTTTACGAACATCATGGGGTAGGGAAACATCGGGATGTCAACAGTCATGTCAAAACTGCCGGCAGAAATCAACTTACATGTCATCAATGGCATCAAGACATCATCACGGATGTCAAGAAGACATAATCAATGATGTCAAGAAGATATCAACGTGAATTTCAAATATAAAAATAAAATTAATTACTTTCTTTTGGCAGTAGCTCCCAAACTGTGAATTTAGATCACCTGTAAGTTCATTTTAAATATTTTACCCTTTTTTTTTTTTTTTTGGTTGGGGGGGGGGGGGGTGAAGGGATGGAAGTCCTATTTTTACCAAAATATTGTACAGCTATCTCTTATTTAAAGACATTTCACTAATATCTCTATATTATCAGGAAATATAAGGGCTTTAGTTCACCCGAGGCTAATCAAAACATCTCAAACTATTGTTTTTATGTTCGTTCGCGTATGTATGTTAACATCATGGGCGATGGCTTGCACAGTTTGGGAACCGCTGCCCTAACATGTACACAATGAACGAGCAAACCGATTGTGCTAATCATGATATAGATTAGACGTGATATCAGTAGTGCTTTATTGTTGGGCACAATGGGGGACATCTAAATCAAGATAAAAAACAACATTGAAATCATTTTAAATATCTACAGCAAATCAGGCCCAACTGTCCTAGCTATCCCAACTGTCCTAGCTATCCCAACTGTCCTAGCTATCCCAACTGTCCTAGCTATCCCAGCTGTCCTAGCTATCCCAGCTGTCCTAGCTATCCCAACTGTCCTAGCTATCCCAAATGTCCTAGCTATCCCAATTGCCCTAGCTATCCCAACTATCCTAGCTATCAAACTATTCTAGCTATCCCAAATGTCATATCTTTCTCAGCTGTCCTACATTTCCCAAATGACATTGCTATCTCAGATATCACAGCAGTAATAGCTATCCCAACTATCCTAGCTATCCTAAATGACAAGCTATATCTCCTACATATCCCCGCGATCTTACTAAGTCCAACTGCCCTACATATCCAACCCGTGTTAAATATCCCAGCTGTCCTACATATCAAAGCCGTGTTAAATATCCCAGCTGTTCTACATATCCCAGGTGTTCTCCATATATCAGCTGTCTTAAATATACCAGCTCTCCCTCATATCCCAGCTGTCTTACAAATACCAGCTGTCCTACATATCACAGCTGTGCTACATTTCCCAGCTGTGCTACATTTCCCAGCTGTACTACATATCCCCAGCTTGCCTAGCTAGTCTCACTGCCCATGTTATTCTATATTTTATCTTACAAACAAATAAACGTTTTCGTATTTACGTCAAAGAAATTATGTTTCCCCTGACTCCTTTATGTAAACGTTCACAAAATCAACCGTCTGCACGTTCACTCATATCAAGAACAAAGAAATAACATATTGAAGGGAATATGCATATAAAGTTGTGCAGTATTTCATATAGAGCCAGGCCGTCATACTTCATGCTTATGAGGCAGACAAAACCTCAGCAACCTTCCATGTGTATGAGGCAGACAAAACCTCTGTAACCTTCCATGTGTATGAGGCAGACAAAACCTCTGCAACCTTCCATGGTGAACCTACGATCCGTGCTCATAGTTCAACGCAAATGTACCATGCACGCCCTGCCATTATAATACACACCAAAACTCTCTTTTCGCATCCGGGGTCTTTTCTTTGGCATCTCAATCTCAACCTGAGTTTTAGGGAAACAAGAAAGTGGGTTTTTTGCGGGGGGGGGGGGGGGGTGGGGGGGGGAGAACATTCACATTATTTAACACTGAATACGTATCTGAGGGAAAAAAAGGGGAGGCGGTGCGCACAAAAATAGGTAATTCCCAAAACTATTTGCTTTCATTTCAAGGAATTATGTCATGAGTCAAGAGTTTCTAAAAATAGCAACTGCACTTAATTGATCATCGTATTAAAAGGGGAAGATTTTCTTTAGCATAATTAACGGAAGAATATACCAGTCCTAAATGAACTCCTGTGGTCATTTCATTGCTGCTTGAGAAGATAGGCAGAAATAGTTCAGTATTGTCTTTGATCCGGTATGACGCTGCATGAATCTCAGACGGAAGATGATTGATCAAACCCGAATCGTGTCTCTAACATAACTACTGATGGATGAACGATGGAGAGGGTCTGCTGGTACATTGAACTGTACAATGATGACATATCCATTCGTTAATAGAAACAGCAGTGGTTAGTGTTATTGGTGTGGATAATTGGATGATAGACAATGATTTCGCGGATAATATATTTAAATTAGGAGTACTGGTGACTGGCTTGTGAGAACCTGCTCTCTGAGTTTGTGCTGCAAATACTGTGTGACGTCATGAGCATGTCAAGGGAAAATGAACTCTGCAGGTTGGTGTAATCGCTGTCTGAGTTGTCGTTACTGCAAGCGTGTTCTTCACTGCCTATCTGGCCGAAGCCGCCGCTGCTGAGGCATCGGCTGTTGCCGTCGGGTAAGTCGTTCTCGTTGTTGGTGATGCTTTGCTGTCCGTGGTGATCCGTGACGACGTGAATGCTGCTATCGCCTTGGCTGCTGCTGTTGGCGTGAGACTCGCTCTGCTCCCGGGCCATGCGGGCGTTTTGTGCCGCTAGCAGTTCCCGTAAGCTGCTGTGGAGGGACGCCAAGCTGGCGGGGCTCATGATACTCTCGTGTGAGAACTTTGTGTAGTCGCGAAGTGCGGACCCAGCATGGTCTACAGACGTGCCCCTAAAGGCACTTTCCTGGTGGCCGCCGAACGGACTCTGGTAAAATCCGCTGTTAGTCTCTTTGCCAGAGTTCAAATCCCGGCAGACATTAGTTGTGTCCATTTCAAACACACCGCCTTGCTGGCCAGTGGTAGTGGGGCCCCTTATGATACTTGGATCGTTGTCCCTACCTCCAAAGGAGTTGCTGTTTTGAGCAATGTTGGGTAAGTTTTGAGCGATTGCCAGCAAAGTTTGAGCAATGTCGGCGACTCCCTGAGATTTTACCTGCCGACCGAACCCTGGACTGGACATTGTTTTCATACTTCTGCATGTTTCATGACCTGATTCATCGACCTGATTGAAACCAATGTCCCTATTAGGATTGGTGCTGGATTCCATGAGAGAATCTTCCACGTGACCTATGTCATGTGACGCAAAGTTGTTCCTGGCTAGATTCGCGCCGTGGGCTCCCTGTGTGCCCTCTCGCTGCGCTCGGCTGTGATCGCCTTGGTTGTTGCCGTTCTGGTCCCCGCTGAGCTCAAGAAGTGCCTGGATGTCTATGAAGTCTATCAGGTCGTCACGGGCCTCGTATCCAGTGGCACTTCTCTCGATATCCTCGAGGCAGAGGACATTGTCGTCCGGATGGTCACGAGAAGAGGAATTGGGGGAGCACGAGAAAACGGAGGGAGATTTGGGTTGAAAAGTGTTGGGTGGATCAAATCTATTACTAATACTGTTATTGTGGCTGTTGTCGTTGTTGTTACAGATGCTGTTGTTGTTGATGTTGTTGTTGGACACGATGTTGTTGTTGTTGTTGCTGATGTTGTCCATAAAGCTGTTGTTGTCCAGCTGGTTGTTAGCGTTTTGAGAGTTGCTGATGAATATGCTGCTGACGTTGGACACGCTGCTGCTGTTGCTGAGAACGGACAGCGGACTTTCCTGCCTGAGCATGGAAGCAAGAGATGACGTGGAGGAGGTGGAGGACGCAGATAATGGCTGCAGAAAGTGAGGTACAGCATGAGCCGTACTGGGCGCGCGCTCGCCGAAGAACACAGGACTCTGCTGAGTAATCCTTGGAGGTGTAGAGTTACTGCTGCTGTCGGTGACGGAGATTGGGCTCTGGCTAATCTGCCTGGCTCTGGAGGACGGGGTGAAGCATCCTTCACCAAAGAAGACAGGGCTCATATGTAGAGCTCTTCCACCGACCGAGACAGGACTTGGAGCCAGTGGACTCATGATCAGACCCATTGGGGTTTTGGGAGACGGACTGCTGTTGGCCGCGGGCTTGGGAAGTATAGGAACAACAGGTTTCGGCCCTGCGAGGTTTAGACGAGGAGGAATCGAGTGCTTGCTCTGTTTCGGGGGTGAGCCGAAGAGGATCGGACTCTTGTGTCCGAGCTTGTCCCCGGGGATCGGGGATTGGTTGATCCGCAGCATGGACACGGGACTTTTCCTTGGCCGACCGGACATAGGGACGGGGCTGCTGGGAACGACGCGTCCCGGAATCGGGCTCTCTCGGGCCGAATTGATGATGAGCAATGGTACCGGGCTCTCCCGGGTAGGGGGCACCAGTAGGACAGGGCTTTGCAAGACAACTGGACTCTTGGACATGATGGGACTTTTCCCCATGACCGGACTTTTCCCCAGGACGGGACTTTTCCCCATGACCGGGCTCCTGGCTAAAAGTGATGCGGAGGTCAGTGGCAAGGTCAACGGCGATCCGCGAATAGACCCCGGAAGTGGACTTTCGCGGATGATGGTGAGTGGGCTTTGTCGGGGCGTCAGTGGGCAAACACTCGCATGGCTTCTGATAATTCGGGTGAGCTGCTCGCGCTCCTCGTGGAGCTGTTTGATCTCAGATCTCAGGGACGTGTTGTGGTTCTCGAGTCTCTGAGTCTCCTATGGAGAGAAAGAAAGAACTTCATTAACATTGGCAGAAAAAACAGGTGCGTGAAGCTCGACAAGTAATATCAACTGTGTCCAACCGTATGAGAACCCCCGTGTTTAGTAATCCAATATTCCTGAGCTGCGCACAATAATGCTAAACATTCTCACACAATTAAGTTAACAGCGAACGACGGTACAGGTCGTCAACTCCAGGTCTGAGCACCAGGTTATTACCCGCCATGTGGTACTCATCTTGGACGAGTGCGTCTGCTTCTTGCAATCTCCCCTTATCCCCCCCCATCGACCCCCCCCCCCCCACAGCTGATCGGTGAAAAGTGTATCACGCCTTCAGATGTTCATGGTGCGCTGTCACACCCGTCCTAGACTGGCACACTCGTCCTAGACTGTCACACTCGTCATAGACTGTGAGACTCGTCCTAGACTGTCACACTCGTCCTAGACTGTCAGACTCGTCCTAGGCTGTCACACTCGTCCTAGACTGTCAGACTCGTCCTAGACTGTCAGACTCGTACTAGACTGTCAGACTCGACCTAAACTGTAAGACTCGTCCTAGACTGTCAGACTCGTCCTAGACAGTCACACTCGTCCTGGACTATCACACTCGTCCTAGACTGTCAGACTCGTCCTAGACTGTCACACTCGTACTAGACCATGACACTCGTACTAGACCATGACACTCGTACTAGACCATCACACTCGTCCTAGACTGTCAGACTCGTACTAGACTGTCACACTCGACCTAAACTGTCAGACTCGTCCTAGACTGTCAGACTCGTCCTAGACTGTCAGACTAGTCCTAGACTGTCAGACTCGTCCTAGACAATCGCACTCGTCCTAGACTGTCAGACTCGTACTAGACTGTCAGACTCGTCCTAGACCATCACACTCGTACTAGACTGTCAGACTCATACTAGACTGCCAGACTCATACTAGACTGCCAGACTCATACTAGACTGTCAGACTCATACTAGACTGCCAGACTCATACTAGACTGTCTGACTCATACTAGACTGTCTGACGCATACTAGACTGTCGACTCATATTAGACTGTCAGACTTATACTAAGATTGTCAGAGTCATACTAGACTGTCAGAGTCATACTGGACTGTCAGACTCACGCGAGACTTTCAGACTGGTGTAGCCGTAAATTGTCTTTTTCTGTCCAGAGCCGGATGTGACGTCATGCGACGGACACGTTTTTTCCCAATTGACTTTTTAACGTTGAGACAAACTCCCTATCCCCCCCCCCCTCACCCCAATCTTGCCACCCCTAGAACTCCTTCATCATGAACGTGTCCATTTCTCCACTATCGTCCTCCTATTCTCTCCCCCTTCCCCTCTACAGCCCAGTTGTTTTATGTGCTTCTATACCTGCCGAGACACCAGCACTTCAATTTTGTTTTTTAAACCGAACAACTTTCATTTCTCATGTCGCCCAACATTTGGCTCATTTTCTTTTACCGGGCCCCCATCCCTTCAGAGCCGATCAAAGTGTTGTGTGAGCGGGCCACCCACAGGGCCATCGCCTGGCGGGGGGTCCATTATGCCGGCGTGTTTATCCACCTTTCTGTTGGCCGACATAACTCGCGTGTATTGCACGTGAAAACAAAGCTAACTCACCTCTGGCCGCCCACCGCCACGGATATATTTTCTTACCCCAACTGTAGATACACTATCTGAACCCGGCTGTTTTCAATTTCCTTTTAACCCTCGACCTCGCCTACTCGAGCTCGCCTCGGTCGGGCTGCGGGCCTAATATTTTCTCCGGCAGTGGGAGACTTCTCTAATTGTTCGGGCAATTGAGTCCATCAAGATGGATAACTCCCGCCCTGGCCCCACAAAACAGGGAAATAACTCGACAGGTATAATTCGGCTTCACACACAGAGTGATTGCGCATGAAAGGAGAACGAATATGATAAAAGTCACGGAGACTCGCCACTACAAGATTGTGTCACGTTTTCGAAGTGATCTCCACCATTGCTAGATAAAAGGTTTACAAAAATACTGGATGGTGGATTTCGGAATGAAATTATTTTGAAACTTTATCTTTGGCCCTATTAGCAACTATATCTTTGGCCCTATTAGCAACTATACCTTTGGCCCTATTAGCAACTATATCCTTGGCCCCATTAGCAACTATATATTTGGCCCCAATAGCAACTATATCTTTGGCCCCATTAGCAACTATATCTTTGGCCCCATTAGCAACTATATCTTTGGCCCCATTAGCAACTATATTTTTGGCCCCATTAGCAACTATATCTTTGGGCTCAAATAGCAACCAAAAATTGGGCCTTAAGCGAATATAACGCGTGCCTATGTCTGTGTGGACAGGTCTTTCAATAATGTATTTGTCAATAACTCTACACATAACCCTGGTAAGATGTCAGCTACCAACAAGACATGAATTAGAGCGCTCGACTCTCATAACAGTTTGTGCGCTAATTGTTACAAAACGAACTCTCAATCTGTTTACCATCTAACACAGTGGTTCTCAACCTTCTTATGCCGCGACCCTTGAATACAGCCCCTAATGTTGTGGCGACCCCCGAACACAAAATTATTTTGATTGCTACTTCATAACTGTAGAGCATATGTGTTTTTCGATGGTCTTAAGCGACCCCTGGGAAAGGGTCGTTCGACCCCCAAAGGGGTCGCGACCCACAGGTTGAGAACCGCTGATTTAACACATCGGCTCTCAATCTGTTGACCATCTAACACAGCGATTCTCAATCTGATGACCAGCTCACAGAAGAAATAAACAAAGTAGTCACAAAATACCTTTGAAAGAGTCCCATTAATCTGAGAATGAGCTGAGCTCAGTCCCAAGCTCAACAGCTTCATCTCTGCAGCTGCTTGGCGTTACACAACCCTATCCTTGTCCAGCTACCCAACCAACGATGTACTCACTTTACCATATTTTGGCTACGCCAACCAATTTCACCCCATAAACCCCCCCTGGAAAGAACCCTCTATAAAGTGAAAAATGCTAGAATCTCGCCTTATCGCTCAGATCAAAGGCGGCAAGCAGCGGAAAGGGAAACGGAGTGCAGACCCTTTTATCTTCTGACATCCATGTCAGATTGCGCTTTCTTTAATGCTGACAGCAGCTTAGGGCCGACTCCATTTCAAATGAGACCGGAGGACGTGAGAGAAACACAGAATGAGATCACTTGAAAGCTGACATAATGATGTTTGGATATCTTGCTGTAAGCTGACAAATGATGTTTGGATATCTTGCTGTAAGATATTTGCTGTCAGACAACGCGCAGCGCCATGGTGAAATACGAAATATGGGTTCAGCGGTTTGCGTGTTTTCGTGTTTATGAGCTTTCTTAAACTGTATTTGAACGCGCCAACGTAACTGAATGAACCAACCGGCTAAATGTAATAGAAAGCTTGTGAACCTATGGTTATAGTTAGCCACCCCGCTAACCGCAATGGATGGAAAATTCTTGTTGATGGATTTTGCCCAGACGTGGTAAAATGCATACGAAAAAAGACATGATCACTTAGATTGTGATACGAGGACTTAGATTGTGATATGATCACTTAGATTGTGATACGAGGACTTTGATTGAGATATGATCACTTAGATTGTGATACGAGGAATTAGATTGAGACATGATCACTTAGATTGTTATACGAGGACTTAGATTGAGATATGATCACTTAGATTGTGATACGAGGACTTAGATTGAGATATGATCACTTAGATTGTGATACGAGGAATTAGATTGAGATATGATCACTTAGATTGTGATACGAGGACTTAGATTGAGATATGATCACTTAGATTGAGAATTGAACTAATTAACCAATACAAAATTTCATCTGGTAAAAATCAAATGTGGAGTCGTTTGTCTCCCTTGAATAGGAGTTACTAAAACTGTCCGACTGCCAACCCTGGTAGCCAGCCACTAACTGGTTGGTAGACTTATGGTTTGACTCCCAACCCCGGTTGCCAGTTACTAACTGGTTGGTAGACTTATGATTAATATCCCCATGGGTATTGGTAGGCCTAAATACCTCCTCGACTCTGTGTTGAACAAGTCCCTGGAGACCTTGCCCGGAATGACTGCTCGCAGCCTCTTCCAACTTTATCACTCAAGTCTATCGTCGCCCTCAAACAGCCAGCGACCCATCAGGGAACTTTAGACCGTCTCTTAGATACGGTTTTGCCACCAGGAAGTGCACTGGAAACAATGATAACTCCCCAGACATATCTCTCCAAGTGTAACTGTATCTCAGACAATGATTACTCCCCGTTCACCGCCCCGTGCGCTGTTTACGTCTCCGCTGTTCATGAACGCCGTGATGTTTGTCCTTGACTATCGCCGTGCCGTGCCGCCTGTCAGTCAACAAGACACCGTGTCTGCTTGTTTACACAGGGAAATAAACGTAAAAGGTAACTTTTGAATCTCTACAAGTAAACCCAACCTGGAGTCGGGTGCACTTTAAATATGACCAGAGCACCTTTAATAGGACCAGAACACTTTTGATATGACCACAGCACTTTTGATATGACCAGAGCACTTTTGATAGGACAGAGCACTTTTGATAGGACCAAAGCACTTTTGATAGGACCAGAGCACAGAGTTGATGAGGCATTCCCGTGCATGGCTTTTAAACGGCGACTCACGGAGATTGGCGACCCTGGGCCTGGGCCCTCACCTTCATGTTAGAATAGGCGAATAGGATCCGGCCCTGAGGGCAACACGTAATCTGATTTTGCGGACTAAGGTCAACCTTGCTCAGAGCGCTCCTGGCTCAGAGCGCCCTCATGTAAATTGGGCTAGTCTTTCTACAAATTGGCCGGGTGGCCCCACTAGGAAGGGCAGGCGTAGCACATCCCAGGGGAAAATTCGCACTACCAACCCCAAAAGTTTCTATCCCGACTTGTGCAGCTAAAGAACTCGTACTAAATCCAGATGTATGCGTTATCTAGCTGTATCCATATGTGTACGTTATTCAGATGTGTGCTTTTTCCATCTGTGTACCTTATCCAGTGGCGTAGTGAGAGCGCTACTCACAAAGGGGCGCCAAATGGTATATTTTACTATAATAGTGTATGGTTTTCGAATGGGGGGAGCGCTAAAAAGGTATTGGAGGGCGCTAAAAAGGTATTGTGCCCCGGGCGCGAGTTAAGCTTGCTACGCCACTGACCTTATCCATCTGTGTAAGTTATCCAGCTTTGTCTTTCTGTGTTTAAATATTGAGTTCTTTTAACTAACGAAAAAATAAACCATGGATAGTGGCCGTATGGTGAATCCTAAACGTATGTCAATGAAGGGAGTGTTTAGTATGTCAATGAAGGGAGTGTTTAGTATGTCAATGAAGGGAGTGTTTAGTATGTCAATGAAGGGAGTGTTTAGTATGTCAATGTCCGTCTAGTAATGTTGACATTAAAGTAATCGGGTAACGAGATCAAACCGGGATCCCATCGGGAAACGGGATACCATCGGGGGAAGAGGATCCCACCAGGAAAAAGGGATACCCACAGAGAACGGGAACCTCAAGGAATGGTGATCCACTGGGATCGGGATCTGGATCCCACCGGGAAACTGGATCGGGATCCAAACGGGATCGGGAACCCACCGGGATCGGAATCCCTCCGGGAAACGAGATCCGATTGGTATTCCACCGGGATCGGTATTCCACCGGAATCGGTATCCCATCATGGAACGAAAGGTTTACAAAAGTTATTATATGTTATTATATGTTATTATATGTTATTATATGTTATTATATGTTATTATATGTTATTAAATGTTATTATATGTTATTATATGTTATTATATGTTATTATATGTTATTATAGGAGACAGATTAATTATTTAAATTCTTTTTACTGTGGCGTTATTTTCTTCATGGAGCTGAATATCAATGTTTAGTCCGACTGTCCGACTGTCCGACTGTCCGACTGTCCGACTGTGAGACGTCGGGTGTATTGGCTAGTTTATAAATATTCAACATGATTGTAACTATTGTAAAATGCTTATACAATCATGTTTTAATTTGAATACATGTTTCCTTATCCCCCACAGTCCAGCCCCACCCCATCCCCACTACCAGCCCCACCAGCCAAACCCACCGCCCAGCCCCACCGCCCAGCCCCACTCACATATATTACATCCTGCAATTATTTATATTTCATATTTGAAATTGAATGCGATGAAAAATTTGTTAAAAACAAAAGCCGATGTTGCAATGAAAGCTGTCTGTGTCGTGTATTGAGTCTGTCCTAAACTGTCTGTGTCGTGTATTGAGTCTGTCCTAAACTGTCTGTGTCTTGTATCGAGTCTGTCGTTAATATTTTTGGACGAATTAATCATTACTGCCGAAGTTTGTGTACACGAGCTTCGCTGAGTGGCGCCGTGAAGCAGACGAGATTTTCAGATGCAAACATATGTTGGAAGCTGCTGAAGGGGGTTCCAGGTCACGGCCGAGCGAACGTTCAGTAGCACGTGACCATCAACGTCAGTAAAATTACGGGGACTGTTTGGATAGACAGAATAGTAGCCCGCAGTCTAGACAGAATAGCAGCCCGCAGTCTAGACAGAATAGTAGCCCGCAGTCTAGACAGAATAGTAGCCCGCAGTCTAGACAGAATAGTAGCCCGCAGGCTAGACAGAATAGTAGCCCGCAGTCTAGACAGAATAGTAGCACGCAGTCTAGACAGAATAATAGCACGCAGTCTAGACAGAATAGTAGCCCGCAGTCTAGACAGAATAGTAGCCCGCAGTCTAGACAGAATAGTAGCACGCAGTCTAGACAGAATAATAGCACGCAGTCTAGACAGAATAGTAGCACGCAGTCTAGACAGAATAGTAGCACGCAGTCTAGACAGAATAGTAGCACGCAGTCTAGACAGAATAGTAGCCCGCAGTCTAGACAGAATAGTAGCCCGCAGTCTAGACAGAATAGTAGCACGCAGTCTAGACAGAATAATAGCACGCAGTCTAGACAGAATAGTAGCACGCAGTCTAGACAGAATAGTAGCACGCAGTCTAGACAGAATAGTAGCACGCAGTCTAGACAGAATAGTAGCCCGCAGTCAACCCTTTGTCCATATTCTAGTTTGTTTATGGGGTTTAAAACTGTCTTATAAATGTAGCCACAGAACGAGACACTGTCTTATAAATGTAGCCACAAACGAGACACCGTCTTATAAATGTAGCCACAGGACTATAGATGCACATTCCAAATATGGAACCATGGTTTCTTTGTTTGGAATATTCGTTCTAATGTGTTTCTGTGGGAACTAGATAGCATCGAGCACGACCCCCGCCATGTTTAAATATGAACTGTAAATGAAACATCTCTAGTTAATTTTACAGACCAGAGAAAGTCTATCCAGACACCGGACAGACATTCTTTCGTCAATGAATATAATGAAGCACAGTCACTTCTAAATAATGGTTCTCAAAACGTTAATTTAAAAAAAAATACATGGCTGTTATTAAATAACTAGAAAATTTATCATCCAGTTGTGTTTCGTTAAGTCATCCCATCATTACCTCGGCGCCCCAACGCACCCCATCATTACCACGGCGCCCCATCTCCGTATCGTTACCTGGCGCCATCACACCGTGCTCGCCCCATACGTTGTGCTGGATCAGCGAGACCAGACCTGGTATGACAGCTCACAACGGGCATGCAAGGAATGTGACGCGTCAATCTCTTCTCTATGGTGTGACCGGGCGTCAAATTTCTCTTCCATGGTGCGATGGGGCGTCAAATTTTTTCACAGGGCATCAGCTCACGATGACCTTTGCCTCGTTTTTCTAGACACCAGAAGACTCAACCACTCTTCTATATTGTAAAAAGACATCGTATGACTCACCAATTCTTCTCTAACGTAACAAGACATCGTATGACTCACCAATTCTTCCCTAACGTAACAAGACATCGTATGACTCACCAATTCTTCTCTAACATAACAAGACATCGTAGTGCTCACCAAATCTTCCTACCGTAACAAGACATCGTATGACTCACCAATTCTTCTCTAACGTAACAAGACATCGTATGACTCACCAATTCTTCCCTAACGTAACAAGACATCGTATGACTCATCAATTCTTCTCTAACATAACAAGACATCGTAGTGCTCACCAAATCTTCCTGCCGTAACAAGACATCGTATGACTCACGAATTCTTCTCTAACGTAACAAGACATCGTATGACTCACCAATTCTTCTCTACCGTAACAAGACATCGTATGACTCACCAATTCTTCTCTAACGTAACAAGACATCGTATGACTCACCAATTCTTCCTTCCGTAACAAGCCATCAGACATAATAAGACGGTCTTACGTACGCCTTGCGCCGTGTTCGCCATCTCAAAGACAACTTTGTCAATAAGTCGTAAAATACAATTACGGAAAGACATTGTTTTTTTGGATCCGATTTCTCGTCCAACCGTCTCGACGTCCGCTCACGCTAGACAGCACCGCCGAGGTATGGTGCGCAGCAGGCCCACTTTTGGCCGGCAGACCCGAGTTCATACAGCATCAAGGCATCCATCATTACCCCCATCGTTTGTTTTAATCTGCCCCCCCCCCTACTAGACCTCCCGCTGCCGTCAAAAGTCTACGAGCAGAATATTGTTTTACCTGTGTCCGAACTCTGCGCCTCCATGTCGTCCCCGCTACACCCCAGCGCCACCTCGCCTTTGTTTACACGGCTTCCGGATAACTCGGGTTACGGCCCTGTAAAGCACGGACTATTTATACCCAGCGACGAAGGATTTTGGAGCCCCCGGGGCGCCATAGACGCCGAGGTCTCGGGCAATAGAAGGAGAATGTATACACCAATCCCGTTCTTATGGAGAATTAATTACTCACTTTATAGCCCATAAAATCCACTCAGGGCAACGGAGACTCCCCGATAAAAGATTGCCTGTTTACCCCTGGCGCCCCCCCGACCCCACCCCATGTTCAAAGTACCCAGTGACGTCTTAGCTCGAGCTCAACTCGGGGTCACTGCGTCCGTCTGAGGCCGCCATGTTTACAACACCCCCCCACCCTACATAAAGGTAATTATCTGTCCTGGTGTTACTGAGGACGAGTTCTTGGGGTGGGCTTCACCAGAGCAACAATCTCACTCCTCTCCCACCCCCTGGTGCTCCCCGCATTGTGCCAAGGGGGAGTAACGCTAATTCAGCGGGGCGATTATTTGCCGTAATACTTTCCGACCCGGGGTGTTTCTTTGCGGCAATACTTTCTGACTTGGGGGGCGTTCCTTCGCCGTAAACACTTGCCGGCTTCACGGAACGGCCGACAGAGATGTTTATCCAAACCGAGGCTCATTCCGAAACGCTGCCTGGTTAAGGTCAAAGTCATCAGTTCCAAGAACTCTTGTTTACAAACTTGCACGCCGACTTGACACTGCGAGATTTGTCTCCGCTTGGTTCACTTGGTGACCTCCCTTCTTTAAATTCTGTATAAGTATAACTGCAGCTCACTAAAAGCACCCCCTCCCCCCCCCCCCCACCCCACCTTCCCTTTTGCACAGTGTCCGCCTCTGCACTTAGAGTTTCAGAAAGTTCTGCTGATAGTCTTCAACTTCAACGTAACGGGCTGCGTCCAGGTCAGTTTTCATCTATAAATATTAAAATATGGTTACCCAAAGGGTCTCTTTCAGACATGTTCTGAGGTGGTTTGTGGGGGGGGGGGGGGGGGGGAGAATATGTTTCAGATTTTCTTTGGCAACACCAGTGACACAGGAAAGGGGGCGGGCCGCATCGGTGGCACTATTTTCTATTTACGGAGGGACTGCATTTTCTGCCAAGTGAGCGTTTTAATTGTGAAAAAAAATGGGGGGAGGCGACAAAATTCATGTCCCTCTCAAGGTAACCCTAAACCTAGCTACGCCACTGGGCAGTGTTTCTATCAGTGTCAACGCCTGGCATAATGGCGCCCCTTCTCAGCTATTAATCCACAGCCAACCCATCACTTAACCTAAACTAAATTCATTCCTGTTGGGACGCCCCTGAGGGTATGCTTTTTACACCAGTTAAATTTCATCCCTTTGAATAAATTTAGTCCAAACATACAAATGTTAAGGAAAACCATAATATATTAGTGTTATTTCAAGAAAAATCATCTTAATAGCTTACATCCAGTGATCATTGTAAAAAAAAAATGCCGAAAATTTAATTTATATCGGGATTGGGGGTTAGGGGCAGAAATCAAAGGCGGCGATGGCATCCGAGCGAAAAGGAGGCTCTGGGAAGGGGTTCTTACCCAGTTTATATTTTTTTTATAATTTTAATATTCAAGGGTGCCTTTGGGCGTAAACGTTAAATCAGTTTTTCTTTCAGACAGTTCGCTCTGGGAAAAGGTGGGGGGGGGGGGGGCCTTCCTCTCAGACAATTTGCTCTGGGGAGGGGGGGGGGTATTTCGGGCATTTGGCTGGAATGAGGCATTATGGCACACTTAACCCGCTTTTACTTCAGTTGTTGTGCACCCCATGGCACACTTAACCCGCTTTTACTTCAGTTGTTTTGCACCCCATGGATATCTTTTGGCCCCAGATTAGCAGAAGAGAGGTGTAGGCTGAAATAGAGGGTGCAGAGCGAAAGCTGGAGATGTGTGGGGGTGGGGGGTAGTAAATCCCACTTTAAAAAAAATTCCTGAAAGAATCTGGTTGCTCAAAATGTCATTCAAATCTCTACAGTACTGCCCAAAATGTTATTCAAATCTCTACATTATTGCCCAAAAGTCAAAAGGTCATTCAAATGTCTACAGTATTGCCCAAAAAGTCATTCAAATGTCTATAGTATTTCCCAAAAGGTCATTCAAATCTCTACATTATTGGCCATAAGGTCATTCAAATATCTACATTATTGCCCAAAAGGTCATTCAAATCTCTACAGTATTGCCCAAAAGGTCATTCAAATCTCTACAGTACTGCCCAAAAGGTCATTCAAATCTCTACAGTATTGCCCAAAAGGTCATTCCAATCTCTACAGTATATCTTTATACGAGAAGTTCAAACATGTAGAGTTACTTTTAATAAAGCAGTTCCGAGCTATTCTACAATTGAAGACTCCCAAACCTGGTCATGTGACCTAAACTCCTGGTTTATGACATCATGTCAGGTAGGATATTATGTAAGATGCTGTTTTGCTATAAATGATGCTCACTCTTCTAAACTATCGGCGCTAATCAATATTATTGTACTGGCAGTGACAGACGTTCGTGGTCAATTTTTGTGAGCGATGTTTGTGAGCAATGTTTGTGAGCGATATTTGTGAGCGATATTTGAGAGCGATATTTGTTAGCGATATTTGTGAGCGATATTTGTGAGCGATATTTTTTAGCGATATTTGTGAGCGATATTTGTGAGTGATATTTGTGAGTGATATTTATGAGCGATATTTGTGAGTGATATTTGTAAGCAATTGTTTTGAGCGATATGTGAATGACATTTGTGAGATATGTTTGTAGTCAATGTTTTTTTTAAATATGTGCGAGTGAATTTTGTGAGGGATGATTGTGAGTGATGCTTTGTCATTGTCAAACATATCCGCAATTGGTTTGCTGGGTCCCTGGTGACACGTAGAGTTGCCTTGAGCTATAAAATTATATTGATGATTTTTGCGCAATACCTGACGCTATAAAAAAACCTTGGTGTTTGCGCATGTCACTGTAGAACACGTGTTAGGTTATATTGGTCTAATTTCAAGTCGAAAATTAGATAATCTTAACTTCCGCATTACTCTGCCGTCTTTTAGACTGCAAATCCCGTAGCATCTTTGGTGTTCGTGCGCACCCTTCGACGCAAGCCTCCGAGATGTGTACATGACGTCATATGTCAGTGAAAGGAAATTTTGTCTCACCATTCAGAAATGTGAATCAGTGTTGTTATAATTATTTTTTTACCACTTGAAAAATGATTTCAAAATGGCGCCCGTGGTCGTGGGATAAAGAAACAAGACACTCGGTGGCGCTCACGGCGGCACACGGTACCCTCAATGCGCCGGGAGCACCCTCGGTAGCGCTCACGTCGGCACACGGTACCCTCAATGCGCCGGGAGCACCCTCGGTAGCGCTCACGTCGGCACACGGTACCCTCAATGCGCCGGGAGCCCCCTCGGTAGCGCTCACGTCGGCACACGGTACCCTCAATGCGCCGGGAGCACCCTCGGTAGCGCTCACGTCGCCACACGGTACCCTCAATGCGCCGGGAGCACCCTCGGTAGCGCTCACGTCGCCACACGGTACCCTCAATGCGCCGGGAGCACCCTCGGTAGAGATCACGTTCTCTGACTAATCAGACGGCCAGGTAAAAATAATAAATTCCCGCCGACACCCGTGAGAAATGGTAAAATAATTGTCGTCTGCTGAACGTCTCGGCCTGACAGGTGTTTAAGCAGGGTCCGACTGGGAACGCAGCGAAACCGAAAATCTTATGAGTGTCAGAAATGAGTGGCCCACGGGTAATCAGTCGGTTGTCGTTACCGGGGTAATCAGTCGGTTGTCGTTACCGGGGTAATCAGTCGGTTGTCGTTACCGGGGTAATCAGTCGGTTGTCGTTACCGGGGTAACATCCTGGTCTTGTTTATGGTGTTTAATGAATGAAGATTGAGTGAACAGGTAACAGCGTCTTTGTATGTTAGTATGTAAGTTATTATGTATGGTTGGCTTATAATGGGAGGCCTATAATGAGAGGCCTGTAATGGGAGGCCTAATAATGGGAGGCCTGTAATGGGAGGCCTCTACTGGAAGGACTACAACGCAGTGGTTCTCAACCTTCCTAATGCCGCGACCCTTTAACACGGTTCCACATGTTGTGGCGACCCTTAACCAAAAAATGAGTATCGTTGCTACTTTATAACTGTCGAGTATATGTGTTTTCCGATGGTCTTCGGCGACCGCCTCTGAAAGGGTCGTTCGAACACCAAAGGGGTCGCAACCCATTGGTTGAGAACCGATGCTATAATGGCAGGCCTTTAATGGCAGGACTATAATGGGAGGCCTCTAATGGCAGGCCTATAATGGGAGGCCTATGATGGCAGGCCTCTAATGGTAGGCCTATAATGGGAGGCCTATAAATTACTATAATGGTAATCCTATAATGGTAGGCTTAATCGGTAGGTCCATAATGGGAGGCTTTTAATGGTAGACCTTTAATGACAGGCCTATAATGGTAGGCCTATAATGAGAGGCCTATATCAGACTCACTACTGTTATAAATTCCCCTCTTACCTGCTGCGAGTCAAGGATATAAAAGATGGTTTATTTATATCTATTGTTACATTTATTGTAACACCCCACCTCCCCCCTCCAAACACAAATGGATGAATTCTAAAAATAGCTTTTGATGTTCATTTCGTTTTGAAGCCTTTGTTCCTCATATGTAAAAACAACCGAAAAAACGCATCATATGACTCAGTATTCTGTCACGTGACTCCGTATTCTGTCACGTGACTCCGTATTCTGTAAGGTTTATTTACGATTGAGGACCAAAAACTCACATACGAACACACGTACTTACACACACTTTGGTCTGATCATCGCGGACAATTGTCTGTTGTCTGATCATCGCGGAACATTGTCTGTTGTCTGATCATCGCGGACACATTGTCTGTTGTCTGATCATCGCGGACACATTGTCTGTTGTATGGTCATCGCGGACACATTGTCTGTTGTCTGATCATCGCGGATACATTGTCTGTTGTCTGATCTTCGTGAACACATTGTCTGTTGTCTGACACTAAACTTTTACCAATGCGGGAAATATAAGCGTGAGATATCTTATAGAAAACAGCATATACTGGATAAGTAGTGGATAAGTAGTGGATAAGCTGTGTGCCGTTATGACTGCGATCTGCGCCTCACTCTACTGTTGACAAGATTTTAACAAGCTTTTTCCACAATGTCAACTTCAAGAGGGGTAACTCTAAATGGCATGAGCTATGTTTGATTAACGACCCAGCAGACCCCAGCACTCACACATCCATGACAGTGGAAGGTTCCATTTTATTAAGCGAAGTGTTTCTTGTTTGTACGTGGTCGAGGAGCTGGGGCATGCGCATATGCTTGTGATTAACTCGCTCAGACATCCAGAGTAATTTACGCTACGGCTTAACCGAGTGCTGATATTTTACACCGGGTCCGGGTATTTTGAGAAATAGGCCTAAGATATTCCTGCACCCTACCTGATAACCTTTAAACAATAGTCCTACAGACAGTCATACAGACAGTCCTACAGACAGTCCTACAGACAGTCCTACAGACAGTCCTACAGACAGTCTTACAGACAGTCCTACAGACAGTCCTACAGACAGTCCTACAGACAGTCTTACAGACAGTCCTACAGACAGTCCTACATACAGTGTTACAGACAGTCTTACAGACAGTCCTACATACAGTCTTACAGACAGTCTTACAGACAGTCTTACAGACAGTCTTACAGACAGTCTTATAGACAGTCTTACAGACAGTCTTACAGACAGTCTTACAGACAGTCCTACAGAGAATCCTACAGACAGTCCTACAGAGAATCCTACAGACAGTCCTACATTATACCCGTGGCTAATTATTAATTAATATAATAGTCCCCTTACGTTAAAAAATATTTTCCTGAGTTCAACCGTCACGCACGACGCTCGCTGCATGGCAGACTTATTGGAGGAGGGAGATGAGATGGCTGTCACTATTCTGGTCAGCAATCTAGACCGTCTTTGGATCAGGTTAGCGATCAACTAGGCCTACTTAGATAAGGTCACTAATCAACTAGGCCTACTTAGATTAGGTCACCAATCAACTAGGCATACTTAGATTAGGTCACGAATCAACTAGGCCTACTTAGATTAGGTCACCAATCAAATAGGCCTACTTAGATTAGGTCACCAATCAACTAAGCCTACTTAGATTAGGTCAACAATCAACTAGGCCTATTTATGATAAGGTCAACAGTCAACGAGGCCTACTTATGATAAGGACAACAATCAACTAGGCCTACTTAGATCAGGTTAGCGATCAACTGGGCCTTCTTAGATCCGGTCCGCAATCATCTAGGCCTATTTAGATCAGGTCAGCAATCACCTAGGCCTACTTATATCAGGTTAGCGATCCACTCCTAGGCAAATGACGCATACATTATCTTATTGCCCGATGGTATTGCAAGAAGCCCCCCCCCCCCCTTTTCCCCCCAATTCGCTCTCTGCTGCATTAAACATTTCCTCTTCAGAGCTCCACGACACACCGCACACAAACAGTGCTCACGGCAATCCCGTGCGAGCCCCCAATGTCAGCACTCAATCGTCAAGGCAAGTCACGGGAGACGTACTTCGTCCGCGTATCTTTTAACTTGTTCTACGTGGCTCTTATCTATTTCCCTTTCCTTTCAGCGTAAACAGCCTCTCGCCGACAGCGTAAATGTCACGATGAGGATACAGCAATATTCAACCCCTCCCTCCTTTTTGTCCAACTCTCCGCACCACCACCACCACCACCACCACCACAATACCGGCCCTCGTCAAACCAACATCATTTCTCACCCCATTTCCACGAAAACACGAGGGAACAGTAGTTCTCAAGCCGATAGATTATCACCCTGGGAAGGTACTTGTTCTCAGCTGTCGAGTAAGACGGTGAGGATTGTATTCAAAATGGCTTCCAGCAAAACTAGGAAGTGACTGCTGGTGGACGCGAAAAACACGTGTCCGTGTGTAGGTATGTAACAAACAATGAAAATCTTTGTCAGTGTCCGATCTAAATAACCAGAAATTGAAACAACCCCAAAAAACAAAGTTTTTCGTTTAAATCTTTCATAAAATGTAATATCCAGCATATGGGATTTGGGGGTGGGGGTGCATGTGAGTCTCAGACATCCTCTGATGACCCCATTGGCACTGTTTAACCGTACTCGTCTAACAGGGTTAAGACCTCAAGACATATTGACATATTCCCACAACGACATGAATGGTTTTATTTGAGAACCCTTGAATATAAAGGGCTAAGTAAATATGAAAGGGATACCCTATCTGAGCCGACACCGGGCTAAATACCATGGTATTAGACATCCAGGAGAAAGGTATTGGTGTATTGAATGAACACCACCTGTGATCTGTTAGACGCTCTTTAGCTCGAGATGTGTTGAGGCAAGGGGCGCCGTGAACAAAGACTTCCCCGGGGCGGGACAGACTTGGACTAACAAACAGACTGGCGCGGTCAAATTCCTACAACTGGTCGGCAGCGGCCAGAGCTAGAACACCACATGCTGTGACTCACTGGTTGGCAGTGGCCAGACCTAGAACACCACATTGTCGGCAGTGGCCAGAGCTAGATCACGCTTTCACAAGTAAACCGATGAATTTGTAAGCGCCATAAGATTATATGACTGTAGATAATTTGACTTGCGTTTATGTGACTGTAGATCATATGACTTTAGATAATGTGAGTATAGATTATATGACTTTAGATAACGTGACTGTAGATTATATGACTTTAGATAATGTGACTGTAGATTATATGTCTGTAGATTATCTCACTGCATATAATGTGAATGACAATTATGTTAATGTAGATTATATGACTTTAGATATTTGACTGTAGGTTATATGACTGCAGATAATGTGGCTGTAGATTATATGACTGTGGATTATCTGACTGAAGATATTGTGACTGTCGATTATATGACTGTAGATAATGTGAATGTAGATTAGGTGACTGTAGATTAGGTGACTGTAGATTATATGACTGCAGATAATGTGACTGAAGATTATGTGGCTGTGGATTATAGGACAGCAGATAATATGAATGTAGATTATATGACTGGAGTCCAAAGGCGGATAACATTTTCGCAATGAAACATTCCGACAACTCCTGCGACGCCACTGGTGCCAAGCTGTATCATCCACATGATGTTCCCTTGGGGTTATCCAGCGGCGTGGAGAGAGGCGATTTGCTGTTGGGAACCAGCTTATAATCCAAGAAGAATAATCCCAGGCCTTGTGGATTTCGTCCTGCGAAGTCTACACAATCGTCACATTGTGACGGACGGTTGCCAGCAAAAAAAAAAGATTATATGACTGGAGAATATAGCAATGAAGAGTATGTAAACGGAGAAGTCAAATAATACTAATATCGTGGCCTTATACTGGGCTGTGACGTGATCACGCCACGTCATCTATACTTCTCCGATGTCCGGCAGATCTGATGCTACATTACGGGTGAGAGTCAACAGACTCTCAGAGGCGCGATTAGAAGATCTATTAGAAGATAGATTTGCTCGGCTTCTTGGGTCTAATAAAGCTCTGACATGATCTCACCTCCCGGTAATTAGCTTTATGCCAACGTTTCCAACTTAGAAACGCCCCCCCCCCCACCCCATGGGGGTAAAACCTCAAAAACGCGGTGTAGGATCTGTTAATAATATATTATTATGTGGTCTTTGAATTGGTTTGCACGCGCTCTAAAGGGTGCATTTGTTCATCAGCGGAGTTTTACGATCTTAATTTAAAAAAAAAAAAAATGAATTGCGCTTTGGACCTCATTAAACAAAGGTTGTGCGACCAACGTTTTGAGAACCCTTGTTTAAAGAAATTAAACAACTGCATCAAGAAAATCGGTGCAATAGAAGTGGGTCAAAAATTATTGCGACATTTGATCCTGCCAGCCGGCCAGACTGAGGCAGGCAGAAAAATTGTCCAATTATAACAAGCCTATTGATGTGCGAGCACTACTTTATGAGAGTAGATGTACCGCTGTGCCAGCACTACTTTATGAGAGTAAATGTATCACTGTGCCAGCACTCCTTGTATAACAGTAGATGTACCGCTGTGCCAGCACTACTTTATGAGAGTAGATGTATCACTGTGCCAGCACTACTTTATGAGAGTAGATGTATCACTGTGCCAGCACTACTTTATGAGAGTAGATGTATCACTGTGCCAGCACTACTTTATGAGAGTAGATGTATCACTGTGCCAGCACTCCTTGTATAACAGTAGATGTACCGCTGTGCCAGCACTACTTTATGAGAGTAGATGTATCACTGTGCCAGCACTCCTTGTATAACAGTAGATGTATCGCTGTGCCAGCACTACTTTATGAGAGTAGATGTATCACTGTGCCAGCACTCCTTGTATAACAGTAGATGTATCACTGTGCCAGCACTCCTTGTATTTGAGTTGATCTGGTCGCGCGAGCAGTCGTAAAAATCAGAGTTGATTAGGCCGTTACGCCGGTACTCGTTACAACGATGATGCTTAGGGCGCTTAGTAGTTAAGAGCAGGTCATCTATTAAAATGCTCTTTGGAGTAGATCAGCGGTTCTCAACCTGTGGGTCGCGACCCTTTCCCAGGCGTCGCATAAGACCATCTGAAAACATATATACTATACAGTTATTAAGTAGAAACAAAACTAATTTTGTTGCTGGGGTCGCCACAACATGAGGAACTGTATTGAAGGGTCGCGGCATTAGGAAGGTTGAGAACCACTGGTGTAGATGACATTAATTAAAAAAGCTGTTAACATGAAACAGGCCAACTTGGATGTACAAACAGCCACAGCCGGCCAACTTGGATGTACAAACAGCCACAGCCGGCCAACTTAGATGAACAAACAGCTACAGCCGGCCAACTTAGATGTAGAAACAGGATAAGCAGCGCAAGTAAAACTGAACAGTCTGACACGGATGTCTGTACTTTGACTTTGATCTGATCGGGTCATAAAATAAGATAATAACAGAATGGTAATAAGGCACTCAATGGATAGTACGACATCAAATGAAAGGAAAGATTCCAAATATATATAGAAGAAATTTAGAAAAGTCTTTAACTTATTTATTTTTAAAATCCTTTAAGTCTTAGTCAGTAACCTCTTCAATGAAACTCTTATTTATTTTAGTATAATATGTCTATAACCTCTCAGTGGCGTAGTGAGGGGGGGCAAGGGGGGCATCATGCCCCGGGCGCTACTCACAAAGGGGCGCCAAATGGTATATTTTACTATAATATTGTATGGTTTTCGAATGGGGGGGGGCGCTAAAAAGGTATTGGGGGCGCTAAAAAGGTATTGTGCCCCGGGCGCGAGTTAAGCTCGCTACGCCACTCTATACATACCTCTATACCTTTAAATAACATAGGACATATGAGCGTGAAGTTAGATTTAGCTCACAACACGTACAATGAATCCGCCCCTGGACTCATCCAGAGCTATCAAATCTTAGCTCGGAGTGCTCTCTTAAATTCACTCACATCGCTTTCGTTTGTGGGGAGCCCTGGTAGTTCAAGGCAGACTTGAGTTCCATCAGGACAGACAACAGACAGCAGACGCTCTGTGCCAGACAGCGAACCAGAGACCGGAAGCTGAGAAAATGTCGATCTCCGGCCACGCCCTTGCCCCTCCCCCTGGAGCCACAAAAACTGGAATAGTAGACGGCGTCCATTAAATTTGGTTGATGGACAGTGCTGCCATCTTGAAACTACTCTAAAAGATGGGTTCAAGGGAGACAATTCTTCAATTCATAGTGGCCAGGGAACGCTACTCTGTTTAAAGGGAGCTAAGAGCAGATCATGACCACAACTCAATATCGGATGAACAAAAGCGCATTTTTGCCAATATATAAATATAACCCTCTTTGATAAATCATTACAGACATTAGTTTTTGAATGACATAAATTTGATCCAACCTCACCATATGCCCATATTTATGAATTTGAGGAATACACATTGAAATATTCATTATTGCCTTCTTCCTTCGTTCTTCACAGAGTAACCGAATATAAAGGTATGTTAACACCGCCCTATCCGAGGAACACAATGTAAATTGCTGTATTACAGTCTATGTCTTGACCCGATTTCACTACACGGAGAGCTATTTTTAGCCACAACATATCTCTCTCCAGGGCCCTGCTATTCTTTGACGTCATCCAGTACATGTTTGTGTCCCTTCTTACCCACCCCTAACTTGATTGGGAAAAGGTGGTCTAGGTTCTAATGCGTTTTATTTGTTCTAAAGCACGCTATTAGGTGATGTAATTTCTAGAATTTCTGTACTTGATCGTCTGATTGAAATCTTGTATATATAGTCGTCAGCTCTCGTAGCAAGCAGAGAGAGAGGGGGGTGGAGAGGGAGAGATGAAGATGGAGGGAGGGAGATTTGCTATATTTTCTTATATATACTAGACGTTATATAATGGCAACATCGTACCCATTAATGTGTGTGTGTGTGTACATTTTTTTTTTCCTTTTTCAAGGATTGTAACTTTTCACTCGGTGTGCTGTAAGTTAAGTTTTTGGTTTCTGTACATTAGAGTTTGTATTTTTATAGACATTTACTCGAGTCATAAAATATTGTGTTTATTTGGCATTATTGTGTTTAACAGGTAGACATGTGTTGAACAGTTCTAATAAATCTATTTTATATGTTAGCTCTGAGAATGAACAATGCGTAACAAAGGACTGATAATGAACAATGCGTAATAAAGGACTGAGAATAACAGTATGTAAAGAAAAAAAGATATCAGTGGTAGTGATACTAACAAAACTCAATTTAATTATACTTGGTAAATGTATATAAAAATACAAATTCGAATACATAGACAAAAATACGATATCAACTTACAAAACAGCACATCCTTTTCACTTGATGTGCTGTAAGTTCATATGGCATTATTTGTTTCTGTATATTTGAATTTGTATTTTGTATATATTAATTTACACACACACAAGTATATAATGCCTCACATATGTTAGGAAATATAGCAAACATCTCTTGCTCTCTTTCTGCTGAGAAAGCTGCCGACCTATATGCAGGATGAAATTAGAACGATCTAGAACAGAAATTCTAGAAATTGCGTCACCTAGATAGAACGCATTCGAACGCAAACAACGTTTTCCCAATTAAGTGTGGGGTGGGTAAGGAAAGACACGTTCACTCGGTGACGTCAATATCAAGGCAATACTAGGCAGGGTGAGGCAAGTGGTAATGGCAAAGCATTGGGATACGCATATGCCATAACAATGGACAGCCCATTAGGTCATATCCTTAACACGTTTGTATCACAAACAGCTCTTTCATAAGGAGGGCGGTGTGGGTAAACAGACAGCTCATTAATATTAAGGGCAGTGTGGGTACCTCAGACAGCTCCTTTATAATAAGGACATATTGTTGTTTACCATTCCATTTGCAACCGGTTGCTATGCTACTAACCTGTCATCTGATAACAACGCATGCGCATAGAACAAATATTATGTGATTGGTTTTTTTTGTTGTGTATATTGCCAGCAGTCTCACCAAACCAGTGCTGTTGACTGTTGAAAAACTGTTGGCCCCGTTTTTTGTGTGTTGCAACTAGTATCAGGTGGTCTCAGAAATCTTGCGACTTGTATTGCAACACTCTACCCGGTTAAGAATCTAATTAAAGAAAATCCGCAACAAGACGTCACCATTGCTTCAATTTTTTTTAAATTGCCACTTTTAAGCACCTTTTATTTAAGCAGCCCCCCCCCCCCCACCTTCACCCAAACTCAGGAATCTGTGGTGAGATGTGTCAACGTGCAAGAATGTTCGCACGGCCGTATGGTTTCACCGACCATGCAGTGCTTGCTGGAACAATTCGCTGAGTGCCACCGATTCGGTGAACCGTATGACGCTAAACAGTGTGTCGGGTAGAGAACTTTCATTTATTTGTATCCGTTAATAACTTATTTTGTTTTATCCTTAGATAACTTTCTTTTTTTCTTTCGTTTGACAACTTTTTTGGCTCTATCCTTTGATAACTTTTGACTACTCTAGGACATTTACTGTAGAATGACGTCATCAATTTTTGTTTGGTCATGTTTTCAGCCACTTCCTATGAATCCTAACATGAACTTACACCAGGGGTCTCAACATCTCGGCCCGCGGGCCATTTACGGCCCGCCAGACGTTATTTTGCGGTCCGATACCTGACAGCAAAATTTATTGTAAATGCGGCCCGCGCGTTCATTCTTATATCTATAATGTGACCTTCTATAATGTGACCTTAAATAATGTGACCATCTATAATGTGACCTTCTATAACGTGGCCTTCTATAATGTGACCTTAAATAATGTGACCATCTATAATGTGACCTTCTATAACGTGGCCTTCTATAATGTGACCTTCTATAATGTGACCTTCTATAATGTGATCTTAAATAATGTGACCATCTATAATGTGATCTTCTATAATGTGACCATCTATAATGTGACCTTCTATAATGTGACCCTCTATAATGTGACCCTCTATAATGTGACCTTCTATAATGTGACCCTCTATAATGTGACCTTCTATAATGTGACCTTCTATAATGTGACCTTCTATAATGTGACCTTCTATAATGTGACCCTCTATAATGTGACCTTCTATAATGTGACCTTCTATAATGTGACCCTCTATAATGTGACCCTCTATAATGTGAACTTCTATAAAGTGACCCTCCGCCACGGTGGCAGTCAAATCTCACCGACTTGTCTAATTCTGATTTTTATTATGTTTGTATACGTTTGGACGATGAAAATAATGGGAAAACCCGTTTTAAAATCGGACTAAAAGTTATTATTTGATATCATTTTATAAGACATTTATAGATGGTCACATTTTATAAGACATTTATAGAGGGTCACATTTTATAAGATATTTATAGCCATAGTGCGTTCTTGAGAAAACACGTTTCGAATATTGTTTATACATGTATCAAAAGTTATTTGTTATTAATAAAGGTTGAACAGATTGTAACAGTTGTACTTTATTGAATTTGTAATCGCTTTCTTGTGGAATACTTCCTGTGGCCCATTCTCACGTAGACTCTACCTCCTGCGGCCCCGGGATAATTTGAGTTTGAGACCCCTGCCTTGCACCAACGGTTTGGACGATACCATCAACCTTGGCCCTACAAGTCGACCTAAAAGATGGTTAAACATTAAAATATTCACGGACTATGCGCACATCTCTTATATATATTTTGCTTCTTCCGAACTCCACGTGTTTTTTTCAATGGTTCTGAGTAAAAAAAAGTCTGTGTCACGCAGCGAGCTTCGTACGTGGCATCTGAACTCGGGTAAGAAGCGTGCTTTCTTGGGGTGGAGGCGACCACTATTCGATGTTATTATTGTTCGTGTTCCTCTGTCACACAAAGCACTTCATGCGTGACGATGTTATACTGCGACTGTTGTTACTGCGACTGTTGTTACTGCGACTATTGTTACTGCGACTGTTGTTACTGCGACTGTTGTTACTGCGACTGCTGTTTTGGACGTCTTATAAAATGAGCCACAGTATCTTCTCTGGCGATGGGTTTTCGTACAACGTCATCTCTAATGCTGGGATCCGCGATCCGGCATCCGGCAACTGCATGTTTCTATCAGTGGTTTATATGTTGACACAAACGGTTGACGACGGCAGTACACTCTGGCTACGACATAGGGCAATGCACTCTCGCTGCGACATAGGGCAATGCAATCTGGCTACGACATAGGGCAATGCACTCTGGCTACGACATAGGGCAATGCACTCTGGCTACGACATAGGGCAATGCACTCTGGCTACGACATAGGGCAATGCACTCTCACTACGACATAGGGCAATGCACTCTCACTGTGACATAGGGCAATGCACTCTGGCTACGACATAGGGCAATGCACTCTGGCTACGACATAGGGCAATGTACTCTCACTGCGACATAGGGCAATGCACTCTGGCTACGACATAGGGCAATGCACTCTGGCTACGACATAGGGCAATGCACTCTGGCTACGACATAGGGCAATGCACTCTCACTGTGACATAGGGCAATGCACTCTGGCTACGACATAGGGCAATGCACTCTGGCTACGACATAGGGCAATGGACTCTGGCTACGACATAGGGCAATGTACTCTCACTGCGACATAGGGCAATGCACTCTGGCTACGACATAGGGCAATGCACTCTGGCTACGACATAGGGCAATGCACTCTCACTGTGACATAGGGCAATGCACTCTGGCTACGACATAGGGCAATGCACTCTGGCTACGACATAGGGCAATGCACTCTGGCTACGACATAGGGCAATGTACTCTCACTGCGACATAGGGCAATGCACTCTGGCTACAACATAGGGCAATGCACTCTGGCTACGACATAGGGCAATGCACTCTGGCTACGACATAGGGCAATGCACTCTCACTGTGACATAGGGCAATGCACTCTGGCTACGACATAGGGCAATGCACTCTGGCTACGACATAGGGCAATGGACTCTGGCTACGACATAGGGCAATGTACTCTCACTGCGACATAGGGCAATGCACTCTGGCTACGACATAGGGCAATGCACTCTGGCTACGACATAGGGCAATGCACTCTCACTGTGACATAGGGCAATGCACTCTGGCTACGACATAGGGCAATGCACTCTGGCTACGACATAGGGCAATGGACTCTGGCTACGACATAGGGCAATGCACTCTGGCTACGACATAGGGCAATGCACTCTCACTACGACATAGGGCCGTGAACTCTCGCTACGACATAGGCTATAGGGCAATGCACTCTCACTGCGACATAGGGCAATGCACTCTGGCTACGACATAGGGCAATGCACTCTGGCTACGACATAGGGCAATGCACTCTCACTACGACATAGGGCAATGCAATATCACTACGACATAGGGCAATGCACTCTCACTACGACACAGGGCAGTGCCCTCTCACTACGACACAGGGCAGTGCACTCTCAGTACGATAAAGCCGACATAGAGCTGTAGATTTCGTTGCATTTTGTAGAAAATGAGAAGTTAGTTATTTTTCAAATTTTTTGCCCCACCGGTGTAAAAACTGCCCCCCCCCCCTTTTCCGGTTATGCCCAAATATGTTATTTTTCGTTATGTTATTATCGTGAAAACAGTATGGAAGTTGATTTCAATAATCCAAGAAAAACATATACATATGATAGATGTGATCAATATATGAATGTTAAAAAGATTTACATACATATATTTATCCAAAGACTTCGAACATTCAAGTTCATTTCAAAACAAACGTGCGATGATTAGAGGACTCCAGATCCAGATCGTTCTATCAGTCAAGGTAAACAACCGAAGCTTACCTCGATCAGATGCTCTCCCCTTTCCTTTTTCTTTTTCCTGAACTTCTGTGCCGCCCGCCTGTTCTGCTCCCTCCGTCTGTCTCTCTTCTGCACCTCATCCGGCCGTGGCTGTGGATAGACAGATTATGACATGTTCAAACTACCAATTCACTGGGCCAACAGGTGGGGCATGGCTGGCTTCCCACGCCCCCCGAGCAGGGGGGGGATAAGCATGTCACAACAATTTTTTGGTTACTTATACTTATGCGCCCTTGATTTCTTGTAAAAAAAAAAAAAAATATATCGCTTTTAGAAAATAGATTTTGTGACTTTTCCCCCCTACTATAATGATTATTACATCAACACTTGTGGATTCTGTATCAAACTTCTCAACCTCAATACAATAACGGATTGTCGGATAACTGTGTTGTCATGATGGACCAATAGATACTTTCCTTAAGGAGTAAGGAGAGGTGATAATACTTTAAATAAAGAACGAAAGACGATTTAAATCTTTCAAAATGATTTATTGAATTTACAGCATAAAAGCTACATGAAGTGGGCTGGTGTGTGTGTGTCACCATCAGCTGTCAGTGTTGTTGATTGGGGGGTGTCACAATCAGCTGTCAGTGTTGTTAATTTGGGGGGTTGTCACAATCAGCTGTCAGTGTTGTTAATTTGGGGGGGTTGTCACAATCAGCTGTCAGTGTTGTTGATTGGGGGGTGTCACAATCAGCTGTCAGTGTTGTTGATTTTGGAGGGGGGGTGTCACAATCAGCTGTCAGTGTTGTTGATTTTTTTTTGGGGAGGTCACAATCAGCTGTCAGTGTTGTTGATTTGGGGGGGGGGTCACAATCAGCTGTCAGTGTTGTTGATTGGGGGGTGTCACAATCAGCTGTCAGTGTTGTTGATTTGGGGGGGTGTCACAATCAGCTGTCAGTGTTGTGTATAGGGGGTGACAAAATCAGATGTCAGTGTTGTTGATTTGGGGGGTGGGTGGTTTCACAATCAGCTGTCAGTGTTGTGGATGGGGGGTCACAATCAGCTGTCAGTGTTGTTGATTTGGGGGGTGTCACAATCAGCGGTCAGTGTTGTTGATTGTGGGGGGGTCACAATCAGCTGTCAGTGTTGTGGATTGGGGTAGTCACAATCAGCTGTCAGTGTTGTGGATATGGGCATGTATGTCACAATCAGCTGTCAGTGTTGTTGATTGGGGGGGGGTGTCACAATCAGCTGTCAGTGTTGTTGATTTGGGGGGGGGGGTGTCACAATCAGCTGTCAGATTTGTGGATGTGGAGTCAAATATAAGCTCTTGCAAAACAGCTTTTTATTCCAGCTTCAATTCTCTGTTTGGAAGAGCCAATCTGAGGTAATGTCAGGGCTTTGGAAAATATATTGACAGCCTGTCGTACAAAAGAAGACACCATGTAATCAAGAAGACACCGGGTAATCAAGAAGACACTGGGTAATCAAGAAGACACAATACAATCAAGAAGACACCATGTAATCAAGAAGACACCTGATAATAAAGAAGTCACTGGATAATCAAGAAGACACTGGATAATCAAGAAGACACCATCCATCAAGTAGACACCAGATAATCAAGTAGACATCGGATAATCAAGTAGACATCGGATAATCAAGAAGACACCGAGTAATCAAGAAGACACCGGATAATCAAGAAGACACCATGCAATCAGGAAGACACCATGTAATCAAGAAGACACCATGTAATAAAAGAGACACAATGTAATCAAGAAGACACTGAGTAATCAAGAAGACACTGGATAATCAAAAAGACACCATGTAATCAAGAAGACACCATGTAATCAAGAATACACCATGTGATCAAGAATACACCATGTCATCAAGAAGACACCATGTAATAAAAGAGACACAATGTAATCAAGAAGACACTGAGTAATCAAGAAGACACTGGATAATCAAAAAGACACCATGTAATCAAGAAGACACCATGTAATCAAGAATACACCATGTGATCAAGAATACACCATGTCATCAAGAAGACACCATGCCATCAAGAAGACACCATGTCATCAAGAAGACACCATGTCATCAAGAAGACACCATGTCATCAAGAAGACACCATGTCATCAAGAATATACCATGTCATCAAGAAGACACCGTGTCATCAAGACAACACCGTGTCATCAAGAAGACACCATGTCATCAAGAAGACACCATGTCATCAAGAAAACACCATGTCATCAAGAAGCATTATGTCATCAAGAAGACATCATGTCATCAAGAAGACACCATGTCATCAAGAAGACACCATGTCATCAAGAAGACACCATGTCATCAAGAAGACCCCATGTCATCAAGAAGACACCATGATATCAAGAAGACACCATGATATCAAGAAGACACCATGATATCAAGAAGACACCATGTCATCAAGAAGACACCATGTCATCAAGAAGATACCATGTCATCAAGAAGACACCATGTCATCAAGAAGACACCATGCCATCAAGAAGACACCATGTCATCAAGAAGACACCATGTCATCAAGAAGACACAATGTCACCAAGAAGACACATGTCATCAAAAAGACACCATGTCATCAAGAAGACACCATGCCATCAAGAAGACACCATGTCATCAAGAAGACACCATGCCATCAAGAAGACACCATGTCATCAAGAAGACACCATGTCATCAAGAAGACACCATGTCATCAAGAAGACACAATGTCACCAAGAAGACACATGTCATCAAGAAGACACCATGTCATCAAGAAGACACCATGCCATCAAGAAGACACCATGTCATCAAGAAGACACCATGTCATCAAGAAGACACCATGTCATCAAGAAGACACAATGTCACCAAGAAGACACATGTCATCAAGAAGACACCATGTCATCAAGAAGTTTTTGAAATGAACAGTTTCCTAATTCCCTAGAAGTGAACAAGAGAGATTTTGGAGATGATACACGAAAAATTGCCCGGGGGGGGAGGGGAAGGGGCGAGTGGAATAAGTTGTAAATTACAGATAATGTTTACCAACACCAACTGCCCTCCTTTGTTGTATACAACTCTTTTTGTTGACTCACCAATCTTGGCTATTAGAGGGAATGGTGGTTGGGGTGCATCGCAAAAATACATAGGGTGTTGTGAGAACAAGGCAGGGGATGCAGCTCGGGAAGGGCTGCAGGGGTGTCATGAGAAAAAGGTAAGGGGTGTAACGTAGGACAGCGTGGGTCCAACGGAGGACGGAATGGGGTGCCACGAGAAGGTGATAGGGGTGGGGGATGGGTCGGTGTAGGACATCATGGGGTGCCGTGAAATGTTCTCTCTCTAAACGAGCGAGACGTGGGGTGGACTTGAAAGATCTGAATCTGTAGCAAAGCTGGGCTCCAGGTTAAATGCCAGCGCCCGGGGTAACCAGACACCCCAGGCCCGAAATGCCAAGGCGAGAGAATTAGATCTATCAAAGCCAGGGGAGGAAACTCACGGGTCCTACTGACGACTGGCTAATATCTCCTGTAATAAAGGATCCGAAATGTTTATATTATGGTCCGGAGAGCGCGGCCACTGCTCCGTGACACCAGAGCCTCACGTGGCATGGATCAAACTTTCTCCCAGGGTCTGGCTTGCACGCGCCTGCACGTGTTTAAGTCTATTAGGAAACACTTTATTTTTTAGCCCCCCACGTGCGTGCCGGTGTGGGGGGGGGGGCAACCCCCTCTATAGCCCCGGTGTTGTAGGTGAATGTTTTCCCCCTCATTTTTTACCAGAGTTGTCTCCTCTTGCAGAATGGGGTCTGCAACAAAAACTAGCAGACAACCAGGGGGCTTAGTTGTGACAAGTGCAGATGGGGGTTTGGGAGGAGGAAGGCCTATGGGGAGTGGAGAGGGAGGGAATAAGGAGAAGCTGTTTTCTTTGTCTCATTTTTGTATTTACCTAACGGGCGATAGCGTTGATCCACTGTTTAGTAGAATGCTTAGCAACGAAGACATTCAATTTGAACATTAAATCTTAGTTAACTAATCAAAGTTACCAATAATATTTACGACTGCTGAGGCATCTATACTGTTAACGCATACAATAGTTAGTGTTTGTGGCGATGGAGTGGCAGAAGTAAATGTCTTCACGCCGCTATATTAATGTCAGAAGAGCAAGGATACACCGGCAGTGTTTTCCAAACAGTGTGTCGCGACACATGAGTGTGTCGCCTGCATGGTGTCCGTGTGTCGCGCGAAAAAAAAGCCATACCAAGATTCACAAATTTTTGTAAGGCTGAAAAAAACACTGGAAACCACTGAAAACCACTGGGAACCACTGGAAACCACTGGAAACCACTGGGAACCACTGGGAACCACTGGAAACCACTGGGAACCACTGGAAACCACTGGGAACCACTGGAAACCACTGGAAACCACTGGGAACCACAGGAAACCACTAAAGCAATTCAAAGAGGAAAGTGAATGAAACGAAGTAAAGTAAAACTTGAAAAAAGGAACCCAGCAAAACAACAAACGAAAAATTAAAATTAGCACTTAGCTGGGAAGTAATGTCCGAGAAAGCAGCGAAAGAATTGTGACAAAGAATAAATGGGTGAGAGATTAAATAGGGGAGAGGGGAAGAAAAGAGAAGATAGTCCACGGCGATTGGTCGTGACGTGAAGGGGTGGGGCAAAGTCTCAAGCTGTGAATAAAGACATGACGTTCATGCCGTGTGGTGTCAAAGATCCATATGTCAGGATAAGCTTATTTTCCAAATTCATCCGGCTGGATGTGTTTGTGCAGGTCACGATCGCATTAGTTGTAATGTCCGCCGTGCCCTTGTGATCGCTTCTATTGAAGTTTAGATGAATGTTCAATTATGGTTATAGTTGTTCAAATTGATGTTTACTAAAGTAGAAGCAGATCTCTTCAATCCAAATCATTATGTTGTTAAGTGTGAACAAATGAGGTTAGAATATTTTTTTTTTAATCTGATTTTTCACAAAGGCATTCTTTGGCAAGGCCAGGGTGCTTGTCTTGTGACAAGGCCAGGGTGCTTTTCATCTGACGAGGTCAGGGTGCTTGTCCTGTGACGAGGTCAGGGCGCTTTTTGTGTGACGAGGTCACCTGTTTCACTTCCAAGTATGGTTTTGGAGATTACACATTAATCAATTGGAGCATTATCCATTGTAGAGTAATCCTTTGGAGAGTAAGGGATAATATGTAATCGCCTCCAAATTCGGCATATGACGTCATACACATAATAATATAATAAACACAACGTACTGCTTACATACCCCCAGCATATGCGGCAATAAAAAAATGAAACATCTGTGAAATGGAAATTCGTATGGTAGACCATAGATGTTCCCAAGTCCTTTGATATTTATATCGTCTTTTATTTTAACCTTTCGTTTCACGCAGCTCCTGGGTCGTTTATGACCCACCCGATTGCCTCCCATTTATGACCCACAATTTGGTTTATGTTCGCTGATCTAACTCAAACAACTGAGACTGCGCCGAGGCTGCCTGATGGGCCGCCAGGGTAGCGATAAGAGGAGATAAGTAAGTAGGACAATCTGACCCTTTGCCCTCCGTCTGGGGTACCATCGCTCACACGTGCAGTGTTAGTGAGCTCAAAGGGACGGGTTGTCTCCCCCCTCAGGGTCACGACATATTCGGAGTCACATAACGGTTGTCTCCCCTCAGGGTAAAGACGTGTTGGGATGCAAATAGCGGGTTGTCTCCCTCTGACAGTCAGGGCGTGCTCGGTAACATCGTTCTAAATAAGGGAGGTCGCAGGTAACATGGTAACAGGTAACATGGTAACAATGGGTGTTGAGACATATTGTCTTCCTCTGGTTAGCGACTCGTCACCTTATCGCCGACAACGATCGGGTAACTTAAGACATGACACTTGGGCGGCGCAGTAGACATGAAGAACTGGTGGAACAGCTGCTGCCGGCATCATGAAGCATTCACTCAAACCCCAGCCACCTCCCCCCCACCCCACACACCCATTTCCTTTAACAAAAATATGAATACACATTTTTTTCTCCAGAAGTTCCGTTTGTAGATGTAAGCCAATAAAATATCTAGATGTTTAATGAAATATTTAGGTGTTTAATGTAATACCTAGGTGTTTAATGAAATGTCTAGGTGTTTATTGAAATATCTAGGTGTTAATGTAATACCTAGGTGTTTAATGAAATATCTAGATGTTCAATGAAATATCTAGGTGTTTAATGAAATATATAGGTGTTCAATGAAATATCTAGGTGTTCAATGAAATATCTAGATATTCAATGAAATATCTAGGTGTTCAATGAAATATCTAGGTGTTCAATGAAATATCTAGGTATTCAATGAAATATCTAGGTGTTCAATGAAATATCTAGGTATTCAATTAAATATCTAGGTGTTCAATGAAATATCTAGGTGTTCAATGAAATATCTAGGTGTTCAATGAAATATCTAGGTGTTCAATGAAATATTTAGGTGTTTAAATCCCAATGACTGCTGTTTTCCCGGCTGCAATACTAAATTCTATGCAAATGGGCGAATTGACTTAAAGGGAACTTATCTTGTAACTGTACTGGTAACTGTACTTGTAACAGTTTTTGTAACAGTACTTGTAACAGTTTTTGTAACAGTACTTGTAACTGTACTTGTAATCACATGACCACCATAAAAGATGCGGCTTTTTTTTGAGTGACCAAAATATTCGAGCCGGAAGGGAGACAACTGCTAAAGACGCGAAACAAGGGAGATAAAAATGAACGAAATCCAGTTGACAAACTATCCGATGGATGATGGATAGCGGCGTGCGAGACCGCATCTGACGCTGATTAAAGCTAACTAGCTACAAAGGGTGGGGGGAGGGTGGGTGCCACCTCCTCTTCTTTTAGCAGCCCACCAAATGACATCTCGGTTAGCTGACCGTTGTTCAGACAAAGGGCCAGCATTGTACGCATGTAGATGTAGGTATAGGTACATTATCGCATCTTCAAAGCCATATACTAAGATTTCAAACATTGGGAAATAACAAAGCCGGCGGTGCCCAACACTGTCCTAATGAGCCCTACAGTGTAAACTGTCCTAATGAGCCCTACAGTGTAAACTGTCCTAATGAGCCCTACAGTGTTAACTGTCCTAATGAGCCCTACAGTGTAAACTGTCCTAATGAGCCCTACAGTGTAAACTGTCCTAATGAGCCCTACAGTGTAAACTGTCCTAATGAGCCCTACAGTGTAAACTGTCCTAATGAGCCCTACAGTGTAAACTGTCCTAATGAGCCCTACAATGCAAACACTACAAAACATTGCTGTACCCAGTGAATTAGTCGGTTTGGTGGTACTGTCATTAAATTAGCAGACGTACCCCATAAACAACTGGGACAGAGGCTGACCCCTTCCCTAGCCATTATCCCTGTTATTATCCCTCACCCCCACCCCGTCACTCGACACAGCAGACGCCCCAAAGGTGAGCCCCCCCTACCTGTCAGAAATACTCGCAGTCTCACTGTCTCGTTCTCCCACGTGCACGGCTGGGGAGTGAGATCATCAGTTAGTCATAAGACGACCTCCCCCACCACCCTACATCCACAGGTACCCCACCCTCACTCACTAAGCTATATGCACAGGTACCCCCAACTCCCCCACCACGCTTCATCTAAAGTACCCCTTCCAAACCCCTTACCATGCCACATTTACAGGTACCCCCTCTCCCACCACGCGGAAAAATCACACCAACATGTCCCCAATCACACCAGGATGTCCCCAATCACACCAGCATGTTTCCAATCACACCAGCATGTTTCCAATCACATCAACATGTCCCCAATCACACCAGGATGTCCCCAATCACACCAGCATGTTTCCAATCACACCAGCATGTTTCCAATCACACCAGCATGTCCCCAATCACACCAGCATGTTTCCAATCACACCAGCATGTCCCCAATCACACCAGCATGTTTCCAATCACACCAAAATGTCCCCAATCACACCAGCTTGTCACGTGGAACAATCTAACTCTTACAGACATATTTGCAAGTCGGAAAATTCCCGCCCATTTCATAGCTGTCAACATTTTCTACTGCAGATTCCACCCCTGGCCCCCATCAATCACTTTCTGCTTCTGACACTCAACTGTAGCACGGACTCAGTGCTATAGCTATTTACGTACGTTTCCTTCTCGTTAAACGGATCTTTCTATACTAGAAAATATCCCCCCGATGTTATCGAGATCATAATGGCAGGCACTTTGCGATAATTTCTATCTGCTATTACGAAAGCTCATCACGATTCCGTATTTTAAAAAGAACCATCTATGTCATAATGTTTACGTTTCCATCATCAGACGCCTACCCTGCTCCATTTTCTCTCTAAACATGACCTTAAATTAGCAAATGTTAATGGTCACTAATTAAATCATTATTGCCGGCTGACTTCTACGCTAGAGAAATACTTCAGATGCCATGTATTTTTAAATTGTTAATTGTTGGGCCTACCTTACCACTTTCCGTGACCCTTACTTAAAAACATTTGCTCTAAAAATTGTGAAAACGTATTCTTAAATTTACAACAAAAGCTCTATATACAAATTTAAATATATTTTATATTCACTGAATTTAATATATACTAATATCTTCATTAAAAATGTAAACAAACTTTTACTTTCGTTTCTACAATATATCGGAAAATCGTTGAAACAAAGATTTCTTTTATCTAAAGAGGAATTTCTAAACCGTTTTCAAACAGCATTGTGTGTCTTCTTTAAAGAAATGTTGTCTATCTCATAACAATATAAATCAACTTTAGTTTTTCTCATAACAGTATACACGAACTTTAGTTTTTCTCATAACAATATACACCAACTTTAGTTTTTCTCATAACAATATACACCAACTTTAGTTTTTCTCATAACAATATACAACTTTAGTTTTTCTCATAACAATATACACCAACTTTATTTTTTCTCATAACAATATACAAAAACTTTAGTTTTTCTCATAACAATATACAACAACTTTAGTTTTTCTCAGAACAATATACAACAACTTTAGTTTTTCTCATAACAATATACACCAACTTTAGTTTTTCTCATAACAATATACACCAACTTTAGTTTTTCTCATAACAATATACACCAACTTTAGTTTTTCTCATAACAATATACACCAACTTTAGTTTTTCTCATAACAATATACAACAACTTTAGTTTTTCTCATAACAATATACAACAACTTTAGTTTTCGCAAAGTAAAAACAAAAAATATCTTTCCATTTTTTTGAAAGAAAATCTGAACCCCTCTCTATGTTTCCAAATTAAATGTTCACTTATGTAAAATGATTGGATTTTGATATTCATGGGTATTCTTAGGGGTATACTTATAGGTATACTTATGGGTATACTTATGGGTATTCTTATGGGTACGCTTAAGGGTATACTTATGGTAAACTTATGGGTATACCTATGGGTATACTTATGGGTATACTTATGGGTATTGTTATGGGTATACTTAGGGGTATAGTTATGGGTATACTTCTGGGTATACTTATGGGTATTCTTAGGGGTATACTCTTGGGTATACTTATGGGTATACCTATGGGTATACTTATGGGTATACTTATGGGTATTGTTATGGGTATACTTATGGGTATACTTATGGGTATACTCTGGGTATTCTTATGGGTATTCTTAAGGGTATACTTATGGGTATACTTATGGGTATTCTTAAGGGTATACTTATGGGTATACTTATGGGTATTGTTATGGGTATACTTATGGGTATACTTATGGGTATTGTTATGGGTATACTTATGGGTATACTTATGGGTATACTCTGGGTATTCTTATGGGTATTCTTAAGGGTATACTTATGGGTATACTTATGGGTATACTTATGGGTATACTTATGGGTATACTTATTAGTATACTTTTTTAAATGTACCCATGTTTTGTTAAGGCCATTGATTTTCTTAACTGTTTAAAATATTTTTATTTGTAAATATCTCTATTTCACAAATGTAACATCTCTATTTCACAAATGTAACATCTCTATTTCACAAATGTAACATCTCTATTTCACAAATGTAACATCTCTATTTCACAAATGTAACATCTCTATTTCACAAATGTAACATCTCTATTTCACAAATGTAATATCTCTATTTCACAAATGTAACATCTCTATTTCACAAATGTAACATCTCTATTTCACAAATGTAACATCTCTATTTCACAAATGTAACATCTCTATTTCACAAATGTAACATCTCTATTTCACAAATGTAACATCTCTATTTCACAAATGTAACATCTCTATTTCACAAATGTAACATCTCTATTTCACAAATGTAACATCTCTATTTCACAAATGTAACATCTCTATTTCACAAATGTAACATCTCTATTTCACAAATGTCACATCTCTATTTCACAAATGTAACATCTCTATTTCACAAATGTAACGTCTCTATTTCACAAATGTAACATCTCTATTTCACAAATGTCACATCTCTATTTCACAAATGTAACATCTCTATTTCACAAATGTAACATCTCTATTTCACAAATGTAACATCTCTATTTCACAAATGTAACATCTCTATTTCACAAATATAGCATCTCTATTTCACAAATGTAACATCTCTATTTCACAAATGTCACATCTCTATTTCACAAATGTAACATCTCTATTTCACAAATGTAACATCTCTATTTCACAAATGTAACATCTCTATTTCACAAATGTAACATCTCTATTTCACAAATGTAACATCTCTATTTCACAAATGTAACATCTCTATTTCACAAATGTCACATCTCTATTTCACAAATGTAACATCTCTATTTCACAAATGTAACGTCTCTATTTCACAAATGTAACATCTCTATTTCACAAATGTCACATCTCTATTTCACAAATGTCACATCTCTATTTCACAAATGTAACATCTCTATTTCACAAATGTCACATCTCTATTTCACAAATGTAACATCTCTATTTCACAAATGTAACGTCTCTATTTCACAAATGTAACATCTCTATTTCACAAATGTCACATCTCTATTTCACAAATGTCACATCTCTATTTCACAAATGTCACATCTCTATTTCACAAATGTCACATCTCTATTTCACAAATGTAACATCTCTATTTCACAAATGTAACATCTCTATTTCACAAATGTAACATCTCTATTTCACAAATGTAACATCTCTATTTCACAAATGTAACATCTCTATTTCATAAATGTCACATCTCTATTTCACAAATGTCACATCTCTATTTCACAAATGTCACATCTCTATTTCACAAATGTAACATCTCTATTTCACAAATGTAACATCTCTATTTCACAAATGTAACATCTCTATTTCACAAATGTAACATCTCTATTTCACAAATGTAACATCTCTATTTCACAAATGTCACATCTCTATTTCACAAATGTAACATCTCTATTTCACAAATGTAACATCTCTATTTCACAAATGTAACATCTCTATTTCACAAATGTAACATCTCTATTTCACAAATGTAACATCTCTATTTCACAAATGTAACATCTCTATTTCACAAATGTCACATCTCTATTTCACAAATGTAACATCATTGGCTTGAAAGATATTTTCATCCACGTTAAAATGTACACACCCTATTTCTTACCCCCGATAATTATGTATCTAAAAAGGTTAATTATTTAAAAAATTAGTTCCTTTATTCTGGGGCGTATCCTGTGCTGCCTGGGGCAAAAGGAAAGTATCATGACGGGGAGATAAGATGGTCCATTTGATTGCAGGGGAGATTATTATTATTATTATTATATGTTGTCTTATATAGCGCGGTACCCCAGCCTAGGGCTAGGCTCACCGCGCTGTACATAAAAATATTAGCAAAAGAAACATAATCGTGACAATAAAAAAAAATACTTTATGTAATAAAGAAGAGCTGTATAGAGACAAAACAAAAACAAATGCATATTCACTCATCCACACCAGAACTTTTACATGTGAAGCCATGGACGGCGGCCAGCAGCATCGTTTATCGGTCAGATTTGAGGAATCAGTCAGGGTAATAGAGTTTAAAGAGATTTGTTTTGAGTGCAGTTTTGAAGGCCTGTGTGGTTGTTATATTGCGAATGTGTAGTGGAAGAGAATTCCATTGTTTGGGGTCGCAGAAAGAAAAAGATCGTTCACCGTATGTTTTAGTACGTGTCTTAGCAACGGACAGAATACGCGTGTCTGCAGAGGAGCGAAGCTGTCGAAGGGGTGAATAGACAGAAAGAAGTTCGTTTAGATAGGAAGGGCAGATAAGATTGTCCATTTGATGGCAGGGGAGATAAGATTGTCCATTTGATGGCAGGGGAGATAAGAGTGTCTTTTGAAAATCAGGATTATTTTACTTGTTAAACGACTTTAAAATGTGCATTAGTTTGTATGGCCTTGCATCTGAACTTTTGAAAAAGTGTGCGTAAGCTAATAAAATATTCATAAACTCACGACAAATGTCATGTTCATGAACAAACCAACCCAAGCTATGTCAGTAGGCTGCCCAGAAATAAAAGATACTCATCAGTGAGCTGGCTAAACCCACTTATGCCTAGCCCAGTGGTCGGCAAGTGCGGCTCGCGCGCCGCATGTGGCTCTTTAGCGATATGAGTGCGGCTCGACCAGCCGGCCGCAAATCGGTTTTGACTCCGAAAAACATGGTTCTTGACAGGTTCTTGACAGGTTCTTAATAAAAGAAATTTGGTTCTCAATTTTAATCGTACTGGTGCTGAGATATAGATCTTTTGACTAATGACCTCGCCGACCTCTGACCTAGCCATATCATAATTCCCAAATAAAGCGCAGCTGGCCAATATCCATATCCATATATCCAGCTATCCAGGTCATCTCATTATTAACCAAAAGGTTTCCCGAACTCCCAGTAAGTTGTCGGAATAATGTTTTCCATCGAGATTCGTGTCGGACATTGATCAAAGCTACACAATCTTCAAAAGGAAGTGGCACAGAGTTGTCGGGAAACTCCATCTTGGATCCTTCGCCACGCACGCTCTGTCCGACTGCACGTGTCACTCGTCTTCATTCTCGTGATCATGGTCAGGTGATGTTAGGTGCACCACGACCACAAGAGAAACATATCTATGAAATGTATGTGTTTAAAATTTCATAACATTTGATACGAATTTATGTATACACCCTCAAAGATTTGATATGAATTTCAGCGTTTTGCCTTCAATCTCAGCATTTTTCTATAAATATCAGCATTTTCTGTAAATATCAGGATTTTCTATAAATCTCATAGTTTTTCTATAAATCTCATAGTTTTTCTCACCTTTTTTTGAAGAAGGCTCATCACTTTTCTGTATTAAAATGGGGGAGGGGGGCAGACTACTACAGCAAGGGTTATGTGTCTACAAATACAGAGACGTGTCTATGTTTGGAATCTGTCAGGCTTCTGTCTCTCGTTCTTACGCTCAATATTATTTATCAGGGGCTCTCAAACGTTAGGCATGTGGAACCACCATATTTTTTTTTTACAGTAGATATCTTTGAATGTGGATTTAATTGTTAAGAAATATATTTTCAGCACCTGAAACAATGTATATATCGTCAGTGGCGTAGCCAGGGATGGTGTCACCCGGTGCGGTCCGCACCCCCGTACACCCCTAGCTACGCCACTGTACAGTGTACAGCATTGTTGGTTTGAGAATCTGTTTTATATTTTGGAAGGTCGTGATTGAATAAAAGACCACGTCCGGTTTAACATTGGATGCCCCGCCCCCTTGTAAGTCCTCCCTCGTAAGTCCTCCCCTGTTAGTCCTTCCCGATTCTGCCATGTCCATAAATGACATATTAAAAAATAAACATCAGGATGTCCCGTATGTCCTAAGGCTAATTCTGAGATGATCGATTTGTGTAAGTTCATCTTGTGAACTCAAACTGGATGCAAATATCACATAGACTAGTCTCAAATAGGATGCAAAGATCATATAGACTAGTCTCAAATAAAAGGCAAAGATCACATAGACTAGTCTCAAATAGGATGCAAAGATCACATAGACTAGTCTCAAATAGGATGCAAAGATCACATAGACAAGTCTCAAATAGGATGCAAAGATCAGAGACTAGTCTCAAACTTAATGCAAATATCACAGACTAGTCTTAAACTTAATTAAAATATCACATAGACTAGTCTCAAACTTGATACAAAGATCACATAGACTAGTCTCAAACTTACCAATTATGTCACATAAACCATAAAAATGCGTTTTCTTGATTTGATTTCCCAGCAATATCCGAGAACGTATCAACCTAGTCAGTTGTTGCTGTTGTCTAGTATGTTGTGTTGTCCAGAATGTTGTGTCAAATCTAATGGCCATTTGCTGTCATCTGTCAACATGAATTCATTCTGTCCTTCGTGCTCCAGGCTACTCACCTTTTGACTGACTGCTCACCACTTCTATGATGCTTGACCAGACTCAATCTCCACTATAATGAACTGGTCGTTACCAACAATACGAACTCTTCAGTTGCAATCCAATTAATAAATGCTATTGATTGCGATAACATTATGTCTTGAAGTCGCAGTATATCTCAGGATTAAGGTCACAATATATCTCAGGATTAAGGTCACAATATGGCTCAGAATTGAGGTCCCAATATTTCTCATGATTGAGGTCCCATTATATATTAGTAGTGAGGTATCCTATGTTTCATGATTGAGGTCCCATTACATCTCAGGATTAAGGGCTGAACATATGTCTCAGGATTAAGGAATGCCCATATGTCTCAGGATTAAGGGCTGCCCATATGTCTCAGGATTAAGAGCTGCCCATATATCTCAGGATTAAGAGCTGCCCATATGTCTCAGGATTAAGAGCTGCCCACATGTCTCAGAATTAAGAGCTGCACATGTGTCTCAGGATTAAGGCCTGACCATGTGTCTCAGGATTAAGGCCTGACCATATTCTCAGGATTAAGGGCTGACCATATGTCTCAGGATTGACCCATGATACCTGACGCCGCCATTGTTTCATTACAATAACGGGTTTTAGTTTTCCCGCTTGTTCAGTCACCCAAGTATCCGTTACGACGTTTGCCGATTCAAATCACCACCGCCATCTTTGTTTAGTTATTTACCATGAAACTAACAATCCTAAGAAAAAGCTTCTGCTGGGAAATGTACGGTGAAGGGTAGTTTACTCACGACTGACAACGATTACCTCCCGGTAAACATTGAACCCAAGAGTTATCCTGACGTCAGCGATAACGGTGGAGGTGTTTATTAGCCTCCATTTAGTGTACACAATGGTGGAAAACAGAGAAAATAACACCAGTCGACATCGGTATCAACGGTTCTCACACGGGTCTTACTCCGACAACTCATTAATGGAGGGATTGTTCACATTTAAAAAGTCTCCCACTGATTGAAAACTCAAACATGATTACAAGTGTTACAATAAGCAAAATCAAATGCAATTTAAACAGTGGTTCATAAGCCATGCGCCTTTACCTTAGGTCGTAGAGGAGATTGAAGAGATGAGGTGGGGGGCTCCTGAATGTATTTGAGATCCACCGTGGGCATACAGACAGGAAGAAATTTGGTTTAGAAATTTAAGAACCAATTTATTTTATTTTTTTAATTCAACGTAAATTTTTTTGTTCTGTTGCACATTAAAATCGGCCGAATGATGTTGTGGATATTATGGATGCTGTGGATCTTATGGATGTTGTGGATCTTATGGATGTTGTGGATCTTATGGATGTTGTGGATCTTATGGATGTTGTGGATCTTATGAATGTTGTGGATCCTATGGAGGTTGTGGACCTTATGGATGTTGTGGATCTTGTGGATCTTATGGATGTTGTGGATCTTGTGGATCTTATGGATGTTGTGGATCTTATGAATGTTGTGAATCTTATGGATGTTGTGGATCTTATGGATGTTGTGGAACTTATGAATGTTGTGGATCCTATGAAGGTTGTGGACCTTATGGATGTTGTGGATCTTGTGGATCTTATGGATGTTGTGGATCTTATGAATGTTGTGAATCTTATGGATGTTGTGGATCTTATGGATGTTGTGGATCTTATGGATGATGTGGATCTTATTGATGTTGTGGATCTTATGGATCTTATGGATGTTGTGGATCTTATGGATGTTGTGGATCTTATGGATGTTGTGGATCTTATGGATGTTGTGGTTCTTATGGATGTTGTGGATCTTATGGATGTTGTGGATCTTATGGATGTTGTGGATCTTATGGATGTTGTGGATCTTATGGATCTTATGGATCTTGTAGATCTTATGGATGTTGTGGATCTTATGGATGTTGTGGATCTTATGGATGTTGTGGATCTTATGGATGTTGTGGATCCTATGGAGGTTGTGGACCTTATGGATGTTGTGGATCTTATGGATGTTGTGGATCTTATGGATGTTGTGGATCTTATGGATGTTGTGGATCTTATGGATGTTGTGGATCCTATGGAGATTGTGGACCTTATGTATGTTGTGGATCTTATGGATGTTGTGGATCCTATGGAGGTTGTGGACCTTATGGATGTTGTGGATCTTATGGATGTTGTGGATCTTATGGATGTTGTGGATCCTATGGAGTTTGTGGACCTTATGGATGTTGTGGATCTTATGGATGTTATGGATCTTATGGATGTTGTGGATCTTATGGATGTTGTGGATCTTATGGATGATGTGGATCTTATGGATGTTGCGGATCTCATGGATCTTGTTGATCTCATGGATCTTGTGGATGTTGTGGATCTTATGGATGTTGTGGATCTTATGGATGATGTGGATCTTATGGATGTTGCGGATCTCATGGATCTTGTTGATCTCATGGATCTTGTGGATGTTGTGGATGTTGTGTGTGTAAATAGAAAGAGACATTAACGTGTTACAGAGATGTCAGGATGTCATCAAAAAATAATAACACTGGATGTTGTATGTGCCATACTAGGCTTGTCATGCAACACTGGATGTTGTATGTGCCATACTAGGCTTGTCATGCAACACTGGATGTTGTATGTGCCATACTAGGCTTGTCATGTAACACTGGATGTTGTACGTGCCATACTAGGCTTGTCATGTAACACTGGATGTTGTATGTGCCATACTAGGCTTGTCATGTAACACTGGATGTTGTACGTGCCATACTAGGCTTGTCATGTAACACTGGATGTTGTATGTGCCATACTAGGCTTGTCATGTAACACTGGATGTTGTACGTGCCATACTAAGCTTGTCATGTAACACTGGATGTTGTACGTGCCATACTAGGCTTGTCATGTAACACTGGATGTTGTACGTGCCATACTAGGCTTGTCATGTAACACTGAATGTTGTATGTGCCATACTAGGCTTGTCATGTAACACTGGATGTTGTACGTGCCATACAAGGCTTGTCATGTAACACTGGATGTTGTGGATTTATGGATGTTGTACGTGCCATACTAGGCTTGTCATGCAACACTGGATGTTGTACGTGCCATACTAGGCTTGTCATGTAACACTGGATGTTGTACGTGCCATACTAGGCTTGTCATGTAACACTGGATGTTGTACGTGCCATACTAGGCTTGTCATGTAACACTGGATGTTGTACGTGCCATACTAGGCTTGTCATGTCCAATGTTTGACATCTTAGTTGTTGTACATGTGGTCCTTAGAATGTGATCCACCAAACGTCCCACCAAATGTCCCACCTGGGCCCACCAATAACGGTGACGTATGTTTACAGGCACAAATCCGCGCCATCTCTAATAAGGCTCAGCTCGCGGCACAGAAGTCTGATGGTCTAATCGACGCGAGAGATAGGGACTGGAACCCGATAGCCCTCACACTCCCGGCTCGGCCAGGATATACGGGAATGTGTTTATGTATACAAGATAGGGGAGAGAATTTTCGTTTTTCTGTTTATACGACAAAGGGAGAGAACCCCGGGTGACGCTTTCTCCACGGGGTCTGAAATATAACGGCTTTCTTTATGTCCCAGCCACGTCAGCCTCCATTTAATGTTACATAATTTACAGCAGTCGCGGACCTAGCGTGTTGATTAAATTCCTCTATCGTAGTTACGTCCCATCTCAAACAGGAGTAGGGGGGCGGGTGGCATGATTTTTTTGGGGGTGTTATTCTGTTTACTCTACGGCAAGGGGAGATCATCGCATCAAGGGGTAGCTTTGTTTCGAAAGGGAGATGATCTTATAAGCAGCCAGTAATCAGATGAGACTAACGGGTGGAATATGATGTCTTTTCAGATGTCTGTTCCAATGGAGAAGATGATTCAGACTAGTCATCTATATGAGGCTTTCACAAGGGCGACACCCGATGTTTATATGAGACTGTCCCAGGGGCGGCACCCGATGTTTATATGAGGTTGTTCAGGGGCGACACCCGATGTTTATATGAGGTTGTTCCAGGGGCGACACCCTATGTTTATATGAGGTTGTTCAGGGGCGACACCCGATGTTTATATGAGGTTGTTCCAGGGGCGACACCCTATGTTTATATGAGGTTGTTCAGGGGCGACACCCGATGTTTATATGAGGTTGTTCCAGGAGTCTGATGTTAAGCTTTTAAAGCGTGACGGTCTCCTCTCATGCCAACCTCACCCTTACAGCATGACGTCATAGAAAGGCCATCTTCACGCTTACAGCATGACGTCACATAAAGACCAACTTCATGCTTGCAGCATGACGTCATAGAAAGACCAACTTTATGCATGCAGCATGTCGTCATAGAAAGACCAAATGTACGTCCGATGTACTTATGTCCACAAGGGGAATAAATCGTTCTTAAAAAAAAAAATTCCTTTTAGCAACCTAAACGATTATACGGCCACACACAGAGAATGAGATAGAAGGAGAGAGAATGAGATAGAGAGAGGGAGAATGAGATAGAGAAGGGAGAATGAGATAGAGGGAGAATGAGATAAAGAGAGGGAGAATGAGATAGGAGAGAGAATGAGATAGAGAGAGGAGAATGAGATAGAGAAGGGAGAATGAGATAGAGGGAGAATGAGATAGAGAGAGGGAGAATTAGATAGAAGGAGAGAGAATGAGATAGAGAGAGGGAGAATGAGATAGAGAAGGGAGAATGAGATAGAGAAGGGAGAATGAGATAGAGAAGGGAGAATGAGATAGAGAGAGGGAGAATGAGATAAAGAGAGTGAGAATGAGATAGAAGGAGAGAGAATGAGATAGAGAGAGGGAGAATGAGATAGAGAAGGGAGAATGAGATAGAGGGAGAATGAGATAAAGAGAGGGAGAATGAGATAGAAGGAGAGAGAATGAGATAGAGAGAGGGAGAATGAGATAGAGAAGGGAGAATGAGATAGAGGGAGAATGAGATAGAGAGAGGGAGAAAGAGATAGAAGGAGAGAGAATGAGATAGAGAGAGGGAGAATGAGATAGAGAAGGGAGAATGAGATAGAGTGAGAATGAGATAAAGAGAGGGAGAATGAGATAGAAGGAGAGAGAATAAGATAGAGAGAGGGAGAATGAGATAGAGAAGGGAGAATAAGATAGAGGGAGAATGAGATAGAGAGAGTGAGAATGAGATAGAGAGAGGGAGAATGAGATAGAAGGAGGGAGAATGAGATAGAGAGAGGGAAAATGAGATAAAGAGAAGGAGAATGAGATAGAAGGAGGGAGAATTAGATATAGAGAGAGTGAGAATGAGATAGAGAGTGAGAATGAGATAGAGATAGAATGAGATAGAGGGAGAGAATGAGATAGAGAGAGGGAGAATGAAACAGATAGAGGGAGAATGAGATAGAAGGAGAATGAGATAGAGGGAGAATGAGATAGAGGGAGAATAAGATAGAGGGAGAATGAGATAGAGAGAGGGAGAATAAGATAGAGGGAGAATGAGATAGAGAGAGGGAGAATGAGATAGAGAAGGAGAATAAGATAGAGAGGGGGAGAATGAGATAGAGAGAGAGAATGAGATAGAGAGAGTGAGAATGAGATAGAGATAGAATGAGATTGAGATAGAATGAGAGAGAGGGAGAGAATGAGATAGAGAGAGGGAGAATGAGATAGAGAGGGGGAATGAGATAGAGATATAATGAGATAGAGATAGAATGAGATAGAGAGGGAGAGAATGAGATAGAGAGAGGGAGAATGAGATAGAGATAGAATGAGATAGAGGGAGAATGAGATAGAGGGAGAATAAGATAGAGGGAGAATGAGATAGAGAGAGGGAGAATAAGATAGAGGGAGAATGAGATAGAGAGAGGGAGAATGAGATAGAGAAGGAGAATAAGATAGAGAGGGGGAGAATGAGATAGAGAGAGAGAATGAGATAGAGGTAGAATGAGATAGAGAGAGAGAATGAGATAGAGAGAGGGAGAATGAGATAGAGAGAGGGAGAATGAGATAGAGAGAGAGAATGAGATAGAGAGAGAGAATGAGATAGAGAGGGGGAGAATGAGATAGAGATAGAATGAGATAGAGAGAGAGAATGAGATAGAGAGACGGAGAATGAGAGGGAGAATAAGATAGAGGGAGAATAAGATAGAGGGAGAATGAGATAGAGAGAGGGAGAATGAGATAGAGGGAGAATGAGATAGAGGGAGAATGAGATAGAGGGAGAATAAGATAGAGGGAGAATGAGATAGAGAGAGGGAGAATAAGATAGAGGGAGAATGAGATAGAGAGAGGGAGAATGAGATAGAGAGAGTGAGAATGAGATAGAGGTAGAATGAGATAGAGAGAGAGAATGAGATAGAGAGAGGGAGAATGAGATAGAGAGAGGGAGAATGAGATAGAGAGAGAGAGAATGAGATAGAGAGAGAGAATGAGATAGAGAGGGGGAGAATGAGATAGAGATAGAATGAGATAGAGAGAGAGAATGAGATAGAGAGAGGGAGAATGAGATAGAGGGAGAATGAGATAGAGGGAGAATGAGATAGAGGGAGAATAAGATAGAGGGAGAATGAGAGAGAGGGAGAATAAGATAGAGGGAGAATGAGATAGAAAGAGGGAGAATGAGATAGAGGGAGAATGAGATAGAGGGAGAATGAGATAGAGGGAGAATGAGATAGAGGGAGAATGAGATAGAGGGAGAATGATAGAGGGAGAATAAGATAGAGGGAGAATAAGATAGAGGGAGAATGAGATAGAGAGAGGGAGAATGAGATAGAGGGAGAATGAGATAGAGGGAGAATGAGATAGAGGGAGAATAAGATAGAGGGAGAATGAGATAGAGAGAGGGAGAATAAGATAGAGGGAGAATGAGATAGAGAGAGGGAGAATGAGATAGAGAGAGTGAGAATGAGATAGAGGTAGAATGAGATAGAGAGAGAGAATGAGATAGAGAGAGGGAGAATGAGATAGAGAGAGGGAGAATGAGATAGAGAGAGAGAATGAGATAGAGAGAGAGAATGAGATAGAGAGGGGGAGAATGAGATAGAGATAGAATGAGATAGAGAGAGAGAATGAGATAGAGAGAGGGAGAATGAGATAGAGGGAGAATGAGATAGAGGGAGAATGAGATAGAGGGAGAATAAGATAGAGGGAGAATGAGAGAGAGGGAGAATAAGATAGAGGGAGAATGAGATAGAAAGAGGGAGAATGAGATAGAGGGAGAATGAGAGAGAGGGAGAATGAGATAGAGGGAGAATGAGATAGAGGGAGAATGAGATAGAGGGAGAATGATAGAGGGAGAATAAGATAGAGGGAGAATGAGATAGAGAGAGGGAGAATAAGATAGAGGGAGAATGAGATAGAGAGAGGGAGAATGAGATAGAGAGGGAGAATAAGATTTAAAGGGGGAGAATGAGATAGAGAGAGTGAAAATGAGATAGAGGTAGAATGAGATAGAGAGAGAGAATGAGATAGAGAGGGAGAATAAGATAGAGATGGGGAGAATGAGATAGAGGGAGAATGAGATAGAGAGAGAGAATGAGATAGAGAGAGGGAGAATGAGATAGAGCGAGAATGAGATAGAGAGAGGGAGAATGAGATAGAGAGAGAATGAGATAGAGAGAGAATGAGATAGAGAGAGAGAATGAGATAGAGAGAATAAGATAGAGCGAGAATGAGATAGAGAGAGGGAGAATGAGATAGAGAGAGAATGAGATAGAGAGAGAATGAGATAGAGAGAGAGAATGAGATAGAGAGAATAAGATAGAGAGAGGGAGAATAAGATAGAGGGAGAATGAGATAGAGAGAGGGAGAATGAGATAGAGAGAGAATGAGATAGAGAGAGAATGAGATAGAGAGAGAATGAGATAGAGAGAGGGAGAATAAGATAGAGGGAGAATGAGATAGAGAGGGAGAATGAGATAGAGAGAGGGAGAATGAGATAGAGAGGGAGAATAAGATAGAGAGAGGGAGAATGAGAGAGAGGGAGAATGAGATAGAGAGAATGAGATAGAGAGGGAGAATGAGATAGAGAGGGAGAATAAGATAGAGAGAGGGAGAATGAGATAGAGAGAGAGAATGAGATAGAGATAGGGAGAATGAGATAGAGGGAGAATGAGATAGAGAGAGGGAGAATGAGATAGAGGGAGAATGAGATAGAGGGAGAGAATGAGATAGGGAGAGGGAGAATAAGATAGAGGGAGAATGAGATAGAGAGAGGGAGAATGAGATAGAGAGGGAGAATAAGATAGACAGGGGGAGAATGAGATAGAGAGAGTGAGAATGAGATAGAGGTAGAATGAGATAGAGAGAGAGAATGAGATAGAGAGAGGGAGAATGAGATAGAGAGGGAGAATAAGATAGAGAGGTGGAGAATGAGATAGAGAGAGGGAGAATGAGATAGAGAGAGAGAATGAGATAGAGATAGAATGAGATAGAGGGAGAGAATGAGATAGAGAGAGGGAGAATGAGATAGAGAGGGAGAATAAGATAGAGAGGGAAAAATGAGATAGAGAGAGTGAGAATGAGATAGAGGTAGATAGAGAGAGAGAATGAGATAGAGAGAGTGAGAATGAGATAGAGGGAGGGAGAATAAGATAGAGAGAGGGAGAATGATTTAGAGAGAGGGAGAACGAGATAGAGAGAGGGAGAATAAGATAGAGGGAGAATGAGATAGAGAGAGGGAGAATGAGATAGAGAGAGAGAATGAGATAGAGAGAGAATGAGATAGAGAGGGGGAGAATGAGATAGAGAGAGGGAGAATGAGATAGAGGGAGAGAATGAGATAGAGAGAGGGAGAATGAGATATATAGAGGGAGAATGAGATAGAGGGAGAATGAGATAGAGAGAGGGAGAATGAGATAGAGAGAGAGAATGAGATAGAGAGAGGGAGAATGAGATAGATAGAGGGAGAATGAGATAGAGGGAGAATAAGATAGAGGGAGAATGAGATAGAGAGAGTGAGAATGAGATAGAGAGAGGAAGAATGAGATAGAGGGAGAATGAGATAGAGGGGGAATGAGATAGAGGGAGAATGAGATAGAGGGGGAGAATGCGTTAGAGAGAGGGATAATGAGATAGAGAGAGAATGAGATAGAGAGAGAATGAGATAGAGAGAGGGACAACGAGATAGAGACAGGGAGAATGAGATAGAGGGTGAATGAGATAAAAGGAGAGAGAATGAGATAGATAGAGGGAGAATGAGATAGAGAGAGTGAGAATGAGATAGAGAGAGTGAGAATGCGATAGAGAGAGGGAGAATGAGATAGAGAGAGTGAGAATGAGATAGAGAGAGGGAGAATGAGATAGAGAGAGGGAGAATGAGATAGAGAGAGTGAGAATGAGATAGAGAGAGTGAGAATGAGATAGAGAGAGTGAGAATGAGAGAGAGAGTGACAATGAGATAGAGAGAGTGACAATGAGATAGAGAGAGGAAGAATGAGATAGAGGGAGAATGAGATAGAGGGGGAGAATGCGTTAGAAAGAGGGATAATGAGATAGAGAGAGGGAGAATGATATAGAGAGAGTTCGAATGGGATAGAGAAGGGAGAATGTGATAGAGAAGGGAGAATGAGATAGAGGGAGAATGAGATAGAGAGAGTTCGAATGAGATAGAGAAGGGAGAATGAGATAGAGAAGGGAGAATGAGATAGAGAAGGGAGAATGAGATAGAGTGAGAATGAGATAGAGAATGGAGAATGAGATAGAGAAGGAAGAATGAGATAGAGGGAGAATGAGATAGAGAGAGTGACAATGAGATAGAGAGAGGAAGAATGAGATAGAGGGAGAATGAGATAGAGGGGGAGAATGCGTTAGAGTGAGGGAGAATGAGATAGAGAGAGTTCGAATGGGATAGAGAAGGGAGAATGAGATAGAGTGAGAATGAGATAGAGAGAGGGAGAATGAGATAGAGGGAGAATGAGATAGAGAGAGTGACAATGAGATAGAGAGAGGAAGAATGAGATAGAGGGAGAATGAGATAGAGGGGAGAATGCGTTAGAGTGAGGGAGAATGAGATAGAGAGAGGGAGAATGAGATAGAGAAAGTGAGAATTAGATAGAGGGGGAATGAGATAGAGAGAGTGAGAATGAGAATGAGATAGAGTCAGAATGAGATATAGAGAAAGAAAATGAGATAGAGAGAGGGTGAATGAGATAGAAGGAGAAAGATTGAGATAAAGAGAAGGAGAATAAGAGAGAGAGAGTGAGAATAAGATAGAGAGAGTGAGAATGAGATAGAGGGAGAGAGAATGAGATAGAGGGAGAGAGAATGAGATAGGGAGAGTGAGAATGAGTTAGAGAGAGTGAGACTGAGATAGAGAGAGGGATAATGAGATAGAGAGAGTGAGAATGAGATAGAGAGAGTGAGAATGAGATAGAGAGAAGGAGAATGAGATAGAGGGAGAGAGAATGAGATAGAGGGAGAGAGAATGAGATAGAGAGAGTGAGAATGAGATAGAGAGAGGGAGAATGAGATAGAGAGAGTGAGAATGAGATAGAGAGAGTGAGAATGAGATAGAGGGAGAGAGAATGAGATAGATGGAGAGAGAATGAGATAGAGAGAGGGATAATGAGATAGAGAGAGTGAGAATGAGATAGAGGGAGAGAGAATGAGATAGAGAGAGTGAGAATGAGATAGAGGGAGAGAGAATGAGATAGAGGGAGAGAGAATGAGATAGGGAGAGTGAGAATGAGTTAGAGAGAGTGAGAATGAGATAGAGAGAGGGAGAATGAGATAGAGAGAGTGAGAATGAGATAGAGAGAGTGAGAATGAGATAGAGGGAGAGAGAATGATATAGAGGGAGAGAGAATGAGATAGAGAGAGTGAGAATGAGATAGAGAGAGGGAGAATGAGATAGAGGGAGAGAGAATGAGATAGAGGGAGAGAGAATGAGATAGAGGGAGAGAGAATGAGATAGGGAGAGTGAGAATGAGTTAGAGAGAGTGAGAATGAGATAGAGAGAGGGAGAATGAGATAGAGAGAGTGAGAATGAGGGAGAGAGGGGGAGAATGAGAGACATAGGGGTAGACTGATACAGGGACAGAGAGATAATTGAAAGGAGACTGAGGGGGGAAACAGAGAGTGAGATATAGAGTCAGTTAAACAGAGAGAGAGAGAGAGAGAGAGACAGAGACAAAGAAAGACAGACAGAAAGGAAAGGGGACAATCTAATTGTCAGAAAAATCCCACGGTTATCGTTCGTGGCTTCAGTAAAACAACACCAATCTTGCAGAGTCTTGAAGATAAGCTCGCTCCGCACTGACACCTTTTGGCGGCACAATGATACCTCTTGGCGGCACAATGGTACCTCTTGGCGGCACAATGGTACCTCTTGGCGGCACAATGATACGTCTTGGTGGCACAATGATACCTCTTGGCGGCACAATGGTACCTCTTGGCGGCACAATGGTACCTCTTGGCGGCACAATGATACGTCTTGGTGGCACAATGGTACCTCTTGGCGGCACAATGATACCACTTGGCGGCACAATGATACCACTTGGCGGCACAATAAATACCACTTGGCGGCACAAGACACTAATACGTTCCCTTGCCAAGGTCTCGACTCCAGACGTAATGAGTCATCTCTTGCTCGTGGATCAAACGAAACATTCGTGCTGCTCTCCCTTTTTCTGTGCATGTTTCTTTCATCAACATATGCACACGCACCATTTCCACACATACAAGTACACACCACACACACACTTTCATATATATGTTGCCACCCGTTCAATCCACAGATATAACAATGAAGCTCATTTATCCACAGACACGTGTCGATTTGTCCATAGTCCCATGCCAATGTATCCACAAACATATGTCAATTTATCCACAGACACATGCCAATATATCCACAGAAACATGCCAGTTATCCACAGACACATCCCAATTTATCCACAGAGATGCCAGTTTATCCACAGACACATGCCAATTTATCCACAGAGATGCCAGTTTATCCACAGACACATGCCAGTTTATCCACAGACACATGCCAATTTATCCACAGAGATGCCAGTTTATCCACAGACACATCCCAATTTATCCACAGAGATGCCAGTTTATCCACAGACACATGCCAATTTATCCACAGACTCCTGCCACTTATCTCTTCCGTCCTGACATAAAATCACTTAATCTACAATGCTGAGAAATATGAGAGAAAACGTGGATATTATAAACAATAACATAAAAAAAGCAGACCCATACAATCCCATCACTCCACTTCCTTCTATAACAGTGGTTCTCAACCTTTGCGACCCTTCATTAAAGTTCCTCATGTTCCAAACCATACAATTATTCACGTTGCTACTTCATGACTGTTGTTTTCCGATGGTCTTTGGCTACTCCCGTGTAAGGGTCGTTCGACCCCCCCCCCCCAATGGGGTCGCGACCCACAGGTTCAGGTTGAGAACCGCTGTTCTATAACATGTTTGTACAGGTTTGACTTACCATTAAATTGTATTGCCGTTGTACGTTGCCTTGTATAGACATGCATATAACAACATTAAGGCTCAGTGCACACGATCAAATTTTCGAAGAGTTGTCACAACTTTCAAATTACTATTTGATCAAATTCCCATCTTTGTCTAGAAAAAAAAAACGAAAAAAAAAGAGAAATCACGCACAAAATAGTGCGTTCATACAAAAGTGTGACGCCAATTTGAAACGAATTTGATCTTGTGCATTGACGCTCAGACTGTACTCATCTACTCTTTTCTTGTTGCCTTTTCATCTTACTTGCACCAGGGGCGTCTCTCATCCTCCACTTATTTCGGTGGACCTCAATATTTCCATTAAAACAATTCACTGCATGACAACATCGGTGAGAAGGAATCGTCTCTTACAGCTCTCAACCTTCCTAATGTTGTGACCCTTAAATACAGTTCCTCATGGTGTGGTGACCCCCAGCCATAAAAGTATTTCGTTGCTTCTTCATTAATATGTTATTTTCCCGATGGTCTTAGGCGACCAAAGGGTCGCGACCTACTGGTTGAGAACCGCTGTATTATAAGCTCAGAAAGCCATTCAATCTGAACGGGTATTTGATGTCTCGTGTCTGAGGAAAAGGTGGGGGTGGGGGCTGTCTCGAACGGAAAATGAATTCGACGGTAACGATGGGGAGTAGGGCCAGGTAAGAAGGTGAAGGAAATGATCGGGATCGAGGTCAAAGTAAGTGCAGAAACGACAAAAGTACAAGGCAACTCAGGTGGTGAGTAATCCAACATGGTGCCTCAAGGGTAACCCACACCCGCACACCTGCACTCACACTCCTCCACAACAAGACTCACACTCTCTCAGAGGTGAACTGCAAAACGTGTTCTCTGAATGTTTGTGTCTGCTGGAGATTTTCCCACGGTCTACCTGTCGATGCTTCAAACACATTGAACGATGAATTCCTTCTACTTCAACAATTTTTAGTCATGTTTACTTCTATACTTGAATTTTCCTTATACTTCATGTTTCCTTCTGTACTTGAAGTTTCCTTCTACTTGATACTTCCTTCAATGCTCAGCTCAATTTAAAACAATAGCTCACTAACTCTTTGCAGTCCGACTTAGAGGTTTTTTGAACAGCATTGGTACCAAGGTCTTATGCACAAATAAGTACCAAGGTCGTGTGTACATATTAGTACCAATATCTTGTGTACATAATAGTACCAAGGTCGTATGTACATATTAGTACCAACGTATTGTGGACACATTAGTACCATGGGTTTTGTGTACATATGAGCACCTTGGGTTTTGTGGGTCTATAAATTTTGTTTGATATACAATAGTATTAATAATTTGTTTCATAGTTTAAAATAATTTCTAGCAAGGTGGTTCTCGAAAGGGAACACAGACAGTCAGACAGTCAGACAGTCAGAGGCACAGACAACATTTCATCTGGAACTTTGGATTATTTCTCGTATTTATTGTAAGTTGCTTGTGTTGGAATGAACAATTGAAATTTGAACAAGTTGGGGAGACTCAGTGACCTACAGAGTGACCTAGAGTATAGAGAGTGACCTAGAGAGTGACATACAGAGTGACCTACAGAGTGACATAGAGAGTGACCTACAGAGTGACCTAGAGAGTGACCAAGAGAAAGACCTAGAGTATAGAGAGTGACCTAGAGTGACCTAGAGAGTGACCTACAGAGTGACCTAGAGAGTGACCTAGAGAGTGACAAAGAGAGTGACCTAGAGAGTGACCTAGAGAGTAACCTACAGAGTGACGTAGAGAGTGACCTACAGAGTTACCTAGAGAGTGACCTAGAGAGTAACCTACAGAGTGACCTAGAGAGTGACCTACAGAGTTACCTAGAGAGTGACCTAGAGAGTGACCTAGAGAGTGACCTACAGAGTGACCCAGAGAGTGACATACAGAGTGACCTACAGAGTGACATACAGAGTGACCTACAGAGTGACCTAGAGAGTGACCCAGAGAGTGACCTAGAGAGTGAGCTAGAGAGTGACCTACAGACCTAGAGAGTGACCTAGAGAGTGACCTAGAGAGTGACCTACAGAGTGACCTAGAGAGTGACCTACAGAGTGACCTAGAGAGTGACCTAGAGAGTGACCTACAGAGTGACCTAGAGAGTGACCTACAGAGTGACCTACAGAGTGACCTAGAGAGTGACGTAGAGAGTGACCTAGAGAGTGACCAACAGAGTAACCTAGAGAGTGACCTACAGAGTGAACTAGATAGTGACCTAAAGAGTGACCTAGAGAGTGACCTACAGAGTGACCTAGAGAGTGACCTACAAAGTGACCTACAGAGTGACCTACAGAGTGACCTAGAGAGTGACCTAGAGTATAGAGAGTGACCTAGAGTATAGAGAGTGACCTAGAGAGTGTCCTAGAGAGTGACATAGAGAGTGACCTAGAGAGTGACCTAAAGAGTAACCTAGAGAGTGACCTAGAGTATAGTGTCCTAGAGAGTGACCTAGAGAGTGACCTAGAGAGTGACCTAGAGAGTGACCTAGAGAGTAACCAAGAGATTGACCTAGAGAGTGACCTAGAGAGTGACCTACAGAGTGACCTAGAGAGTGACCTACAAAGTGACCTACAGAGTGACCTACAGAGTGACCTAGAGAGTGACCTAGAGTATAGAGAGTGACCTAGAGTATAGAGAGTGACCTAGAGAGTGTCCTAGAGAGTGACATAGAGAGTGACCTAGAGAGTGACCTAAAGAGTAACCTAGAGAGTGACCTAGAGTATAGTGTCCTAGAGAGTGACCTAGAGAGTGACCTAGAGAGTGACCTAGAGAGTGACCTAGAGAGTAACCAAGAGATTGACCTAGAGAGTGACCTAGAGAGTGACCTACAGAGTGACCTAGAGAGTGACCTACAAAGTGACCTACAGAGTGACCTACAGAGTGACCTAGAGAGTGACCTAGAGTATAGAGAGTGACCTAGAGTATAGAGAGTGACCTAGAGAGTGTCCTAGAGAGTGACATAGAGAGTGACCTAGAGAGTGACCTAAAGAGTAACCTAGAGAGTGACCTAGAGTATAGTGTCCTAGAGAGTGACCTACAGAGTGACCTAGAGAGTGACCTAGAGAGTGACCTACAGAGTGACCTAGAGAGTGACCTACAGAGTGACCTACAGAGTGACCTAGAGAGTGACGTAGAGAGTGACCTAGAGAGTGACCAACAGAGTAACCTAGAGAGTGACCTACAGAGTGAACTAGATAGTGACCTAAAGAGTGACCTAGAGAGTGACCTACAGAGTGACCTAGAGAGTGACCTACAAAGTGACCTACAGAGTGACCTACAGAGTGACCTAGAGAGTGACCTAGAGTATAGAGAGTGACCTAGAGTATAGAGAGTGACCTAGAGAGTGTCCTAGAGAGTGACATAGAGAGTGACCTAGAGAGTGACCTAAAGAGTAACCTAGAGAGTGACCTAGAGTATAGTGTCCTAGAGAGTGACCTAGAGAGTGACCTAGAGAGTGACCTAGAGAGTGACCTAGAGAGTAACCAAGAGATTGACCTAGAGAGTGACCTAGAGAGTGACCTACAGAGTGACCTAGAGAGTGACCTACAAAGTGACCTACAGAGTGACCTACAGAGTGACCTAGAGAGTGACCTAGAGTATAGAGAGTGACCTAGAGTATAGAGAGTGACCTAGAGAGTGTCCTAGAGAGTGACATAGAGAGTGACCTAGAGAGTGACCTAAAGAGTAACCTAGAGAGTGACCTAGAGTATAGTGTCCTAGAGAGTGACCTAGAGAGTGACCTAGAGAGTGACCTAGAGAGTGACCTAGAGAGTAACCAAGAGATTGACCTAGAGAGTGACCTAGAGAGTGACCTAGAGAGTGACCTAGAGAGTTACATAGAGAGTGACATAGAGAGTGACATAGAGAGTGACATAGAGAGTGACATAGATAGTGACCTAGAGAGTAACCTAGAGTGCCGCAAGGGGTGTTAAAAGACTTTGCCGCCCCACTAGAAAAAACTAACCCACTAACAATTAGAGGCGAATGGAATTTCGGTTTCGATGCTGAAAGTAGCTATCTGATCACATTCGGCTTCGGTCGAAACAAAAATTTAATTTCAGTTTATTTTCGGGTTCGGTTTCAAGTGATTGAAACTTTTGGTCGTCTAACAGAAGTCAGACTGTCACTCTGTCTGCCACTCTGCCTGTCACTCTTACGGTCACTCTTACAGTCACTCTGTCTGTCACTCTATCTGTCACTCTGTCTGTCACTCTGCATGTCTGTCGGCCGATATTCATTATTGCAGTCATCGTATGATATATGACTATTCCTCTGCGAACACTACTCACAAGTGCATGCTGACCTATTTGACCTTTATTTCCAAACATAACATTTCAGTTAGGCTTAAGCAACGGTAAAAAGTTTTGTGGTACGGGAATGGTAACAATTGTATTATTATTTTTGAGTTAATATTTAAAAAGATAAAATTTGGGAACCCTAGGTTACTCAATTCGTTCATTTGTGATACTCATTTTGATTGATCCTTATTAAGCTGTAAATCTTGTTATAGGCAAAAGTAAATATGGTGAAAAAAATATTCCATGGTTGTCAAACTTTCCATTATTATTTTTGTTTTAAATTTTAAACAATTTTAAAATTAGGTAACCTTGCGCTAATTCCATACATTAATTTATTGAAACTCATTATCACCACGCTGTTAAACATTGTTATTGTCGAAATCGAACTATTCCACAAAATGAGTCACGTGATGTGGTCACAAAAGTAAACTGATGGTCATGAGTTCAATCCCCGCCAAATCCCAGTCAAGCAAAAAAACACCACCAGCACCCCGGGTGGATGGGACTCGTTAACCTCGGACGGCAACTCATCTAAGAGAAGGCAACTCTGAATTCAAACCCGGAAATGGAGTCCCGTAGGCGGATAACATTGATACAATGAAACATTCCGGCAACTCCTGCGACGCCACTGGTGCCAAGCTGTATCATCCGCATGATGTTCCCTTGGTGTCATCCAGCGGCGTGGAGAGAGGCGATTTGCTGTTGGGAACCAGTTAATAATCCTAGAATTCGTCCTGCGAATTCCATACCATCGTCACCTTGTGACGGACGGATGCCAGCAAAAAAAAAAAAAAGTATATAATTATTTATTTCAATTTTGTCTCATCAGGCATAAAATAGACTTTGATCTAAATCATAAGCCTGGACACACATGTTCATGTAGCACTGTTTAGTATAATAATTATGTAGTTGGGTTTCATACTAAACGTAGTTCTAGATTCCTTCGACTTTTATTTCATCTGGGTATAAAACTTAAGTAAGCCGAAACACGACTATTGCGGATAAACGGAACATCTCAATGTCGACAAATAAGACAGCGTGTCTGTACGAAAATGTCTGGGTTAGTGGGACAAAGAGTTCCTTCAAGACTTATGTCTGGACATTTTAGTGGGCCATATAAATGAACAAAACATAGACTGAACTTTCGATTGGTACCAAATATGCTATGTCTAGGTGGCGTTGTAATTATATTATACAGTGAGTATTTTTCATGAATTTTGCGGCTTCCTCTAACCCCCCCCCCCCTACCTTATGTTATCCTACCGTAATACTTTAAAATACATTTTTACGAACTTTAAATAAATTTTAATTCAAACGGTAAAATCTGAATTATTCACTAGATGTTTATCTATTAAAATTCACGATAACCTCATTTTTGATAAAAGAATATAAATCTCGATACTTTCTCCCATCATTTTTCGACGTACGCAGAACGTATGCGCGAACGAGTTTCGAAATATCAAAATCTTCCGGTTTCGGTTGAAAGGCTGGATAAGCTTTTGGTTTCCGCCGACAATCATTTTTAACTTTTAGTTTGGTTTCAGCTTCGGCCGAAATCAGAAAATCCCATTCGGTTATTCTCTACGGAAAATACCGCCTCTCCATAAGAAGGGGGGAAAAAAGTATGGACCAGTCCGGACTGCCGCCGTCTCACCTCCTTTCCTACACCATTGTGTAGACTTTTGATGGTCACTCTCCAACCAGAACTCTGCAGAGATCATCGCTTGCGCGAGTTTTATGACATCCCGCTGAGATTCATACAGTGCAACGTTAAAATGGGCAGTAGCACACTACTGGGTCAAGTTTTGAGACTTAACTCTTCCATTTTATGTACATAAACTGTTCGTGTCTTATTTATGTACTAAATGATTTTAGACCAGCGGTTCTCAACATGTTGGTCGCGACCCCTTTGGGGTCGCACGACCCTGTCACAGGGGTCGCCTAATCGGAAAACACATATACTCTACAGTTTTGAAGTAGCAACGAAAATAATTTTGTGGTTGGGGGTCGCCACAACACGAGGAACTGTATTAATGGGTCGCGGCATTAGGAAGGTTGAGAACCACTGTTTTAGACAAACCTAGCGTCCCAATGGTCACATCTGCGGGACACTATCTATAACTCGGCTATCACGGCATTTGGCAAGAGAGAACGCAAAAGTGCAGATTGGTTCGAGGCTCACTGGCAGGAAATGAAGCATGTCACTGATGCTAAAAGAAAGGCTCTCTTGGCTTATAAAGACACGCCTTGCCCAGCCACTCTACAAACTCTTAAAAGTGCCAAGAAAAACACCCAGCAGGCAGCTCGCCACTACGCTAACACATATTGGCTCAATCTAAGCTCCAGCATACAGTCAGCTGCTGATAGAGGAGATGCAAAGGCTATGTACGAGAATATAAAACAAGCAACAGGGCCTCTGACCTCCAAGACTGTGCCCTTAATGTCAAAAACAGGGGAACTTATTACTGATCGGGATAAACAACTCAAACGGTGGATTGAGCACTACTTGGAACTATACGCAACAATGAACCATGTCTCAACCGCTGCTCTGGACGATATCCCAGACCTGCCGGTCATGGATGAGCTTGACACCCTACCCACCCTAGAAGAGGTACGTAGAGCCATCGATTGTCTCGCCTGTGGGAAAGCCCCTGGCAATGATGGAATTCCACCAGAGGTTCTCAAATGTGGAAAGGAAGTTCTATTACGGCCCTTGCACGATCTCCTTACCATGTGCTGGGAACAGGGACAGCTACCACAAGAGTTGAAAGATGCAAACATTGTTACATTGTACAAGAACAAAGGAGACAAGAGTGACTGCAACAACTATCGTGGAATCTTCCTTCTTAGCATAGTTGGAAAGGCCTTCGCCCGAGTTGCATTAACACGCTTGCAGACCCTAGCAGCGCGTGTACTCCCAGAATCGCAATGTGGCTTTCGAGCCGGTAGGTCAACCATGGACATGATCTTCTCTCTGCGCCAGTTGCAGGAGAAATGCAGGGAACAACATATGCCTCTATACATAGCGTTTGTCGACCTCACTAAAGCTTTTGATCTTGTCAGCAGAAGCGGCCTCTTCCAGATCCTAAAAAAAAATAGGCTGCCCTGCACGTCTGCTTAACATCATCGAGCAGTTCCACTATAACATGCAGGGCACAGTATGCTATGACGGTGCCACCTCAGAAGCTTTTCCAGTAAGTAGTGGAGTAAAGCAAGGCTGCGTGCTAGCTCCTACTTTATTTGCAATCTTCTTCTCCATCTTACTCCAGTATGCCTTCAAGAACAACAGCGAGGGGATATACATCCACACTAGAGCAGACGGGAGATTGTTCAACATTGCGCGCCTTAGAGCTAAGACCAAAATAAGAAAGGTCATGCTACGTGAGCTCTTATTTGCAGATGACGCCGCTTTAGTATCTCACTCAGCAGACGGCCTGCAGAGCCTTGTATCCAGTTTATCCGCTGCCTGCAAAGAGTTTGGCATGATCATCAGCTTAAAGAAAACCAACATTATGGCTCAGGACGCTGAATCTCCTCCCACTATCTCCATCGACGACTGCAACTTGGATGCTGTTGACAGATTCACATATCTAGGGTCGACCATTTCGAGCATCCTCTCAATGGAGGATGAGATAAATGGTAGGATAGGGAGGGCCGCAACTGTCATGACGAGATTGAAGAAAAGAGTCTGGTCCAATGCCAAGCTCACAACAAGAACTAAGCTGCAGGTATACCAGGCCTGCGTACTGAGCACACTCCTCTATGGCTGCGAGTCTTGGACCACATACAACAGGCACGAAAAAAGGCTCAATGGCTTCCACCTCAGATGCCTGCGCCGCATCCTTGACATCAAATGGCAGGAAAAAGTCCCCAACACGGATGTCCTGTCTCAAACAAATATGTGCAGCGTCCCAGCCATTTTAATCCAAAGACGCCTCCGCTGGCTTGGGCACGTCAAGCGAATGCAACCTGGTCGCATACCTAAGGACGTGCTGTACAGCGAGCTGGCGATAGGGAAAAGGTCAGTTGGACGGCCTCGTCTCAGATACATAGACATTTGCAAAAGAGATATGAAGGCGGCTAACATCAACATCTCAAATTGGGAGGGCTTGGCGGAGGATCGATCCACATGGCGGGGCATCGTGAAGAAAGGATCACTACGTGCCGAGGAGGTCTACAGGGCGGAAGCAGCTGTGAAGAGAGCGCGGAGAAAGGCAAGAAAACACTACTCCACTGCATTCGTGTGCGGGACATGCACAAGAGACTGCCATTCAAGGATCGGTCTCATTAGCCACACGAAGAGCTGCAACCAGACAAGATAATCTATCGTCTCTCGTAGACGGAAAGATGCCATACAACCATATACAGCGTGTCTCATTAATCTATTAAAGGTTTTACACCACATTCATTTGTGTTAAAATTCGCCATATTGATTTGTGTTAAATTGCGCCTTTAAATTGTAACACCGGAAGTAACTCTTCCAACAGCAGACATTTTCCCCGATTCATGAATATTCATGTCGACAAGTCAATACGCTAAAGTAAGGGTTGACAGGGGAGATAAACTCAGAGATCTACATCAGGGGGAACAAATCACGCACATCAACTATGACAAGGGATAAGAGGATCATAATCTGAGACCAGTTTTGTTTGTTTTTTTCACTTTGGTGCCATCTTGAGGAGAAAACATGAGAACTACTTGGGTTTCCACCTACCCCCAATCTCTCTCTCTCTCTTCTTCTTCTTCTTCTCTCTCTCTCTCTCCCGATATCTCTCTCTGCCCCGATCTCTCTCTTCCCAAACTCTCTCTCTCTCTCACCCCATGTCCCTCGACATCTCTCTCCCGCCATATCACTCTCACCCCATCTCTATCCCGCCATCTCTCCCGCCATCTCTCCCGCCATCTCTCTCAGTTATTATCCTTAATAAAAATGTAATCCATGATTGATCAAAGGTTTGCTTCATGAAAGAGGGGATAACCCCTTTGAAAGAACAAGGGAGTTAACAGCCGCAGTTTATAATGAGTATGATACATTGTAGGGGAACTATTGTGACCTGGCATTGTTTAATTTTAAGAGGAACCAATCTACATTGATCTCGTTCAGTTCCTGAACTATCTTATTCTCTTCCGCCGTAGTGTTCGTTGTACCGTAGTGTTCGTTGTACCGTAGTGTTCGTTGTGCCGTAGTGTTCGTTGTGCCGTAGTGTTCGTTGTACCGTAGTGTTGGTTGTACCGTAGTGTTCGTTGTGCCGTAGTGTTCGTTGTACCGTAGTGTTGGTTGTACCGTAGTGTTCGTTGTACCGTAGTGTTCGTTGTGCCGTAGTGTTCGTTGTGCCGTAGTGTTCGTTGTGCCGTAGTGTTCGTTGTGCCGTAGTGTTCGTTGTGCCGTAGTGTTAGTTGTGCCGTAGTGTTAGTTGTGCCGTAGTGTTCGTTGTGCCGTAGTGTTAGTTGTGCCGCAGTGTTGGTTGTGCCGCAGTGTTCGTTGTGCCGCAGTGTTAGTTGTGCCGTAGTGTTGGTTATACCGCAGTGTTCGTTGTACCGCAGTGTTGGTTGTGCCGTAGTGTTGGTTGTGCCGCAGTGTTCGCATTGAAAGGCTGACTATCTGCTGCCTGACTGTCTATAGCCCGGAGTGTCTACAGCCCGGAGTCGTCCGTGTGCATAAAACCGTCTTAAAAACATTGGATTCAGCCATTGTCTGTTCAGAAATCAATATCTGCACAGACTTTCTTGATGATTATTTGATATCTTAACCTTTTGCTCATATGGTGTGTCTACTGTGTCTATTGTGTGGACACATAAGCTGTTGGTGTACACCCAATATAATGATGTGTACATGATGTGTTAGTAGTACATGTATTTTGATTAAGCAAGGCGGAGATTTGATACAAGACATAGATTATAGGATTATAACGATAGATTATTGGATTATAACGATAGATTATAGGAATATAACGATAGATTATAGGATTAAAACGATAGATTATAGGATTATACTGATAGATTATAGGATTATAACGATAGATTATAGAATTATAACGATAGATTATAGGATTATAACGATGGATTATAGGATTATAACGATGGATTATAGGATTATAACGATGGATTATAGGATTATAACGATAGATTATAGGATTATAACCATAGATTATATGATTATAACGTCCAACCTTTAGTTCATGCTTAAAATAAAGTGCGACGTTTGAAGTACACATGTAACGTGTCACTAATCTGTCACCAATCTGTCACCAATCTGTCACCAATTTAACATGATGGGGCACATGGAGGGGCACATGGAAGCAGTGTTTCTTTCAGGCATACCTCCGGGGGGGGGGGCAAGTCAAGTGCCCCCCCCCGGGGGAAAATGTGTAAGAAAAAATAATAATAAAAAAAAAAACTACTCTAAAATTAATTTTTATAAAATTTTTACAAGTTATTTAAATGTGTGCCTTTACTCGATTACAATTATTGGAAGAAATAAAATATCGCTTTGATCGATATATATTGATGATCCATAGCGTTCAGGTTAATCTTGTTACAGGCTCGCAGAAATCGATTATAAATATGGTATTGTTTTGAAAATTGGCCGCTCCTGATCATAAGCTAAATCTTACTTTTTCTGATTCGCAGATATCGGTATCTTTTATTTAATTACATTTTGAAGCTGCAAAAGTTGAAAGACTTTTTAATAACCCTGTATTAAACTACCTTTTCATCGATATAAATGTCTGTAAATAAAATATAGTTCTTGCTACGAAAAAAACATGTGCAATCTGTTTTCAAATGATATTGTATAATAGCATCATGCTTTAAAAAATCATTTTTAACAAACATTTTAATGTAGTAGATTCCATAGATGTATGCTGACATAGATAAAATGAAAATTTAAAAATAATAATTATAATAATAATTTTAAAACAAAAAATTAGGAATTTACCGGTTACATACAAATAGTGGACATTTCATCATAATTATTAAATCGAGTGTTTCTAATTTTTTAACACAGTTTCGGGAACAGAGTAAAATGATTTTTAAAAAAATAGTCTTTATTTATTAAATCCCAATGACTTTTCTCTGTTAATATAATAATAATAAACAATCTTCCCCAGCTGTTTGAACTATTTAAAAAAAAATATTTTAAGATGATAATCATGTAGAAAGAATATAATATATATTTAAACAACGAATAAAAAAAATCGAGTATTTCGATTATCTTGTAAATGCCATTTTTGGTAGTAGTTAAAAAAAATTATATGGAATTGGTAAAAAAAATTGTTTTCAAGTATAATATCGAAGAGGCAAGTTGTAATGATCTGAAGCAAATTATAGTAGTCTAAATTTCTTAATTAACATTTCAATCAACTGAATATTGAGAATTGAAACTTTAATAATTTATACGAAAAAAAATCACACATTAATAAATATATGAGTCTTTTGTAAACAATTCTTGACTTCTGAACAATTATGTCGGTTACATATGATTTATAAATAAATACCAATTTTGAAAACCCATAAAGATATAGTCTTTAGCCTATTGTACAGAAAAGCTTTTTTTCTTTTTGACTTTGGTGAAACTTGGAAATATTTTGAAATAAACGTATGTTTTTGGTTTTTCTTTTTCGTTCAAAATGTAAAACTATTTTAGCATTTCTTTTTTGGGATGGATACCTTTTTTGGAAGGAATTCTTTTTTCTTAATTTTAAAAATATTTGTAGTAAATTTATTACTTTTATTTCGTTGATCCCAAAAATATTTTAAAATAATAACTTTAAAAATACATTACTTTCAATTTAAAAAAAAAATGTTTGCATACCACACTTAGTCAAGCAGAGACGTCGCTTGACTTTTTATGGCACCCGTGCTACTTTTCGGTTTTTTCCTTCCCTACCTAGCAGTAAAAGTTGATAATTTAATGTAATTACAGCCCAACTTTAAGCCCCTAAAAAATACGAGGCCCCATGCAGCTATGTGGGTTGCAGACCTCACACGATGGCTCTTAGGTCAAATGACATATAAAATCTTAACTAGCATCTCTCCCGTTGCTCTACAGTTAAGTGTTTAAGGATGCGAAACTAAATTTAACTATGGTATGTAAAAAAAAAATGCATTCTTGCATTTTTAATTTATCAAAAAATTTACGGGGCCTATAAAGTTTTAAGGGGCGATTCAAAGCTAAGGAGTATCTCTCGATAAAAAACATACCCTAAGGGCTCCCAATTGGACTGAATTAATTTAATATTGTGCTCGGGGAAGAGTTAGTGATGTCCTGTTATTATCGTTATTTCTAGCGCTTCCCACCCAAATGTCTGAAATGTTTACATCAGTGGCGCTTCATCCCATTTAGGGCGCTGGCCTGATCCACCCCATTCTTCCATTGGGATCGATCCATAGCTTTACACCTTCATGTGCGAACTCCAACCTTTGTAAGCCCTTCTCTACATCGTCAATCCATCTCAGTCTTGGTCGACCGGTGAGCCGTCTGCCCCTAGGTTTCTGCCTGTAGATAGTTTTTGTTGCTCCAGAATCCGGCATCCTTTCAATGTGTCCTGCCTAGGGCAATCTGCCTTTTTTTTATATTGTTGTGACTATGGATGGGTATTTGTACAATTGATAGAGCTCTTGGTTTGTACGGATTCCCAAAACAAAATTGTCTATCATCGGGTCATATATTTAGCAGGTTCTCTGCTTTTCTGGTAGGAACCAAGTCTCACTACTGGTCTTGTGATAGTGGTGAATACTTCCTTCTTTGTTCCCTTAGCGAGATTTTTGCTTTGAAGTAGCTTTTGTAAATTGAAATAAGAACGGTTGCATGCTGTTATTCTTTCTTGCACCTCCGATTGGATTTCCTCTTGCTTATTTATAGTCACCCCTAGATATTTGAAAGTAGCTACCCTCTCAAAGGCGTAGATGTTCATATTGATGAAGTCATCAGTGCGTATTTCCTGACATTATCATAAATATTGCCTTCGCTTTATTTACATCAAGACCAGCTTTGATCGTCACATCTTCAAGTTCCCTGAAAGTTTTAATTATATCATCAATGCTGTTTCTACCAAGTAGCGCTATATCGTCTGTGTAGGCCAGGTATTGCAGTGGCTGGCTTTATAAAGTTCCTTATGGTTGTTCTGTACCACCTCTCAGGTGCTCACACGTATGTTTCTAATGCTTTTTTCTAAAGTGATGTTGAAAATGATACACGGATTTCCTTGTCTGAGGCCCAGATTGATTGGGAACTCCCTCAAGTACTCCCTCTGTACTTTGATGCTACTTTTGTAGTTATCCATCGTCATATGTATGAGTCGGGTAAGTTTGTTAAGGACTCCAAGTTCCAGCACAGCATCGTTCATGTATTTCCTGTCTATGCTATCATAACCTGATTTGTAGTCCAGATATAGTTGGTGTTTGAGGATGTATTCTTAGCATTTTTCTACGAGACATCTAACAGTATATATATGAACGTTTGAAATGCTCCTTCAAACATTGTCTTAAAGATACATTGAATACAGTGCATGATACCCTCACTAGGTAACTCTTGTTACCAGTGAAATATCCGCATCAATACCAGGCACAGAAACAGTGCAAATCCCATCTACATTCATAGGAGCCATAATGATCAAAAAATTGATCGTGGGCCCTTAATAGACAGAAAAAGAAGAATAAATTTAGTTTGTGTCTGGCACTGGTCGCCATAATGCCTCCCCCGACGCTTGAAAAATTATTTCCCCCGATCAAATGAAAGTCTTATCAAAACATTCGAATCATGTATACTCCAAAATGCACCTTTTGATTGTTAAACAATCACACATTTTCTGCTGCCCTACTTCCCGATAAAAATTACTTGCCATGACACCCAAATTTGGTGCTGATATATACACTGCCCAGCGGCGTGCCTAGTGTTAGCGCCACCCTAGGTGGGTTAACTTTTTTGCTACGCTACCCTTCTCGATAGAAACTCTGCAGATGTCCGAAAATCCCGCCGCTCTATCTAAAGAAAAAATGACACCTGGGAAGACCAAATGTTCGCCCCCCCCCCCCCACTGCTACGTCACTGACGTGAGTCTTTGATGACAGGGGACAAGATTCATTTTTACACCCCCCTCCCCCCGCTAAACTCTAAAACCTATTATTTTCATCCATTAACACTATAGCCCATTAGATGCCCCCGCTAGTCTGGCGCCCGGGGACATATGTCCCATCTGCCACCCCTTAGCTACGCCTCTGGCCACTGAAAAACTGGCACTGCCCCCCCGAACGTCAAAAGTGCCCCCTCGGGGGAAAATTTCTGAAAGAAACACTGCATGGAAGTGCATTATGGCTTTTTGGAGTGGTCATACCTATGTCCTCGTCGGCTAAGATTGGCATTTATATTATATGAAGATCAGTTGCCACATTGGAGTACGACAGTACTTACTACAAGAAAGGAGTACTATACAATCTATAGCGACAGTACTTAGTACGAGAAAGGAGTCCTATGCAGATTGGCCGTCTCGTGTACTGTGATGTGTGACAACTGTGAAGTGTGAATTGTGACAACTGAGGTTTCTTCAACTTTTGGTGAACAGTAGTCCATGTTTGACAACACTGAATATTGTGTTTCTTTGTTTCTTGGTCATCGGTCAAGTGCTGGACTATGTCTTAAGACTAAGCCATCGTGAGTTGACCTCTTCTTAACCAAACTGACAGGTAACGCAGAACTGTCCTTTTAAGATGACCAGACGTTATGTACTTTTGTATGGCCGAAATGACCGGGATAAAAATGTCATGTAACTGTTATGGCCGTACGATTCGCCATGAGAGGGGCAGTCTCAACCACTTGAAAAAACCGCAACCACTTGGTGACAAGAAATTTTTACTATGCAATCATTTCATTAGATAACCTAGGGCAGTGGTCGGCAAACTCATTAGTCTAAAGCTAGGGCAGTGGTCGTAAAACTCATTAGTCTAAAGCTAGGGCAGTGGTCGGAAAACTCATTAGTCTAAAGCTAGGGCAGTGGTCGGAAAACTCATTAGTCTAAAGCTAGGGCAGTGGTCGGCAAACTCATTAGTCTAAAGCTAGGGCAGTGGTCGGCAAACTCATTAGTCTAAAGAGCCAAAAATCAGCAGCAGGAGGAATAATGTTTTTGTAACCTCCGATTTGTGACCGACTGGCCGAGCCGCACTCAGGTCGTTATAGAGCCGCATTCAGGTCGTTATAGAGCTTCATGCGACTAACGAGCCACGATTTTCCGACCACTGGCCTGGGGTAAGGTCAGAAATTAATTAATTACAGTTACAATGGATAGACTTGTATAGTTAGAATGGGGAGACTTGTTTAGTTACAATGGGGAGACTTGTATAGTTACAATGGGCAGACTTGTTTAGTTACAATGGGGAGACTTGTATAGTTACAATGGGCAGACTTGTTTAGTTACAATGGGGAGACTTGTATAACTACAATGGGGAGACTTGTATAGTTACAATGGGGAGACTTGTATAGTTACAATGGGCAGACTTGTTTAGTTACAATGGGGAGACTTGTATAGTTACAATGGGCAGACTTGTTTAGTTACAATGGGGAGACTTGTATAACTACAATGGGGAGTCTTGTATAGTTACAATGGGGAGACTTGTATAGTTACAATGGGCAGACTTGTATCCATCCAAAACATGAATTTTAGAGTGGTTAAGCCATTCAGCGGTATATCATTATAAAACAAGGTCACATGACTGACTTCAGCAGCTGTGCTCTTAATATCTGTTTTAGACACTTGAAATGTTCCTATTAGACGTAACAAATTGTTGCCAGATATTCGCGGGCAGCTGTGAGATCCTCACCCACAGTGGTTAAACACAACTCTCTTGAACTCTGACCTTTGCTCTTATTCTGCGTTCTTTAATGCTGCTCCCAGTGTTTTGTTTGGGTTGGTTGGAAAAAAAAAGGGGGGGGGGTGCTGCGGTCAAGTGATATCTCTATGTGTGACATCTCTTCTGATGTTTTTAAGATTCATGTTTTGCTTTAAACCTACTAACTTCTGTATTACTACACCTCTGAATTTTTAAAGGGGAAAACATTTACAAAAGACAAAATAAACAAACAAAAACAAACAAACAAAAAAAAAAACACCAAAAAAATCAAACAAACAAAAACAAACAAAATCAAAGAAACAAAACAAACACACGAAAACAAGCAGTTACAAACACTTTAAAGGCCAAAACAAAATAGGAAGAGGGGGGGGGGAGTCCCATCCCATTAAAAATGGGAATGCACAAGCAAAGAAATCAAACTAAACACGTAAAGTCATTCCATCAAGTCATATGACGGGTTGTCATAAAGTCTTTCCTTAAAGTCATATGACGGGTTGTCATAAAGTCTTTCCCTAAAGTCATATGACGGGTTGTCATGAAGTCTTTCCTTTAAGTCATATGACGGGTTGTCCTGAAGTCTTTTACCTCAGGTCATATGACGGGTTGTCATGAAGTCTTTCCCTCAGGTCATACGACGGGTTGTCATAAAGTCTTTCCCTAAAGTCATATGATGGGTTGTCATGAAGTCTTTCCCTAAAGTCATATGACGGGTTGTCATGAAGTCTTTCCCTCAAGTCATACGACGGGTTGTCCTGAAGTCTTTCCCTCAGGTCATACGACGTGTTGTCCTGAAGTCTTTCCCTCAGGTCATACGACGGGTTGTCATGAAGTCTTTCCCTCAAGTCATATGACGGGTTGTCATGAAGTCTTTCCCTCAAGTCATAGGATGGGTTTTCCTGAAGTCTTTCCCTAAAGTCATGTGACGGGTTGTCATGAAGTCCTTCCCTCAGGTCATACAGCGGGTTGTCATGAAGTCTTTCCCTCAGGTCATACGACTGGTTGTCATGAAGTCTTTCCCTCAGGTCATATGACGGGTTGTCCTGAAGTCTTTCCCTCAAGTCATACGGCGGGTTGTCATGAAGTCTTTCACACAAGTCATACGGCGGGTTGTCATGAAGTCTTTCCCTATAGTCATATGACTGGTTGTCATGAAGTCTTTCCCTCAGGTCATACGACGGGTTGTCATGAAGTCTTTCCCTCAAGTCATATGACGGGTTGTCATGAAGTCTTTCCCTTAAGTCATAGGACGGGTTGTCATGAAGTCTTTCCATAAAGTCATATGACGGGTTGTAATGAAGTCTTTCCCTAAAGTCATATGACGGGTTGTCATGAAGTCTTTCCCTCAAGTCATATGACGGGTTGTCATAAAGTCTTTCCCTAAAGTCATATGACGGGTTGTCATGAAGTCTTTCCCTAAAGTCATATGACGGGTTTTCCTGAAGTCTTTCCCTAAAGTCATGTGACGGGTTGTCATGAAGTCCTTCCCTCAGGTCATACGGCGGGTTGTCATGAAGTCTTTCCCTAAAGTCATATGACGGGTTGTCATGAAGTCTTTCCCTCAAGTCATATGACGGGTTGTCATAAAGTCTTTCCCTAAAGTCATATGACGGGTTGTCATGAAGTCTTTCCCTAAAGTCATATGACTGGTTTTCCTGAAGTCTTTCCCTTAAGTCATGTGACGGGTTGTCGAGAAGTCCTTCCCTCAGGTCATACGGCGGGTTGTCATGAAGTCTTTCCATCAAGACATATGACGGGTTGTCCTGAAGTCTTTCCCTAAAGTCATACGACGGGTTGTCATGAAGTCTTTCCATCAAATCATACGAAGGGTTGTCATGAAGTCTTTCCCCTCAAGTCATACGAGGGCTTGTCATGAAGTCTTTCGATCAAGTCAACAACGGGTTGTCATGAAGTCTTTTCCTAAAGTCATATGACAGGTTGTCATGAAGTCTTTCCCTCAAGTCATACGGCGGGTTGTCATGAAGTCTTTCACACAAGTCATACGGCGGGTTGTCATGAAGTCGTTCCCTATAGTCATATGACTGGTTGTCATGAAGTCTTTCCCTAAAGTCATATGACGGGTTGTCATGAAGTCTTTCCCTAAAGTCATATGACTGGTTGTTATGAAATCTTTCCCTCAGGTCATATGACTGGTTGTCATGAAATCTTTCTCTCAGGTCATATGACTGGTTGTCATGAAGTCCTTCCCTCAGGTCATACGGCGGGTTGTCATGAAGTCTTTCCCTCAAGTCTTAAGACGGGTTGTCATGAAGTCTTTCCATCAAGTCATACGACGGGTTGTCATGAAGTCTTTCCATCAAGTGATACGACGGGTTGTCATGAAGTCTTCCCATCAAGTCATACGACGGGTTGTCATGAAGTCTTTCCATAAAGTCATACGACGGGTTGTCATGAAGTCTTTCAATCAAGTCATACGACGGGTTGTCATGAAGTCTTTCCCTCAAGTCATACGACGGGTTGTCATGAAGTCTTTCCCTCATGTCATATGACCTTGTTGTACGTGAGACTTTGACGCATACAGAAACGTAACCCAGAGGGGAGATAAGGCGTGTGAATCCGCATCCCGCAGGTGTGACTACTCGACTTAATTTGCCCAACTAGTTTTCATCAACTACCGCAGATAGATCTGATGATCTCCCCTTGCTGGCTGATACCATCTCAACAACAACCCATCATACGGTAATTGGCTGGAAATAAACCATTTAGTGGGACACACAACCCCCCAAGGTACATAACATCACACACAGCCACATGCAACCACACACAAACACAGTTACAAACGCATGTATCCACAGACACACATAGAGGCTGTCCCACATGACCACATATACATATTTCTAGAGACCCTTATAGCAACATACACATATCCAAAAACATCCGTCGCCACAGACACACAGCCATAGACACGCATAGCCACAGGCATACATATCCACAGACTCACATAGCAACAGAAACATATCCAGAGATTTTGATAGCCCCAAACACATAGCCACAGCCACACATATCCAGAGATATTCATTGCCACAGATACACATAGCCACAGGCACACCAAGCCACAGACATGCATATCCAGAGACTCACATAGCAACAGAAACACATATCCAGAGACTGACATAGCAACAGACACACATATCCAAAGATTTTGATAGTTACAAACACATAGCAACAGACACACATTTTCACAGATACACATACACAGACACACATAGCAGAAGACACTCATAGCCACAGTCCCAAACTATCACATACCCATGTAGTCACATATCTAGAGACACACGGCCATATATCCACAGACATACATATCCACATATCCACAGATACACATATCCACAGATACACTTAGGCGCAGAGCCACATAACTACATATCAACATAAACACATAACATAAGCACACAGTCACAGACCCACCAGAGATACACTTAGAAGGAGTTACAACGACTCCAAATCTTAGCAATTACAAAGATTCCAAGTTTTACCGAGTAGTTACAACTACTCCAAGTCTCACCGAGTAGTTACAACAACGACTCCAAGTCTTACTGCGACAGTAACCAATGACAACTAACAACAATTTTATATCTCTCTTAAAATATCTTCTAAGGCATTCTCTACATTGGGGTTAAAGGTCATGGTCACACGTCATCAACCCTTTAACAACGCCCGACTCCATACGGGAGGAGTCACCGTGGTTTACGATTCCAGGTGGAGTCACACGAAAAGCGTCACAGAACTCAAATGTATTCCTGCCTTCGTGGACGTGCACTGGGGACTGTTAGTTCCTATAACGTGAGAACCACCTGCAGATTGCACTAAGGCCGAAAGAGATCCTGTCATTAATCATTTGGTACATCAGAAATGTTGAATTCGTTTCGAGTCTAAGAAATTAAGTGGACCCGACTCTAGTAGCATTCAAACAACCCATCTAGTCCATGACGACATTTTTTTAAAAGGACGTTGGCTGTTAAATAAAACAACTCCTAGATGGATTATCCCTCTGCATCAGCCCAACCTCTCCAAATCCCACCTTTCTTAAACCCAAACGTGAACAACCCATATTTTTTAGCTGACCCTCGTTCGAGTGGAGTTCCAGGAGTAAATAATGGCCCTGAGATTGTATCTTCAGTGGGGCGTCTGTAAACACACACCCCCACCCCGAACAAAATGTCTTGGTGCCACATCTTCTCGGCCGGGAAAGTTGTCACTTGAATTAAAATGAGTCCCGTAAGACCGGGACTGTATTCAAACAATTTCGCTTCACCCCTTGAAGCCTGTCACGGTTAGCAGGTAAGTAGTGACCGTGTTAGGCTAATGGTCACAGACCTAGCAGTGTCTGCTTGTCAGGCCCCGGCTGTGATGGAGTAGCTGCCAGGACCAATTCCTCGAGGCATCCTTCTGGCTGGCTTTGCTGAGGGCTCTCATAGGGGCACGTTGACTGCTCACGCGGGGAGAAACAGATTGTCTGCTCCTGAGAGGTCGGCTCACGGGGCTAAAGGGGCGGGGACACGACGGCCGTGGGCACTGGCCGTGGGCGGAGAGTTGAGATGAGCGTTAGGTTCAAATCTGCTGAAGGCATTGGTTTATAGAGCCCCCCCCCCCCCCCCAAGATGTCCACCAGTCGAAAGTGCTTAATGTTGGCTAAATGTTGTCTTTATGGCTTTACATGCACTGGATTGAGTTACCGTCTAATTTGCTGCACCAAAGTCCAATGACGAAATGTCTCAGTTGTGTGTAAGTCAATTGATCAAGTCAAGTATGGAGAAAATCTGATCCTATTTATATCACCATTAAAATGTGGTTAAAAATGAAATATAATTAATTAGTTTTTATATGTAAATAAATGTATATATAAATATATATATATATATATATATATATATATGTATGTGTGTGTGTGTGTGTGTTGTGCGTGTGTGTGTGTGTTTGTGTGTGTGTATGTGTGTGAAATTGATTTTGTCACAACATAAGTCAGCAGGGAAGCAACCCCATTAGAGATACGCCCAACATAGAAGGCTGTCATGGAATACATCAGACTGGTTCACAAATAATGTGAAGGAATATGATGGGTGTTGAGAGGGGCGGGGGCAGGGGAGAAGGGGCGATGGGGGGCGCACATTTCGTAGGTGAACAACACTTTATCTGTCACGTGACATTTGGGGAATTTGCCAAATTATTTTTTTAGAGACACTTCTGTTTGATTGGATGAATGGAATAAGGAAGACTACGAGGAGTGCTGCTTGATTGTTCAACACTCACCGTGATGTATGACGATGATGTATCATGAGAACGGCTACAATGAATGCATCACCTAACTGTTCACCACCCGCCGTGGTGAATCATGTAATTATAAACACGGTTTCCATAGGAGAGGCTTACCTCACCTGGAACTCTGTAACTAGGTCAACACTGTAACTAGGGCATTAGCGGTCTCTTTATCGTATTCTCACACGGCACAGACAAATACTGAGGCCAATCAAAATAAACAAATAATTACTTTCTATGGAGTCGAGCTTTAACATATAATTCAAAATCGAATACAGAATAATCGTAATGTCAAAATGTTATGATAGGACAAGTGTCTATGTAGCGAGTCATTAGGGTTTCTAGATGCGTCCAGCCTGTGGTGTTGTTGCAGCCACAAAGGTCAGTGGTGAATCCATGTGTAGAATCCATGTGTAGAATCCATCTGGAGAATCCATGTGGAGAATCCATGTGGAGAATCCATGTGGAGAATCCACTGATATGTGTTGATGTTTACCATCTCCAGCTGACAGAGATACCACACATAGGTGTTCCCACTGAGCAGTCATATCTTTGCAGAACTTTTGTTGATATGTATCAATACGTGCTATCTGCTATGTTCTAAGTGCTATGTGCTATGTTCTAAGTTATATGTGATATGTTCTAAGTGCTATGTGCTATGTTCTAAGTGCTCTGTGCTACCTTTCAAGTGCTATGTGCTATGTTTTATGTGCTATGTTCTAAGTGCTCTGTGCTACTTTCCAAGTGCTATGTTCTAAGTGCTGCGTGCTATGTGTTAGGTATAATTACAAGTCAACAGTTATTGGCATGGATAGAAAGTGTATGAAAAGTCTCGGACGAAGTCTCAGATATGAAATCTACCAACTTCTGGGAATTAGCTGTGATGGTGTGTGGGAGATGGTAACTCTACCAGCAGGCCAGACTTACCTGTGATGGGGTGGGAGATGGGAACTCTACCAACAGCTCTTCCTTTCCCTCCGACAGTCGACGACTCTGGATGCGACAACGCAGTTCCTCTTTAATCAGGGGCGTAAGCCGACCACACTCCAGGGACTCCATGGTGGCACGTAGCAGCCCTGGACAACGAAATGAAATGACGTAAGCATAACACAGAACGGGCCTCCATACTTCAAGTGCTGCATTACTCTTTTTCTGAGTACTTTTTAAATTAAGCTATTGACATCAGCAGTAAGTAGGTCAAAGCCTGCTCCCGAAAACTTTACAGGAACATTTTAAGCACACAAAAACAACATACTAAAAAAATATGAGTATGTCTTTTATTCAATTCTGATTTGTTAAATTATACATATATAGTACATATACATACATATATTTTTAAATATAAAAGTGATAAAAAAAATTCTGGAAATTCAGGGTCCGTTTCTACATGGATTGATGGATCTTGACCAATTTTGACACAGAAATATCCATCATTATCCAAAAGAAATATTGGGGGTGTGTATGAACTTTAGAAATATTCCTTTCCGGACAAGGGGCTCCTAACGGTTTTCTTCCTTCAATGAGCTTTATAGAAACAATTTCAAAGATTGGCTACTGCATGGATTGATGGATGGATGCATGGATGGATGGATGCATGGATGGATGGATGCATGGATAGATGGATGAATGGATGGATGGATCGACACCGAACTTAGAGTGCACATACACTTCATGATCCCTATTGAAATATCGAGAGGTCCTAAACTGATAAAATCCACTCCTTTGGGGCCGGGGGCCCCATTTAATTTTTCCTTATATAAGCTACTAGCCAATACACCCGGTGCCGTACGGGATTATATTCTTTAAAAAAAAAAAATATTTCTACAGCCATTTAGCTAACAGCGAAATAAAGGGGCGTGTCAAGAACACATCAATAAGAAAAAATATTACAATTAAAAAAAATTCTGCTAGGAAAAGAACAATGATAAAATACGATCCCACAGGGATCCCATTTCCCTTTACTATCCCGATCCCTAGTGAGATCCCTTCAATGTCGAGATCCCATTCCCCAGGATGGAATCCCGATTCCGCTTGGGATCTCCTTCTCGATTGGATCCAATCCTGGTGGGATCCCGATCCCATTTAGATATTGATTCCAAATGGAATCCAATATCCCACCAGGAAACGGGATCCTAACGGGATCGGTATCCCAATGGTGTCGGGAACCTACCGGAAACGTAATCCCACCGGGAAACGGGATCACATCAGAGAACGGGTTCCCACCAGGGAACGAAATTTTGACAAAAATTATCATAAATGAGAAAAATAATCTTTTAATTTACTTTATCTTATGGGCCGTATTGCGCTTGTTTTGTCTGGGCCCATATAACGATTTTCAGCTAATGGCCGTTGAGGTTTTTTCCTTATGTTATCCCTGACAACGCCGGGTAAATTGGCTAGTATAATCTAAACATCGCTTGTTGTGGTCTAGTTGTATAGAAGTCTTGATACAACCGCGCTTCTCTAATTATGACATGTCATATAGCAGGGTTTCCCAAAGTGTGGTACGCGGACCCTGGGGGGGGGGGGCGGGGGTACAGAAAGAGTTTGGTGGGGGTACGCGCTGCAAAGGAAAACAAACTTCGTTTAAATTGTTATTAAAGTAGATGCAATTTGTTTTTTACGGCGGGTGTTACGAACATTATAGACAGGGGTACATATGTCGAAAGTTTGGGAAACGTTGTCATGTAACATTGAACGTTGTTAGACAAACGCTGTCGTTGAGAAATTGTCTCGGCATCGATTCTCAAATTGCAGAGACTAGATCCCAGAAAACTTTGTTGAAGTCACATTAAATCTTGGGCCATGAGGTGGGCTGAATATTAGAAGGGGCAATTGGGCAGGTGGGGGGGGGATACATCAGCACGGGACAATTGGGACAGGAAGTGGACTGAACATAAGTACGGGATAATTGGGACAGGGGGTGGGCTGAACATAAGTACGGGATAATTGGGACAGGAGGTGGACTGAACATAAGTACGGGATAATTGGGGCAGGAGGTGGACTGAACTTTAGTGCGGAATAATTGGGACAGGGGGTGGGCTGAACATCCGCATGGGACAATTGGGGCAGGGATGGGCTAAACATCATCACGGGACAGTTGGTGCAGGAGGTGTTAATCCTATCCATATCTCTTAATCATATCCATTTCTTTTAATCCTATCCATCTCTGATAGATAATCTTATCTATCTCTGTCAATCCTATCATCTCTGTTAATCATATCCATTTCTGTTAATCATATCTATTTCTTTTAATCCTATCTCTGATATTTAATCTTATCCATCTCTGTTAATCCTACCCATCTAGGCTAATTCTATCCATATTTGTTAATCATATCTATCAATTTTAATCATATCCATCAACGTTAATCACACCCACATCTGATAATCCTATCCATGTCTGCTAATCATATCCATCTCTGTTAACCCTACCCATCTCTGTTAATCCTACCTATATCTGTTAATCCTACCTATATCTGTTAATCCTACCTATATCTGTTAATCCTACCTATATCTGTTAATCCTACCTATATCTGTTAATCCTACCTATATCTGTTAATCCTACCTATATCTGTTAATCCTACCTATATCTGTTAATCCTACCTATATCCGTTAATCCTACCTATATCCGTTAATCCTACCTATATCCGTTAATCCTACCTATATCCGTTAATCCTACCTATATCCGTTAATCCTACCTATATCCGTTAATCCTACCTATATCCGTTAATCCTACCTATATCTGTTAATCCTACCTATATCCGTTAATCCTACCTATATCCGTTAATCCTACCTATATCCGTTAATCCTACCTATATCTGTTAATCCTACCTATATCTGTTAATCCTACCTATATCTGTTAATCCTACCTATATCTGTTAATCCTACCTATATCTGTTAATCCTACCTATATCTGTTAATCCTACCTATATCTGTTAATCCTACCTATATCTGTTAATCCTACCTATATCTGTTAATCCTACCTATATCTGTTATTCCTACCTATATCTGTTAATCCTACCTATATCTGTTGACAGAAAGCAGCCAACTTACCTGCATCGTTGAGGGCCGCGAGTTCCTGCAAGAAGTCATCCGTGTCACTGGAGTCCGACAAGCTGGGCAAGTCTAAGTGTTGCAGAAGGTCCATGGTTCGATTCTCTCTTTCGAGCCTCGTTCTGAGCTGCAATGGTGTGGGAAAATTAAGAAAGTTTTGCTTGTTTTCCTCGCTCTTCACCATACAACAATTTTCGAAGTAGTTCCTTCCAGATTGATGACAACTGACAGCATGACCAATGACAAAATTGGTTATTCAATTTTAACACAACACAATTCCAAAGAGGTAGCGTAGGACCGCGGAAGAGATTTTTTAAAGCGTTTTTATGTTGTATACAAGACAGCAGCGGTTCTTAAGCTGTACACTCGGTAAGACTAAATGTATTTTTTGTTTGTTAAAACAACTTTAAGCAATAGTATTATTTATTTCTGGAGACAATTTTTACACAATCATATGAGATAGCCGCTTTGGCTTGAAGGTGAGAAGATTGTGTTCAATTCTAAATTATCCATCAATCATTAAGTTTAGTAGTCAAGCCAATAGCTTTTGATACGATAACACCACTTAGATCACGAGAAACACTGATAAAGACACACATTTATATAAATTATTCCTCTCTAAGCGTTGGCGCAGGTCAACAGAAACTTTGAGCAGTACAATGAGTGAGGACTACAAGATGTACGCAAAGCGATATGTGCTCAAGGTCATTTGTAAGTAAGGCGATTGGCAACCAAGGTGAGTTGTGACCAAGGTTATTTGTGATCAACGTGAGTTGTGACCAGTGTGATTTGTGACCAAGGGGATATGTGACCAGGGTGGGTTGGACAAGAATCACTGACTGTCCAGCCGATGGTGAGGTAGTTAGAGGATGGTTATGTCCCTGTTGGGATGTAAGCGTGATGATGAAGGATATGCTGTCCACCGGACGAGTTTCGGCACATGATGTCAAGTCCTGCTAGCTGCGGAGCCTGTCCAGTTCAGTCTAAATGTTGACATTGTCAATTGCGTCATTTGAAGGATCCCAGAACTAACACTGACTTCAAATGTAGCCATCGATGACGTCAGCTGATCCTTCACGGTGTCATGACACACATATTTACAGCTGTTCTCAACTGTTCCTTGTCATCAGTTCTCAACTGTCCCTGTGACCAGTTCTCACCTGTTCCCCGTGATCAGTTCTCAACTGTTCCTTGTCATCAGTTCTCAACTGTTCCTTGTCATCAGTTCTCAACTGTTCACTGTCATCAGATCTCAACAGTTCCTTGCGACCAGTTCTCAACTGTTCCCCTTGATCAGTTCTCAACTGTTCCCAGTGACCAGTTCTCAACTGTTCCTTGTCATCAGTTCTCAACTGTTCCTTGTCATCAGTTCTCAACTGTTCCCTGTCATCAGTTCTCAACTGTACCTTGCTCTATGTCCTCACCTGTAAATATACAAAGTTAAAGGTTAACTCCATTTCAAACTATTTTCACCGCATCAATGGATTCCGTGTTGTTGAGATCTGCTTTGTGACGTCACTTACGGACAGATGCATTCAATGTATGTTATAACAAATATGTTGATAGCTTGACGGATGCCACCACCCACACCACCACACACCGACCACCACACACCGACCACCACACACCGACCACCACACACCGACCACCACACACCGACCACCACACACCGACCACCACACACCGACCACCACACACCGACCACCACACACCGACCACCACACATCAGATTTCGAATCAATTTTTTGACTCCCAACTTAACCACAGAAAATTCACTTAAAATATGTGTCAAATTTTTAAAAAAATTGGAATGTACCTTCGGCAAAATACAATAGAATAGATCATTTCAGTTTGTTCGACATGTGTTAAAGATCTTTCAGTTACAGCTGAAATATTCACCAAACACAATCGGCAACAAGAAAAGTAATCTTTGATCTTGTGATCTTTGTTTTCGTTAGGGACGTGTGCTGATGCTAACTCTTATTCTGCTCTGTCATTTTACATATGGGTAGGGTATATAGATTGTTAGATAGATACATAGGTATATAGATAGGTAGATATATAGATATATATAGTATGTCAATTACGTTTATACTAATAAAATGAAAGTTTTGTTGTACTGATGGAGGCATTCGTCAAAACGTTTGAATGTGTGTATTGTGTAAATATATTAATAGTTTACAAAATATGTGTCTCATTTATTTAACAATAAATTGGAACAGCTCGGGATGAAGCAGAACTGAGTTGTACATTGTACACGTCGAATAAATGGCAGCACATTATGTGTAACTGGGAACAAACAATGTGTAACTACGAACAAACAATGTGTAACTACGAACAAACAATGTGTAACTACGAACAAACAATGTGTAAATAAGACAAAACAATACAACTATTTAACAAAACTGCAATAGCCCCCATCAATACAAAAGACATAATTGAAGCCCCCATCAGTACAAAAGATTCTATTACTAGAAGCCCTCATCAGTACAAAAGAGTCTATTACTAGAAACCCTCATCAGTACAAAAGAGTCTATTACTAGAAGCCCCCATCAGTACAAAAGAGTCTATTACTAGAAGCCCTCATCAGTACAAAAGAGTCTATTACTAGAAGCCCCCATCAGTACAAAAGAGTCTATTACTAGAAGCCCTAATCAGTATAAAAGAGTATATTACTAGAAGCCCCCATCAGTACAAAAGAGTCTATTACTAGAAGCCCTCATCAGTACAAAAGAGTCTATTACTAGAAGCCCCCATCAGTACAAAAGAGTCTATTACTAGAAGCCCCCATCAGTACAAAAGAGTCTATTATTCGAAGCCCGGAATCAATACAAAATATCAAGATTAAAGTCAAGTCATTTTAACTAAACAGTTACCTAGGCTGGGTCTGTTATTAAAATATGAGAACTCGAAACGTGTTGAATATTGAAGAAAAGCTAGACACTGTTTGAGAATCCCTGAAACTTGCATTCCTTGTGGTCTAGACAGAGATGGCTCAGACCGTCTACATAGACACTGTTTGAGAATCCCTGAAACTTGCATTCCTGTTGGTCTAGACAGAGATGGCTCAGACCGTCTACATAGACACTGTTTGAGAATCCCTGAAACTTGCATTCCTGTTGGTCTAGACAGAGATGGCTCAGACCGTCTACATAGACACTGTTTGAGAATCCCTGAAACTTGCATTCCTGTTGGTCTAGACAGAGATGGCTCAGACCGTCTACATAGACACTGTTTGAGAATCCCTGAAACTTGCATTCCTTGTGGTCTAGACAGAGATGGCTCAGACCGTCTACAATGCTCATTTCTATTTCACTGGGTTAAGCATACTAAGTATGTCGTAAACTAAAATCATTATCCTTCAATACGGACTTACTGTCCCAGGCCAGCTGTGCAGCCAAGTAGGTTTGACGGGGTATGACGTCACAACTGTCGGCTGCTGCCATAAGACATCCGAGCAACTTAAATCGCGTCCAATCATTTATTGTCTTCTTTTTTAACAGGAAAGCCCAGACAGCAATGAAACTATGAAATATTTGAATAAGGTCTTCTTTTAATTTCAGTGAAATATTTTATAGGTCGAAGAGATTTCATATTGATTCCAAAATCATTTGTCAAAAATGCCACTGTCTTTCAATGCCTTTCATTGTCTTAAATCTTTTCATTACATCCACAATGTCTAATGCGGCATTTCCAACTTTTGAAAAATGCCACAAAGACTTCCTTTCTAACAGTTTCAAATGTCTATCTTGTACTCACTGGTAGGTGTATGCTCCTTACACTCACATCTCTCTGGCTCCCTCTCTCTCTCTCTCTCTGTCTGTCTCTCTGTCTCACTGCTTTCCTGTGAGACCGCTGCTCATTTCAGCGAAACGAATCTGCAAGAGAAATTATTTTAATTTCACAAGAGACAATGTAGAGTTCTCATTAGAATTTCAAATTGAATTCATGCGATCATTTTTATGAGGGTTTGTGCAAACGACCGCTTAGAGAGTACAACTTGCTCTTTTTATGTATTCCTACACTTTTTTCTTTCGTCGTTACATGAATAATAGGAAATCGTTGCCCAAATGGGTTGTAAGGCAATGTTTGGTAGCACAATTATAGACTTTCAATGACGATGCTGAGACACTAAAGAAGAGATTGTCTGAAGACATCCAAACAAACAGTGGTCATTTACAGACTGGCCATTTGGGATGGAAAAAAAGTATCTTTGTTCAAGCATGTTTGTTAGGCGAGTTAAGCCCAGTAAATGTCATGTTTGGTGGTGTAAATGTCACGTTTGTTGATGTAAATGTCATGTTTGTTGGTGTAAATGTCACGTTTGGTGGTGTAAATGTCATGTTTGGTGGTGTAAATGTCATGTTTGGTGGTGTAAATGTCATGTTTGGTGGTGTAAATGTCATGTTTGGTGGTGTAAATGTCATGTTTGGTGATGTAAATGTCATGTTGGTGGTGTAAATGTCATGTTTGGTGGTGTAAATGTCATGTTTGAGGGTGTAAATGTCATGTTTGGTGGTGTAAATGTCGTGTTTGGTGGTGTAAATGTCTTGTTTGGTCACTTAAATGTCTTGTTTCGTCTAATCACTAATCACAACACCCAAGGGGACATGGAGAAAGATGGAGCAGTCATTAAATAAATGTAAAATTTATCTAATACAAATCTCAATGTGTTCCTCTACCAACCACATGCTACCATCCTTATGATGAATCTCAATGTGTTCCTCTACCTACCACATGCTACCATCCTTGTGATGAATCTCAATGTGTTCCTCTACCTACCACATGCTACCATCCTTGTGATGAATCTCAATGTGTTCCTCTACCTACCACATGGAGCCAACCCGGTGGTGAATTTCAATGTGTTCCTCTACCAACCACATGCAACCATCCCAGAGGTGTATGCAAAGGGGGGGGGGGGAGCGGCAAATATCATTTGAAATCGACGGCCAAGAATTACAATTTTATTTAAAAGCAGAACAAAAAGCTAACAAATGATTTCAACCGCCATGATGGGTCTGATGACGTCATGTTCCAACCCACCTGCTGTTGACCTCTCATTTTGGACGTCACGTGACTATAAGCCATCTTAGCGCCGTGAAAGGTAGCATCATGAAAACATGGCAGACATTTAGCACAAAGTAACACCCGACTTAAATGACACCTGCTCTATAAATGTTAACATACCTGTCTTATATGACACCTGCTCTATAAATGTTAACATACCTGTCTTATATGACATCTGCTCTATAAATGTTAACATACCTGTCTTATATGACACCTGCTCTATAAATGTTAACCTACCTGTCTTATATGACACCTGCTCTATAAATGTTAACATACCTGTCTTATATGACACCTGTTCTATAAATGTTAACCTACCTGTCTTATATGACACCTGCTCTATAAATGTTAACATACCTGTCTTATATGACACCTGCTCTATAAATGTTAACACCCCTGTCTTATATGACACCTGCTCTATAAATGTTAACAAGTGCTGTAATCGATTTATAGTTTTCAAATGTCAACTCGATACTGCTCGTTTATCGATCCCTGAGGTATGTGGTAGCGTACTTGCATAAACCATACCGCGTCGGTTGTTGATAGGGAAGATAACCGCGATGTGATACGATTGTCTGCCCTTGTACCAGCACGTGCCTCACTGTCACGTGATTTCATCATACAACTGTATAACAAGCGCGTGGCTTTCTGGTGGATTATATTCATGTTTATTATCATGTATGATATATGGTGAATCTTATTCAATAGATCCATTTTCTGCATGTTGAGCAGTGTGTGGGACAGTCAGTGGGACAGTCTGTGGGACAATGTGCTGGGATAGTCTGTTGGGAAGTTTGTGGAACAGTGTGTGGGATAGTGTTTCGGGCAGTGTGTGTGGAAAGTGTGTTAGACAGTGTGTGGGACAGTGTGTGGGGCAGTGTGTGGGACAGTGTGTGGGACAGTGTGTGGGGCAGTATGTGGGGCAGTGTGTGGGACAGTGCGTGGGACAGTGTGTGGGACAGTGTGTGGGGCAGTGTGTGGGGCAGTGTGTGGGGCAGTCAGTGGGGCAGTGTGTGGGGCAGTGTGTGGGGCAGTGCGTGGGACAGTGTGTGGGGCAGTGTGTGGGGCAGTGTGTGGGGCAGTGTGTGGGACAGTCTGTGGGGCAGGGTGTGGTATTCTGTGGGGCAGTGTGGGGGCAGTGTGTGAGGCAGTCTGTGGGGCAGTGTGTGGGGCAGTGTGTGGGGCCGTCTGTGGGGCAGTGTGTGGGGCAGGCTGTGGGGCAGTCTGTGGGGCAGTGTGTGGGCGCATGGTTAAAGTTGACAAAACATCCTTAACATCATTAGCAGCAACATTCTGAACTGGTTGATAGGCAGCAGTGCTACAGATGTGTAGTGGGTGCCATCTTGTGAGCAATGCTACAGATGTGTAGTGGGTGCCATCTTGTGAGCAATGCTACAGATGTGTAGTGGGTGACATCTTGTGAAAAGTAATAGATAGGGATTGGGGGGGGGTAGCAGAGAGGAGAGGAAGGGAGGGTTGCGGTTGTTAAGGTTTGGATACGGATGGGAATCAGAGTCATGGGTTGGAATGGGGGCATTGGTTGGAATGGGGACGGGGCTGGAAAGGGTTGGAATGAGGGGAGGGGTTTGGTGGGTAGGTTGTGGTTGGGAGCCGTTATTTTGACATGTCAGTTGTACATAATATGCATTACATATTTCTTTAATAACGTAATACCAGACCACAAATCTAACAAATACCAGACCACAAATCTAACAAATACCAGACCACAAATCTAACAAATACCTCTCCATAATCTAAAATATTTGACTAAAAATCTAGCAAATACCTGGTCACAAATCTAACAAATAGCTGGCCACAAATTTTAAACATACCTGGTCACAAATCTAACAAATAACTGGCCACAAATCTAAAAAATATACCAGGCCACAAATCTAACGAATAACTGGCCACAAATTTAAAAAAATACCTGGATTAAAATTAAAAAAATATATCTTGCCACAAATCTAAAAAATACCTGGCCACAGATCTAGCAAATACCTGGCCACAAATCTAACAAATATCTGGTAGAAAAATATAACAAATTCCTGCTACATATAGTGATAAACGAAATAACTTGCCCCATATATTAGGAGACATATGTGCCCATATATTAAACAATGCTTTGCAATATGTCAATTTAAATAACAATATTAATGTTCTACTATTAAAAGACTTCCCAGCAAGAATGCCAACGTATGTATACAGGACGCACGCGCGCTAGTTCAATTGTCTCCATGGTGACAGCATAACTCTCCAAGCCGAGGAGACTCAAGAAGCAACAATAAGCTGCAGAAATTAACACTCAAGTACTCCACGTGAAACATGAAGCAATCATTTTTGTTGCAGACTGAAAACTCATTTTTTCCCCCCTCCAAGACAACCGAAACGAGTTTCATCATCTATTATTCATTCATCTTTACTAACTTTTTTTTTTATTCGAGCCCCCCCCCCTCACCAGCTAGCCCCCCCCCCCCCCCCTCATTACGTCCCTGTTTTGAAATCTCACACGTTCATTGCAGAATTTTCTCCCCCACAGCTCTCTCCTGTATAATTGTCTTTATTCACCCCACCGACTTCCTGTTTTATGTTAAACCCGTGGCCAATTGTGGACGATATGAATCACTATCGTCTCATCTCCAGACTCCAATTTTCTTTTTGACGGGTGGGGATTTTCAAAATGATGTGCTGGCTGCGGTCCCTGCTCTCTTTTCTATGTCAGTCTTTTTTTATTACAGTCTGTGAGACAAAGACACTTTGCCCTGAACACGCATTGAGGGGACTCACACTTGCAGACGATAACAATAAAAAAAAAACCCAGGACAACCAGAGAGACTGCTAGGAAATATGAGCGCATTAGTACGCGCCAGTGATGCAACATTGAGCACACACAGGGTCACAGAGCATGCGCAGTGCAGTGGCATTGTGGAGACGTCTCATGGTGGGAGAACAAAGAACTTTTTTTTTGTTTTTTGTTTTGGGCACACACAATGGTAAAAGTCCCTTTTTCAAAGCGCAGAGAGCACGCTAGGTTGAAATATTTTAATGCAATTATCGAAATGAAGAGGAAATTAAATAGAGTGACTGGAGGGATCTAGAAGAGACTTCTGGGAGTTTGTATAGGCGGACTAAAGGACCAATGGCAGATTAGCAATCAATTTGCAAAAGAGAAATGAATTTACCCAGGCCGACGGTGATGTTTAAGGATGAGGTTAAAACAAAGACCTTGGCAGGACTCACTCCCCTCCGTTTCTCGAAGAGAAGAGATAAATATTTGTAACAATTAGAACAAAACAAAGAAAAGTCACAAAACATGAAAGTTAAATGTGTGTAACAGACCAGTGTGTGTAACAGACCAATGTGTGTAGCAGACCAATGTGTGTAACAGACCAATGTGTGTAGCAGACCAATCAACTTCATGCAAGTAATGACGCGTGACGGTCAAATAATCAATAAGGAAGATTAACACAAATCTTTTAAGTCCACATATTTAGAAACTCGAGATATAGTCACAGAGAATAGTCTCAGAGATAAAGTCCCAGAGATAAAGTCTCAGAGATACAGTCCCAGAGATATAGTCTCAGAGATAAAGTCCCACAGATATAGTCTCAGAGATATAGTCCCAGAGATAAAGTCTCAGATATATAGTCCCAGAGATAGAGTTTCAGAGATATAGTCCCATAGACAAAGTCTCAGATATATAGTCCCAGAGATATAGTCCCAGAGATAAAGTCTCAGAGATATAGTCCCAGAGATATAGTCTCAGAGATAAAGTACCAGAGATAAAGTTCCAAAGCTAAAGTCTCATAGACAAAGGCAAAGAGAGTTTTTCTTTGAAAATCTATTTATCTCATAGCCTTGTATATGAATGTGGAAAAAAACAAACTAAAGACTCTAAAAATAGATCAACCAAATCGTACCACTAATATTATGATCAAATGTTATAAGAAAACTGTGGTCGAAGAAACTACGGGTCAGTAATGAAGGACTCGACCAACATTTCTTGTCAATTATTACACATTTTACGGCAAACCTTGTCTAGAAACTCTCAATGGTTTACTCTCCATGAGAAACAAACAGTGCCATAATTTTATATGAGCTATTGCAATACAACGAGGCAATATTCCAACCTTAGGATTCGCCCTTTTTCTTTGGTAGTGATCTTTACGATACGCCCTGTTTGATAGTAAACATTAGGATAACCTATTAATAGTAAGCTCACTGTCAACAAGTCGTGGAATGTGTAAACAGTAGGATAAGCTAATCATAGTAATATCATTGTCAACAAGACGTAGACTGTTTTCAATGAGCAGTGAAGGGGAGGTTTTATATAAGAGTAAAATACAATATTTAATATTTATTAATAAATGCAATCATAAATGTCTTATCCACTAGTTATTGGACTGTTCTAGAACTAAATTCTAAATTATTGGTTTTTTGCTTGGATGTAATAAAATATAATTAAGTACCCTGAAATAGAAATTGAAAACGAGGTTGTTGATTTTTTTCTTTCAAGTATTTATAGTTTAACAATTTTAGTTGAAGGAATTTTTATTTACTTATGATACGAATACGATGGTACGCTTTCATCGCTAAGAAAAACATCACTTCTGATAAATTTAACATCCAAGGTGCGGGCGAAAGTAAAAAGAAAAATTATAATATAAACATTTTTTTAAATAAAATAATTTCGTTTTCAAATACATCTATATTTTTTTTTTAAATTTAAAAAGAATTGGTTTTTATGTTGTTTTCGTCTGTTCAAGTAATCTATGATATGAACTAAGACACACTGGCGGCCATTTTCTAGTTGTCGTACACTGAGATATATACATTTTAAAAAAATGCACTATTTTCGAAGACGTTCAGATAATACATCAAACTATAGGAAAACATTTATTCTGTTTAACCCAGAGACGGCCTGGGCATATTCAGATAATGTTTGTAAAAGTATCGTAGTCAAGGGAGTACCAATGGTGGGAAATATGGTGCGCATGTCGCCCTAGATCCAACACGTGTTATGGTGATGTAGTTTAAATTCTATTATCGTAAACCAAAGCCACATCTGACAACGAGACAAGAAAACATATTTACACAGAATCAGACTAAACATTACCATTATGCAGACACGATATTACCATTATACCCGACTAAAAATCACCATTATGCAGACACGATATTATCTTTATACCAGACTAAATATTACCCCTGTACCAGACTAAATATTACTATTTTACCAGATTAAATATTATCAATATACAGATAACATATAACCTTAACACCATACTAAATATTACCATTACCATGCGTCTTAAGAATTTGTGTAATTTGTGATCTTACATGCGTGTAATATTATTCAGAGGTCCGTCCGCTAAACGCGTACCAAATATTTAAAAAGTGAAAGTGTGTCTCAAGTCTACAAAATATGAGAATCGCTGGTACAAGAATTTGTCAACTGGAAACTGAGAACAGATAATAAAGATGAAAGACAATACAGATTGAAGACAATATAGATTCAAGACAATATAGATTCAACACAATACAGATTGAAGACAATATAGATTCAAGACAATATAGATTCAAGACAATACAGATTGAAGACAATATAGATTCAAGACAATATAGATTCAAGACAATACAGATTCAAGACAATACAGATTCAAGACAATACAGATTCAAGACAAAACAGATTAAAGACAATAGAGATTCAAGACTAACGGATAAACTTGTTTTGTTTTTCTAATATTTTCTAAGATTATTATTTTGATACAATACAGTTTCTTCCTTGATACCGTAGAGTACAATCTGATTTTGTCGGTTATATGAAACTCGAACACAATCCGCGTAACACGATCATAATCCGCCAGTTCGATGTGTCATTGAAGTATCAACACGATCACAATCCGCCAGTTCGATGTGTCATTGAAGTATCAACACGGGAAATGATTCTTGTCTTTGATTTTTTTTTTTAAACCGTTTATATTTTAACTTCGCCTTGGTGTGTTTAGTTCTACATCTTCGGACGGCTAATTGACCCACTTTCGTCAACCTATCAATCTAAAACTTGGCACATAGACTCAATGCCGACGACAATACATTCTCTCAAATGTTCAGTCCCACCCCATAACCCACCCCCCCCCCCCCCCCAAAATTAGTGATGGTTTTTTAAAATGTGTTTCAAGGGGAAGATGAAGGAAATATGACGCCACTAACTTCACGAAACGAAATTCCCAACAACTAGGCTCAGAGAGATTTACAATAATAAAAGTTAATACATGTTACAAGTGCATTTATATTTTGGTGCGTACAAGTTGTTGTTTCGTGAAATAGTTGGTGAAATAAATCTGCGGTGTAAAAGTGGGCGTGACACGTGATTAAACCTGGAAGTATGATTGAATCTCAACGCATGATTGAACCAGGAAGTATGATTGAACCTCGACACATGATTGAACCTCGACACATGATTGAACCAGGAAGTATGATTGAATCTCAACACATGATTGAACCTCGACACATGATTGAACCCGGAAGCATGATTGAACCTCGACACATGATTGAACCCGGAAGTATGATTGAACCTCGACACATGATTGAACCTAAACACATGATTGAACCCGGAAATATGATTGAACCTCGACACATGATTGAACCCGGAAGTATGATTGAACATCGATACATGATTGAACCTCGACACATGATTGAACCTCGACACATGATTGAACCTCGACACATGATTGAACCTTGGCATGGTTGAACCAGGAAGTATGATTGAATCTCGACGCATGATTGAACCTCGACACATGATTGAACCCGGAAGTATGATTGAACCTTTACACATGATTGAACCAGGAAGTATGATTGAACCTCGACACATGATTGAACCAGGAAGTATGATTGAACCTCGAAACATGATTGAACCTCGACACATGATTGAACCGCGACACATGATTGAACAAGGAAGTATGATTGAACCCCGACACATGATTGAACCAGGAAGTATGATTGAACCCCGACACATGATTGAACCAGGAAGTATGATTGAACCCAGACACATGATTGATCCAGGAAGTATGATTGAACCCCGACACATGATTGAACCAGGAAGTATGATTGAACCCCGACACATGATTGAACCAGGAAGTATGATTGAACTCCGACACATGATTGAACCAGGAAGTATGATTGAACCCCGACACATGATTGAACCCGGAAGTATGATTGAACCTCGACACATGATTGAACCCGGAAGTATGATTGAGCCTCGACACGTGACACCATAGAATGAACCATTTAATGTTGGTTTTATCATTTTTGTGTCGCTGGACTGGCTAAGCCATACATTCTATTTGTGTCGCTGGACTGGCTAAGCCATACATTCTATTTGTCTCGCTGGACTGGCTAAGCCATACATTCTACAGATTAACTTTGATGATTCTTAAAGTCTGGAAAATACGACTGATTGGAGCGGTCTAAATCTAGGTCAGTGGGTTATCTGCAGCAGTGACAAGGAACCTGGACACTACAAAGTCTTTGTCCAGGAGCTAATGCGATCTGGAATAATGTGCGGGCTGATTAGCACGCGTGCATGGGGCGGCAGTGAGCGTGTATGTGCAGCCGACTGGGGGCGCCGTGGGGATGGGGTGGTGGGGGAGGGATGTTTTATAGAGTGTTGATGGAAAGAAAGAAGAGAAATCCAGATTAAATGTGCAGCCCATAATGTTAGAGGAGGAGAAGAGATTTTTTAATTTAATTGCTGAAAACAAAGACCGTGGGGGGGGGGGGGGGGGGACTATTTGAGTTACGGTTCTTGACCGTTTTTAAACAGTGCATATTTGGTGGAAATGGAGTAAATGTTGGAGTAAATGTTGGAGGAATTGTTGGAGGAAATGTTGGAGGAAGTGTTGGAGGAAGTGTTAGAGGAAATGCTGGTATATATACATTTGACTAGCCTTGTATGTGGACAGTTGACTAGCCTAGTACGTGTACAGTTGACTAGCCGGGTACGTGTACAGTTGACTAGCCTAGTACGAGATGTAGTGTTAGGGCTGTACAGTCAAAGTTGTACAGTCAAAGTCATACAGTCAGAGTTGTACAGCTGGTGTAGTTCGGTACGAGCTGTAAAGTCAGAGATGTACTTGTAGGGCTGTACAGTCAAAGTTGTACAGCTGGTGTAGTTCAGTACGAGCTGTCCAGTCAGAGATGTACTGGCAGGGTTGTACAGTCAAAGTTATACCGCTGGAGTAGTATCTCCGAATTAAGAAGTACGTAACAATGTGACTCTATACGCTTCTATTATCATTTTGTCTAACGGCATGCGTGTATTATGAAATATTCATATCATTCAGTCTGAAAATGCATGCATGTTTATTTTGATATAATATATTTGGAAAGCAATGACAGATACAAACGTGAATTGGAGTGAAAGATGGGGAGAGAGATGGGGGATAGTGAAAATAAAAAAAGGGGGGGGGGGTTTACAGCAATTATTGTGAGTTATTTTGTAGCCAGGGGCGCAACAACAAATATCCTTAACTCAGGGTGCAGATTACAAATTATGCACCCCGAGGGTGTGTCACCACTACCGAGACAAGGGGCAGGAGATAGGGGCGTGGAGGGCGTGAAGTACAAATTAATGGCCCCCACAATTGGTCATGGCGTTAGGCAATGATCTATAACCCTAGGCTAGAACTAATGATCTGATACCTTTTGTAATGTTCTATAACCCTAGGCTAGAACTAATGATCTGATACCTTATGTAATGTTCTATAACCATAGGCTAGAACCAATGATTCTAAATTTGCTGTGAAAAGTTTTTGCAATATTTTATCCTTTCCTCATAGCAGAAATTACGTATGAGAAAAATAGCTTACACTTACATTACATAATGTGTTTGCTGCCAATAGCTACACACATGTTAACTTACATAATTTGATTGTTAACGCTAAACACATTTAAGAGATTTGGTACACACAAAAATAAATTTGTTGTTACTCTTTTGAAGTCCATCATCTATTGATGGTCACGTAAATGATTATAAATTTCAATTGTACAGCTATTATTTATCATATACATGATTATAAATCTCATTTATACAGTTATTGTTTGTCCCAGAAATGATTATAAATCACATTTATAGGCTATTGTTTGTCACGGAAAGTTTCATGATTATAAATCTCGTTTATACGGTGAATTATTTTAATTAAGTGCTCTTTAAACTATTAAAGTCAATTGAATGATTAAATGATTAAATGATTAAATGATTAACTGATTGCATGATTGCATGATTAAATGATTAAATGATTGCATGATTAAATGATTGAATGATTAAATGATTAAAAAATGGAAACTTGATTTTTTTCAAACGTTCATGAATTAGCCGCAGTAAAAAACCAACGTGAAATATTCTTGTCTTAATTAGCAGACGGCATTTCTGTGAGTCGATTACATGATACGTGAAGTGCTACTGCGTGAAGTGCTACTACGTGAAGTGCTACTACGTGAAGTGCTACTGCGTGAAGTGCTACTACGGGAAGTGCTACAACGTGAAGTGCTACTACGTGAAGTGCTACTGCGTGAAGTGCTACTGCGTGAAGTGCTACTGCGTGAAGTGCTACTACGTGAAGTGCTACAACGTGAAGTGCTACTACGTGAAGTGCTACTACGTGAAGTGCTACTGCGTGAAGTGCTACTACGTGAAGTGCTACTGCGTGAAGTGCTACTGCGTGAAGTGCTACTACGTGAAGTGCTACTGCGTGAAGTGCTACTACGTGAAGTGCTACTACGTGAAGTGCTACTGCGTGAAGTGCTACTGCGTGAATTGCTACTACGTGAAGTGCTACAACGTGAAGTGCTACTACGTGAAGTGCTACTACGTGAAGTGCTACTACGTGAAGTGCTACTGCGTGAAGTACTACTGCGTGAAGTGCTACTACGTGAAGTGCTACTATGTGAAGTGCTACTGCGTGAAGTGCTACTACGTGAAGTGCTACTACGTGAAGTGCTACTGCGTGAAGTGCTACTACGTGAAGTGCTACTACGTGAAGTGCTACTTTCTGAAAGTGTGGTGACCTACTGAAATGTCAGAGATGCCCACTTAACACTGTGTTTAAATGTGTTTCTCATTGGCGTATTGCTTAATGACTGCCCTAGATGAACACACATGTACTTTTTTTCATATGGGGGGGGGGGGTGTTGCACTTATAAACACCAACAATGCATTGCATCTAGTTCAAATTGGCCGGATTTATGCTTCATTTATATTTAATTTATTCTTGATTTATATATTATATTTATGCTTAATTTATAATGATTTAATTAAGCTAGATTAATTTTTTATTGTGCTTGATTTATACTGATTTATGCATTTATATTTTCTTTATGCTTCATTTATATTTCATTTATACTTGATTTATACTTATGCTTAGATTACACTTGATTTAATTTTTATTTTAGCTTGATTTATGATTGATTGCTAAACATTTTAAAAGAAGTGCATCGTTCCATAATGTGATTTCTTTAAGTTTCAATCACACCTGAATAATGTTGATGATATGAGCTTACTCGACAACTTGCCGACCAACATGATCCAATGAACTGACCTCACGATAACATGACGATACACTATAGCGAAACTATAACTTAACGAAACACAGCGAAACTATAACTTAACAAAACACAACGAAGCTATAACTGAACAAAACATAGCAAAACTATAACTTAACTAAACACAGCGAAACTATAACTTAACAAAACATAGCGAAACTATAACTTAACAAAACACAGCGAAACTATAACTTAACAAAACATAACGAAACTATAACTTAACAAAACACAGCGAAACTATAACTTAACAAAACATAGCGAAACTATAACTTAACAAAACACAACGAAGCTATAACTTAACAAAACACAACAAAGCTATAACTTAACAAAACACAACGAAGCTATAACTTAACAAAATACAACAAAGCTATAACTTAACAAAATACAACAAAGCTATAACTTAACAAAACACAACGAAGCTATAACTTAACAAAATACAACAAAGCTATAACTTAACAAAATACAACAAAGCTATAACTTAACAAAATACAACAAAGCTATAACTTAACAAAATACAACGAAGCTATAACTTAACAAAATACAACAAAGCTATAACTTAACAAAACACAACGAAGCTATAACTTAACAAAATACAACAAAGCTATAACTTAACAAAATACAACAAAGCTATAACTTAACAAAACACAACAAAGCTATAACTTAACGAAACACTAACGATAGTAGAGATCTGCAAGGGTTGTTTTAAAATGATAACAATTGCAATCTATTTTTAAACTGCACATCAAATCAATGAAACATTCTGTAGTATTTACAAGACTTTGTGAGCGGCACATACAGAAAAGGGGCACTTACAAAAAAGAGCGGCACATACAAACAAGCGGCAATTAAAAATTTGCGGCACATTAAAATATAGCGGCACATCCAAAAAATTGGAACCTACACAAAAACGGCACTTATAAAAACGTTTTTATCTATAATGTTAATTGTGTGTGTGTGTGTGTGTGTGTGTGTGTGCAATATTTAAGTTGGCATTTCAGCGCTGACATTTGTGTAATTACGTTCTTGGTAATAACTATAGTTCCAACGTGGGGAAATGTGAGAGAAAACCCACAGCAATGATGACACACAATTAATGGATAACATGACATTGATAAATTAACAACTTACAAGCACGTGGATTGATTAACAGTTGATAGTGGCATGGATTTAGACAAACTCACATCGGCTTTTCATGGCACGAGTGTGACGTAATATCCAGAACATCTGTAAGTAAACATCTGACACCTGTCATCTGACATGAGACATCTTCTCGTAATGTTTCATCTGTTCAACAAGATATTGATGCACTATTGAAATGTTTGTATAGTTGTTCTAAATTTAGCGGCAAGCTCTCCCTAAAGTTGTTTGGATATGTCAGCACGTCTAGATTATTTTGTACTAGTTACAGCCCGCCAAACAATCCCGCATTGAGTGAGCTTCCCATCTACTAAAGTTACTTGACAAAACGTGAACTCAAGTAACGCACATTTAAATTTAAGAATCCCAAATTTTGCTACACCCCTTCCCCTCACCCATGATACGTCACTGCACACTTCTTATTTCACGCCCGTGAACTATATTAAATATTCTGATGCCCCAACCACTTTTAACCACTAGTTATTATATTTTGCGCGCTAAACCATACTTTCTTTCAAACATATAGAATTATTTGTAATATACTCTCAATACCAAATTCGCTGATTTGGATGCAGTCCACGAGTCACACCAGAAGCGTAATATATATCAGAGATCATATTTTAAAAATTAATGCAATGGCTATGTCAAAATAAAAAACAAAACAAACATAATTTAGAAATCGTTTCCTTGGTATAAATTTATGTTAAAAAATCTAGGATCATTTTAAAATTCTTTTCTTTTTTCTGAAAAATAACTGAACAATATTTAAAGAAATATCATTAGTGATTTCTCTGCATTCAACTAATTGTTTCCCCAATTTTTCTCCGTATTTAGAATTAACTTTAGCGCGACTATTCCGTAAACCACGTGATATTCACTGGCATCTTCCTGGAATTACGGACGGCGCACACTAGCACCACACAAGAAAAATAAAAGTCCACCGAAAGTCCAAAATCTGAAAAGACACATCACCGAAAGTCCACTGACGACTGGTACCCACCGAAAGTCCACTGACGACTGGTACCCACCGAAAGTCCACTGACGACTGGTACCCACCGAAAGTCCACTGACGACTGGTACCCACCGAAAGTCCACTGACGACTGGTACCCACCGAAAGTCCACTGACGACTGGTACCCACCGAAAGTCAACTGACGGCTGGTAGCCATCAGAAGCCACTAGCAGTGCAAACAACTCGTATTCTCCTTGGATAATTACACATTGAAAAGTACTACCTTCCGAACCCTACACAATTGGTAGAGACGGAACCAAACCAAAAAAATATGAGAGGAGAAAGAATGAAAGTAGAAGAGAAAGATTGAAAGTAGAAGAGAAAGATTGAAAGTAGAAGAGAAAGATTGAAAGTAGAAGAGAAAGAAAAACATCGGAGAGTGGACTTTTTTTGTTTTGTTGTTTTTTTAATGAAAAAGCTAAAATCCGGTGTTTGGTTAGTGCGAGTCCGTGAGACGGCCATCGATTTTCCGCGCATCAAATCGAACACGATCAGCGTACTTTCTATTTTTGGGTCGGTCTCGTACCAACTCTCTAGTCTCGTCGTTTCACCCACCCCAGGGCGACCAATCAGCGAACGCGTTAAGAACTACCGTGGCCTTCCAGGGACCATGGTAACGCACCAGAGTTGAATTTTTTAATTCCTCCGCCTGCGTTAAAAAAAAAAAAAAGAAAGAAACAAGTGATAGAAGGGAACCCCAGATTTTACTGAGGCCCAAATGGCAACTAACAGATCTTACTGCGGCCCAAACTAAGTCCGTTAATTTGTTAGCTCAGAGCTTTTAAAAAAGCTCCCGACAAAGCGAGACCTTATTTTCAGCTATAGTACCTTCTCATCACGTCAAAGAGAGGTCTTGCTTTCAGCTATAGTACCTTCTCATCACGTCAAAGAGAGGTCTCGCTTTTAGCTATAGTACCTTCTCATCACGTCAAAGCGAGGCCTTGCTTTCAGCTATAGTACCTTCTCATCACGTCAAAGCGAGGCCTTGCTTTCAGCTATAGTACCTTCTCATCACGTCAAAGCGAGGCCTTGCTTTTAGCTATAGTACCTTCTCATCACGTCAAAGCGGGGCCTTGCTTTTAGCTATAGTACCTTCTCATCACGTCAAAGCGATGCCTTGCTTTTAGCTATAGTACCTTCTCATCACGTCAAAGCGAGGCCTTGCTTTTAGCTATAGTACCGTCTCATCACGTCAAAGCGAGGCCTAGCTTTTAGCTATAGTACCTTCTCATCACGTCAAAGCGAGGCCTTGCTTTTAGCTATAGTACCTTCTCATCACGTCAAAGCGAGGCCTTGCTTTTAGCTATAGTACCTTCTCATCACGTCAAAGCGAGGCCTTGCTTTTAGCTATAGTACCTTCTCATCACGTCAAAGCGAGGCCTTGCTTTCAGCTATAGTACCTTCTCATCACGTCAAAGAGAGGTCTTGCTTTTAGCTATAGTACCTTCTCATCACGTCAAAGCGAGGCCTTGCTTTTAGCTATAGTACCTTCTCATCACGTCAAAGCGAGGCCTTGCTTTTAGCTATAGTACCTTCTCATCACGTCAAAGCGAGGCCTTGCTTTTAGCTATAGTACCTTCTCATCACGACAAAGCGAGGCCTTGCTTTTAGCTATAGTACCTTCTCATCACCACAAAGAGAGGCCTAGCTTTCAGCAAAGCACCTTCTCACCACGACAAAGAGAGGCCTTGCTTTCAGCTAAAGTACCTTCTCATCACGACAAAGAGAGGTCTTGCTTTCAGCTATAGTACCTTCTCATCACGACAAAGAGAGTTCTTGCTTTCAACTATTAGTACCGTCTCATCCCGACACCAGTCGTGAAATAGAGCTACATATTGGGATATATTGGAAAGGGGGGATGGTGACGTAAAATACGACGCGCGATAGAAATACGATTTTTGAGCTCGTGGTAGGACGTTTTGATAGCGGCAACTGACATCTCTCTGCAAACATGTTGCCGAGAACGCGCGTTGTAGACAAGTGTAGTTTTATGCAAATATAGTCCGTCTCTTGGAAAAAAAAACCATAGAAAAATGGAAAATGGAGATTTATGAAATTGAGCCCAAACCAACTCCCCCCCCCCCCCCCCCAACCAAAAAAAAAACAATTTTTAAAAAATAGGGCAGTGACCTGACCTAGTTTGCATAGGATTTCTGTCATGTTTGGACAATAATTATTGACACTCTTTGGGCTTTGAAATGTGTATTTGACATGTTAAACAAAAACATAATTTTGTATATTTCAGTGTATGATTTATGATTGCGCTGAAGTATAGCGATGCCTGGACACGCTTGGAGTGTCTCATCACGGACATACTGGACACGCTTGGAGGGTCTCATCACGGACATACTGGACACGCTTGGAGGGTCTCATCACTGACTTATGAAAGTACCACTGGTAAATCACTTTCGGGCATTTTATTAAATTGAAAGATGCCCTTTGTATAAATTTAGATACCCTTTAGTTAATTATTTACACCCTTAAGATACCTTTAATATACCTTTTGGATACCCTTTAGATACCCTTTAGATGTTATACCTTTGTGTACCCTTAATATACATTTAGATACCCTTTAGATACCCTTTAGATATGTGTAGAAGCCCTTTGGAACCTTTAGTTACTCGTTTGAACTTTTCAGAACTATAAAACAGGAACATGGCATAATTCTTTAGCGAAATGAACGAATTGCAGAGAATTTCTACAAGAATGTAAAATGCGAATAACATTTAGCCTTCAAATAGTATTGTACATGTATATGTGAACTATGATTGTATATGTATTTGTGAACTATGATTGTATATGTATGTGTGAACTATGAATGTATATGTATGTGGGAACTATGATTGTATATGTATGTGGGAACTATGATTGTATATGTATGTGGGAACTATGATTGTATATGTATGTGGCAACTATGATTGTATATGTATGTGGGAACTATGATTGTATATGTATGTGGGAACTATGATTGTATATGTATGTGGGAACTATGATTGTATATGTATGTGTGAACTATGAATTTATATGTATGTGTGAACTATGATTGTATATGTATGTGTGAACTATGATTGTATATGTATGTGTGAACTATGATTGTATATGTATGTGTGAACTATGATTGTATATGTATGTGTAAACTATGATTGTATATGTATGTGGGAACTATAATTGTATATGTATGTGGGAACTATGATTGTATATGTATGTGGGAACTATGATTGTATATGTATGTGTGAACTATGATTGTATATGTATGTGTAAACTATGATTGTATATGTATGTGGGAACTATGAATGTATATGTATGTGGGAACTATGATTGTATATGTATGTGTGAACTATGATTGTATATGTAATTTCATATGCGAATGTACTTGTCCATATGTATGGCTTATATTTTTTTCATCAGATATACATATACATATATAAAAACACTTTGATCACCATTCCATTAATTCTTTAGCTTAAATGTAAGACTTTACCAATTTAATTATGTCCAATCGAATCTCGAATATGTAACAACGAACTGAAGACAGCTCATACAATACTCGATGAATTGGATAGTTATAACAAACTCTAATATTCCCCATTTAACGTCCATATAGTATGTGAAAAACGTCCGTATAGCATGTGAAAAACGTCCATATAGTATGTCATATGTTACTTAACTTCGTATTTCTAGATGATACTATTTACCTCAAAGTAACTCCGATCGTATACACACCCATTTTTACAATCTTACCAAAAGTTTCCTAACATGTGACATGTGACATGTGATAAGTGATATGTGAAATGTGATACGTCACACACATTATTTTCTAAACGTCAGTTCACACAATCAAATTTTCGATCATACATTTGATTCAATTTGTGCATGAAGCCTTGTCACAACTTTCAAATTACTATTTGATCAAATTCCCATTTTTTCGTCTAAAAAAAAAATAAATAAATAAACCACGCACAAAATAGTGCGTTCATACAAAAAGTTGACGCACAATTTGAAGCTAATTTGATCATGAGGACTGACACTAATAATAACATTGCATGCATTTTTGGTGTGAATCTTTCTGACCACACTTAAATAAACTGATTTAAGAATGGAAAAAAGTTCGCTCCTGGTGTAGTAATTCACGACTGTAAAGATTCGTTTTATTCGGCCAAGCACAGCACATTGGCGGCCATTCATTTCCTCTGTGTATGTGTAGTTGTTTGGTGTAATGTGTGTAGTTGTTTGGTGTAATGTGTGTAGTTGTTTGATGTAATGTGTGTAGTTGTTTGGTGTAATGTGTGTAGTTGTTTGGTGTAATGTGTGTTGTTATTTGATGTAATGTGTGTGGTTATTTGGTGTAATTTGTGTAGTTGTTTGGTGTAATGTGTGTAGTTGTTTGGTGTAATGTGTGTTGTTATTTGATGTAATGTGTGTGGTTATTTGGTGTAATGTGTGTGGTTTTTTGGTGTAATGTGTGTAGTTATTTGATGTAATGTGTGTAGTTATTTGGTGTAATGTGTGTAGTTATTTGGTGTAATGTGTGTATAAATTGTTTGGTGTAATGTGTGTAGTTGTTTGGTGTAAAATGTTGGAACACACACACTCTGTCACTCTGATTGATCGAATTCGATTTCTTAACTATTCGTCATGTTCAAAAATATTCAGATTTTGTAGGCATTGTCGACATTTAAAAAACAAATCTCTTTTAAAAGTCGCAGACATGTTTTTTTTTTTGTATCCTTAGAATAATTATTAATTGATTTGTGTGTATGTGTTAGCCGGGAATTGACAAACCAGTTGTTCAACTATATAATGACAAGTTGTTCAACTATATAAAGACAAGTTGTTCAACTATATAATGAGAAGTTGTTCAACTATATAATGACAAGTTGTTCAACTATATAATGACAAGTTGTTCAACTATATAATGAGAAGTTGTTCAACTATATAATGAGAAGTTGTTCAACTATATAATGAGAAGTTGTTCAACTATATAATGAGAAGTTGTTCAACTATATAATGACAAGTTGTTCAACTATATAATGACAAGTTGTTCAACTATATAATGACAAGTTGTTCAACTATATAATGAGAAGTTGTTCAACTATATAATGACAAGTTGTTCAACTATATAATGACAAGTTGTTCAACTATATAATGACAAGTTGTTCAACTATATAATGACAAGTTGTTCAACTATATAATGAGAAGTTGTTCAACTATATAATGAGAAGTTGTTCAACTATATAATGACAAGTTGTTCAACTATATAATGACAAGTTGTTCAACTATATAATGACAAGTTGTTCAACTATATAATGACAAGTTGTTCAACTATATAATGAGAAGTTGTTCAACTATATAATGACAAGTTGTTCAACTATATAATGACAAGTTGTTCAACTATATAATGACAAGTTGTTCAACTATATAATGAGAAGTTGTTCAACTATATAATGACAAGTTGTTCAACTATATAATGACAAGTTGTTCAACTATATAATGAGAAGTTGTTCAACTATATAATGACAAGTTGTTCAACTATATAATGACAAGTTGTTCAACTATATAATGAGAAGTTGTTCAACTATATAATGACAAGTTGTTCAACTATATAATGACAAGTTGTTCAACTATATAATGACAAGTTGTTCAACTATATAATGAGAAGTTGTTCAACTATATAATGACAAGTTGTTCAACTATATAATGACAAGTTGTTCAACTATATAATGACAAGTTGTTCAACTATATAATGACAAGTTGTTCAACTATATAATGAGAAGTTGTTCAACTATATAATGAGAAGTTGTTCAACTATATAATGACAAGTTGTTCAACTATATAATGACAAGTTGTTCAACTATATAATGACAAGTTGTTCAACTATATAATGACAAGTTGTTCAACTATATAATGAGAAGTTGTTCAACTATATAATGACAAGTTGTTCAACTATATAATGACAAGTTGTTCAACTATATAATGACAAGTTGTTCAACTATATAATGAGAAGTTGTTCAACTATATAATGACAAGTTGTTCAACTATATAATGAAAAGTTGTTCAACTATATAATGAGAAGTTGTTCAACTATATAATGACAAGTTGTTCAACTATATAATGACAAGTTGTTCAACTATATAATGACAAGTTGTTCAACTATATAATGAGAAGTTGTTCAACTATATAATGACAAGTTGTTCAACTATATAATGACAAGTTGTTCAACTATATAATGACAAGTTGTTCAACTATATAATGACAAGTTGTTCAACTATATAATGACAAGTTGTTCAACTATATAATGACAAGTTGTTCAACTATATAATGACAAGTTGTTCAACTAAATAATGACAAGTTGTTCAACTATATAATGACAAGTTGTTCAACTATATAATGACAAGTTGTTCAACTATATAATGAGAAGTTGTTCAACTATATAATGAGAAGTTGTTCAACTATATAATGACAAGTTGTTCAACTATATAATGACAAGTTGTTCAACTATATAATGACAAGTTGTTCAACTATATAATGACAAGTTGTTCAACTATATAATGACAAGTTGTTCAACTATATAATGACAAGTTGTTCAACTATATAATGACAAGTTGTTCAACTATATAATGACAAGTTGTTCAACTATATAATGACAAGTTGTTCAACTATATAATGACCAGTTGTTCAACTATATAATGACAAGTTGTTCAACTATATAATGACATGTTGTTCAACTATATAATGACAAGTTGTTCAACTATATAAAGTAGCCCGAACATAAGAAAATCAGACAGTAGCCCCAACCGAAACAATTCAGACAACAGTATGACACCATCTTTCTATAAGACCACCATCATTCATAAGACCGCTATCTTTCTATAAGACCACCATCCTTTGAGCAAAGTTCAAAGCTCTAACTCATTGTTTATTGGAGAAGAAGTTCTTGCACTGCTAATATTAACAATGACCTTACAGTGGTAGAAAGGTGGCCTCGTGTAACAGTGGTAGAAATGTGGCCGTGTGTAAGCCGAGGCGCGCTTAGTGACACTGTCTCGTGAAACAAAAACGTTTTTTTTCATTGTCCATGAGACCAAATCAATACTCATAACGTGAAACGTCAGAATTTTTTAAATATCTTTAACGACAACATGAAACGAGAGAAAAAAAGGGGGGGGGGGCGGCGAATGAGCGCACATGCATTGCTGTTGCAATTAGGCCACAGTGCTCTTTATCGGGCCCCAGGGCTGTTGGACTCTCTGGACTGATCGATAGTGCGCCCCTGCGGCTGAGTACTGCATACTGCAATGTCGTGACTTAGAAAGGACACCGAGTTATGTCATGGTGTGTCATGGTGTGCCATGGTGTGCCTTGGTGTGCCATAATGTGTCACGGTGTGCCATGTTGTGTCATTGTGTGCCATGGTGTGTCATGGTGTGCCATGGTGTGTCATGGTGTGTGTCATTGTATTATATGAGTTTTAAGGTTGTTGCTTAAAGTCCCAGCTGTGGTGCACAATGTGCGTTTGTATGGAAGTGTGGTGCTCAATGGTGCGGGTGTGGTGCACACTATGAGTTTGTATGGAAGTATGGTGCTCAGTGGTGCGGGTGTGGTGCACAATGTGAGTTTGTATGGAAGCGTAGTGGTCAAAGGTGAGCTGCGGTATGAAAATGGTGCTATATTTGTAACATTTTCAAAAATTGTTACTAAAAATATCAACAGAATTGTTTTGTTGTGTGCAGAAACATTTTGCCATCATTTAGTAGTCTCTGACTGACTTCCAGCACATTTGCCTTTACACATGTGTTACTCTACGGGTGCGATTTAAAAACAAATGTCTTAAATTTCACGGAATAAAACACTACACAGATGTGATGAAATCTTACAACTGTACGAGACCGCACATCATTCAAACATTGAGAGAAATATCGGTTATAGCTTACTGAGACAATTATCGGTTATAATTTATTGAGACAATTATCGGTTCTAATTTATTGAGAGAATTATCGGTTATAATTTATTGAGACAATTATCGGTTATAGTTTATTGAGACAATTATCGGTTATAATTTATTGAGAGAATTATCGGTTATAACTTATTGAGACAATTATTGCTTATAGTTTATTGAGACAATTATCGGTTATAATTTATTGAGAGAATTATCGGTTATAATTTATTGAGAGAATTATCGGTTATAAATTATTGAGACAATTATCGGTTATAATTTAATGAGACAATTATCGGTTATAATTTATTGAGAAAATTATCGGTTATAGTTTATTGAGAAAATTATCGGTTATAATTTATTGGTACAAATAATCGGTTATAATTGATTGAGACAAGTATCGGTTATCATTTATTGAGAGAATTATCGGCTATAATTTATTGAGACTATTAGCGGTTATAGTCTACTGAGACAAATATCGAGTATAGCATAACTGAGCAATGAGAGAAGAAGATAGAACGACATTTAGATTAGACAGACTATCAACATAGAACGACATTTAGATTAGACCGACTATCAACATAGAACGACATTTAGATTAGACAGACTATCAACATAGAACGACATTTAGATTAGACCGACTATTTCATCGGTCATGTTTAGTCAATTAATTGATTAGCGAAATGTACGTCACTGCCCCAGCCCCCAAACCCACCCAACCACACAGCCACAGTGATTATTATGTCACACAAAAGATTGTGTGTGGCAAACTTAAGTAAGTCTTAGTTTACTTGATGTGGACAAGACCCTAATTTACTGGGATAATCTCTGTGTCTGATCAATTAAATCTACTGGGATCATCTCTGTGTCCGATCAATGAAATTTACTGGGATAATCTCTGTGTCGGGTCAATTAAATCAACTGGGATAATCTCTGTGTCCAATCAATTAAATCTACTTGGATAATCTCTGTGTCCGATCAATGAAATTTACTGGGATAATCTCCGTGTCAGATAAATTAAATTTACTGGGATAATCTCTGTGTCAAATAAATTTAATTTAATGGGATAATCTTTGTGTCAAATAAATTTAATTTACTGGGATAATCTGTGTGTCTGATCAATGAAATTTACTGGGATAATATCTGTGTCTGATCAATGAAATTTACTGGGATAATCTCTGTGACCGATCAATGAAATTTACTGGGATAATCTCTGTGTCAGATAAATTAAATTTACTGGGGTAATCTCTGTGTCAAATAAATTTAATTTACTGGGATAATCTCTGTGTCAAATAAATTTAATTTACTGGGATAATCTCTGTGTCTGATCAATGAAATTTACTGGTATAATCTCTGTGTCTGATCAATGAAATTTACTGGGATAATCTCTGTGTCTGATCAATTAAATTTACTAATGGTGGCACTAATGGTGGCACTAATGGTGGCACTAATGGTGGCACTAATGGTGGCACTAATGGTGGCACTAATGGTGGCACTAATGGTGGCACTAATGGTGGCACTAATGGTGGCACTGATCTATAAATGTAGAGCCTCTTAGTAACAACGCGCATCATAATAAAAATGTACAAAATAATAATAAATTAGATGCTGATTATAATTTTGAAATAATAATCATATTAAATGATAATGAAAATAATTTTGTAAAAATAATAATATTCGATGATAATGATAATAATTTTGAACAATAAAAATATTACATGATTATGATAGTAATTTTGAAATTATAATACTATTAGATGATAATGATTTTAATAATAATAAAATTTGATTGTAATGATAATAGTTATAACATAATAATAATATTGAAATAGCTGTCATAACCCGAAAAATATGTATATAACTTAATTGTCAGTTATTTGAACACGGCGAATTTTATTTTATTATATAAATGGGTGCTACTAAAGTGCATTGTGCTGTGTAATTTATAATGTAATGTAATAAATGACCTAGAAAATGTTGGATATTGTATTGTATTATATTATAGTTTTGTTCCATCAAATAAAGAACAAATAAAGTTTCTATTTCACAGCGATAACAGTTCCATCATAAACAAAGACACTTTCACGTTGAGCAACTTACAAAGACACTTTTAAGTCGGACAAGTTACAAAGACACTTTCACGTTGGGAAAGTTAAAAAGACACTTTTGTGGGACAAGTTCTATAGATCATTTGCCTTATTGTTAGAAGCATACATTTTTGTTAAACCCCGAAGAGATAAAAATCATGAAAATATGTTACCTATCAACTATTACCTATTACCAATAACCTATTATATATTACCTTTACCAAACTTACAAGTCCGATAAGAATAAATATTTAAAAAAAAAAAAATAAATATAAGAGTCATTGTGATAAAAAGTTTAAATATCATAACTTTGTGCGCATAAAAATATAACTAGGAGTAAATGTCATTGAGAAGTAGTGTTGTTGTCATTGTTGTTGTTGTCATTGTTGTTGTCATTGTTGTTGTTGTCATTGTTGTTGTCATTGTTGTTGTCATTGTTGTTGTCATTGTTGTTGTCATTGTTGTTGTCATTGTTGTTGTCATTGTTGTTGTTGTTGTCATTGTTGTTGTCATTGTTGTTGTCATTGTTGTTGTCATTGTTGTTGTCATTGTTGTTGTCATTGTTATTGTCATTGTTGTTGTCATTGTTGTTGTCATTGTTGTTGTCATTGTTGTTGTCATTGTTGTTGTTGTTGTCATTGTTGTTGTCATTGTTGTTGTTGTTGTTGTTGTCATTGTTGTTGTCATTGTTGTTGTCATTGTTGTTGTTGTTGTTGTCATTGTTGTTGTCATTGTTGTTGTCATTGTTGTTGTCATTGTTGTTGTCATTGTTGTTGTCATTGTTGTTGTTGTTGTCATTGTTGTTGTCATTATTGTTGTCATTGTTGTTGTCATTGTTGTTGTCATTGTTGTTGTCATTGTTGTTGTCATTGTTGTTGTCATTGTTGTTGTCATTGTTGTTGTCATTGTTGTTGTCATTGTTGTTGTCATTGTTGTTGTTGTTGTCATTGTTGTTGTCATTGTTGTTGTCATTGTTGTTGTCATTGTTGTTGTCATTGCTGTTGTCATTGTTGTTGTTGTTGTCATTGCTGTTGTCATTGTTGTTGTTGTTGTCATTGTTGTTGTCATTGTTGTTGTCATTGTTGTTGTCATTGTTGTTGTCATTGTTGTTGTCATTGTTGTTGTTGTCATTGTTGTTGTTGTTGTCATTGTTGTTGTTGTTGTCATTGTTGTTGTCATTGTTGTTGTCATTGTTGTTGTTGTCATTGTTGTTGTTGTTGTCATTGTTGTTGTTGTCATTGCTGTCATTGTTGTTGTTGTCATTGTTGTTGTTGTTGTCATTGTTGTTGTCATTGTTGTTGTCATTGTTGTTGTCATTGTTGTTGTCATTGTTGTTGTCATTGTTGTTGTCATTGTTGTTGTCATTGTTGTTGTCATTGCTGTTGTCATTGTTGTTGTTGTTGTCATTGCTGTTGTCATTGTTGTTGTTGTTGTTGTTGTCATTGTTATTGTCATTGCTGTTGTCATTGTTGTTGTCATTGTTGTTGTCATTGTTGTTGTTGTCATTTTTGTTGTTGTCATTGTTGTTGTCATTGTTGTTGTTGTCATTGTTGTCATTGTTGTTGTTGTCATTGTTGTTGTTGTCATTGTTGTTGTCATTGTTGTTGTCATTGTTGTTGTCATTGTTGTTGTCATTGTTGTTGTCGTCATTGTTGTTGTCATTGTTGTTGTTGTCATTGTTGTCATTGTTGTTGTTGTCATTGTTGTTGTTGTCATTGTTGTTGTCATTGTTGTTGTCATTGTTGTTGTCATTGTTGTTGTCATTGTTGTTGTCATTGTTGTTGTCATTGTTGTTGTCATTGTTGTTGTTGTCATTGTTGTTGTTGTCATTGTTGTTGTCATTGTTGTTGTTGTCATTGTTGTTGTCATTGTTGTTGTTGTCATTGTTGTTGTTGTCATTGTTGTTGTTGTCATTGTTGTTGTTGTCATTGTTGTTGTCATTGTTGTTGTCATTGTTGTTGTCGTCATTGTTGTTGTCATTGTTGTTGTCATTGTTGTTGTCATTGTTGTTGTCGTCATTGTTGTTGTCATTGTTGTTGTTGTCATTGTTGTCATTGTTGTTGTTGTCATTGTTGTTGTTGTAATTGTTGTTGTCATTGTTGTTGTCATTGTTGTTGTTGTCATTGTTGTTGTTGTCATTGTTGTTGTCATTGTTGTTGTTGTCATTGTTGTTGTTGTTGTCATTGTTGTTGTTGTTGTCATTGTTGTTGTCATTGTTGTTGTCATTGTTGTTGTTGTCATTGTTGTTGTCATTGTTGTTGTCATTGTTGTTGTCGTCATTGTTGTTGTCATTGTTGTTGTTGTCATTGTTGTCATTGTTGTTGTTGTCATTGTTGTTGTTGTAATTGTTGTTGTCATTGTTGTTGTCATTGTTGTTGTTGTCATTGTTGTTGTTGTCATTGTTGTTGTCATTTTTGTTGTTGTCATTGTTGTTGTCATTGTTGTTGTCATTGTTGTTGTTGTCATTGTTGTTGTCATTGTTGTTGTTGTCATTGTTGTTGTCATTGTTGTCATTGTTGTTGTTGTCATTGTTGTTGTCATTGTTGTCATTGTTGTTGTTGTCATTGTTGTTGTTGTAATTGTTGTTGTCATTGTTGTTGTCATTGTTGTTGTTGTCATTGTTGTTGTTGTCATTGTTGTTGTCATTGTTGTTGTTGTCATTGTTGTTGTCATTGTTGTTGTTGTCATTGTTGTTGTCATTGTTGTTGTTGTCATTGTTGTAATTGTTGTTGTCATTGTTGTCATTGTTGTTGTTGTCATTGTTGTTGTCATTGTTGTTGTCATTGTTGTTGTCGTCATTGTTGTTGTCATTGTTGTTGTTGTCATTGTTGTCATTGTTGTTGTTGTCATTGTTGTTGTTGTAATTGTTGTTGTCATTGTTGTTGTCATTGTTGTTGTCATTGTTGTTGTTGTCATTGTTGTTGTTGTCATTGTTGTTGTCATTGTTGTTGTTGTCATTGTTGTTGTCATTGTTGTCATTGTTGTTGTTGTCATTGTTGTTGTTGTAATTGTTGTTGTCATTGTTGTTGTCATTGTTGTTGTTGTCATTGTTGTTGTTGTCATTGTTGTTGTCATTGTTGTTGTTGTCATTGTTGTTGTCATTGTTGTTGTCATTGTTGTTGTCATTGTTGTTGTCATTGTTGTTGTTGTCATTGTTGTTGTTGTCATTGTTGTTGTCATTGTTGTTGTCATTGTTGTTGTTGTCATTGTTGTTGTTGTCATTGTTGTTGTTGTCATTGTTGTTGTTGTCATTGTTGTTGTTGTCATTGTTGTTGTCATTGTTGTTGTTGTCATTGTTGTTGTCATTGTTGTTGTTGTCATTGTTGTTGTCATTGTTGTTGTTGTCATTGTTGTTGTTGTCATTGTTGTTGTTGTCATTGTTGTTGTCATTGTTGTTGTCATTGTTGTTGTCATTGTTGTTGTCATTGTTGTTGTCATTGTTGTTGTCATTGTTGTTGTCATTGTTGTTGTCATTGTTGTTGTCGTCATTGTTGTTGTCATTGTTGTTGTTGTCATTGTTGTCATTGTTGTTGTCATTGTTGTTGTCATTGTTGTTGTCGTCATTGTTAATGTCATTGTTGTTGTTGTAATTGTTGTTGTCATTGTTGTTGTCATTGTTGTTGTTGTCATTGTTGTTGTTGTCATTGTTGTTGTTGTCATTGTTGTTGTCATTGTTGTTGTTGTCATTGTTGTTGTCATTGTTGTTGTCATTGTTGTTGTTGTCATTGTTGTTGTCATTGTTGTTGTTGTCATTGTTGTTGTCATTGTTGTCATTGTTGTTGTTGTCATTGTTGTTGTCATTGTTGTCATTGTTGTTGTTGTCATTGTTGTTGTTGTAATTGTTGTTGTCATTGTTGTTGTCATTGTTGTTGTTGTCATTGTTGTTGTTGTCATTGTTGTTGTCATTGTTGTTGTTGTCATTGTTGTTGTCATTGTTGTTGTCATTGTTGTTGTTGTCATTGTTGTTGTCATTGTTGTTGTCATTGTTGTTGTCATTGTTGTTGTTGTCATTGTTGTTGTCATTGTTGTTTTCATTATTGTTGTCATTGTTGTTGTCATTGTTGTTGTCATTGTTGTTGTTGTCATTGTTATTTTTGTCATTGTTGTTGTCATTGTTGCTGTTGTCATTGTTGTTGTTGTCATTGTTGTTGTCATTGTCATTGTTGTTGTCATTGTTGTTGTCATTGTTGTTGTCATTGTTGTTGTTGTCATTGTTGTTGTTGTCATTGTTGTTGTTGTCATTGTTGTTGTTGTCATTGTTGTTGTCATTGCTGTTGTCATTGTTGTTGTCATTGTTGTTGTCATTGTTGTTGTCATTGTTGTTGTCATTGTTGTTGTCATTGTTGTTGTCATTGTTGTTGTTGTCATTGTTGTTGTTGTCATTGTTGTTGTCATTGTTGTTGTCATTGTTGTTGTCATTGTTGTTGTCATTGTTGTTGTTGTCATTGTTGTTGTCATTGTTGTTGTTTTCATTGTTGTTGTCATTGTTGTTGTCATTGTTGTTTTCATTGTTGTTGTCATTGTTGTTGTCATTGTTGTTGTCATTGTTGTTTTCATTGTTGTTGTCATTGTTGTTGTCATTGTTGTTGTCATTGTTGTTTTCATTGTTGTTGTCATTGTTGTTGTCATTGTTGTTGTCATTGTTGTTGTCATTGTTGTTGTTGTCATTGTTGTTGTTGTCATTGTTGTTGTCATTGTTGTTTTCATTGTTGTTGTCATTGTTGTTGTTGTCATTGTTGTTGTTGTCATTGTTGTTGGCATTGTTGTTTTCATTGTTGTTATCATTGTTGTTGTTGTCATTGTTGTTGTCATTGTTGTTGGCATTGTTGTTTTCATTGTTGTTGTCATTGTTGTTGTTGTCATTGTTGTTGTCATTGTTGTTTTCATTGTTGTTGTCATTGTTGTTGTCATTGTTGTTTTCATTGTTGTTGTCATTTTTGTTGTCATTGTTGTTGTCATTGTTGTTGTCATTGTTGTTGTCATTGTTGTTTTCATTGTTGTTGTCATTGTTGTTGTCATTGTTGTTGTTGTCATTGTTGTTGGCATTGTTGTTTTCATTGTTGTTGTCATTGTTGTTGTTGTCATTGTTGTTGTCATTGTTGTTGGCATTGTTGTTTTCATTGTTGTTGTCATTGTTGTTGTCATTGTTGTTGTCATTGTTGTTGGCATTGTTGTTTTCATTGTTGTTGTCATTGTTGTTGTTGTCATTGTTGTTGTCATTGTTGTTGTCATTGTTGTTGGCATTGTTGTTTTCATTGTTGTTGTCATTGTTGTTGTTGTCATTGTTGTTGTCATTGTTGTTGTCATTGTTGTTGTCATTGTTGTTTTCATTGTTGTTGGCATTGTTGTTTTCATTGTTGTTGTCATTGTTGTTGTTGTCATTGTTGTTGTCATTGTCATTGTCATTGTTGTTGTCATTGTTGTTGTCATTGTTGTTGTCATTGTTGTTGTTGTCATTGTTGTTGTTGTCATTGTTGTTGTTGTCATTGTTGTTGTTGTCATTGTTGTTGTTGTTGTCATTGTTGTTGTTGTCATTGTTGTTGTCATTGCTGTTGTCATTGTTGTTGTCATTGTTGTTGTCATTGTTGTTGTCATTGTTGTTGTCATTGTTGTTGTCATTGTTGTTGTCATTGTTGTTGTCATTGTTGTTGTCATTGTTGTTGTTGTCATTGTTGTTGTCATTGTTGTTGTCATTGTTGTTGTCATTGTTGTTGTCATTGTTGTTGTCATTGTTGTTGTCATTGTTGTTGTCATTGTTGTTGTTGTCATTGTTGTTGTTTTCATTGTTGTTGTCATTGTTGTTGTCATTGTTGTTTTCATTGTTGTTGTCATTGTTGTTGTCATTGTTGTTGTCATTGTTGTTTTCATTGTTGTTGTCATTGTTGTTGTCATTGTTGTTTTCATTGTTGTTGTCATTGTTGTTGTCATTGTTGTTGTCATTGTTGTTGTCATTGTTGTTGTTGTCATTGTTGTTGTTGTCATTGTTGTTGTTGTCATTGTTGTTGTCATTGTTGTTTTCATTGTTGTTGTCATTGTTGTTGTTGTCATTGTTGTTGTTGTCATTGTTGTTGTCATTGTTGTTTTCATTGTTGTTGTCATTGTTGTTGTTGTCATTGTTGTTGTTGTCATTGTTGTTGTCATTGTTGTTGGCATTGTTGTTTTCATTGTTGTTGTCATTGTTGTTGTTGTCATTGTTGTTGTCATTGTTGTTGTCATTGTTGTTTTCATTGTTGTTGTCATTGTTGTTTTCATTGTTGTTGTCATTTTTGTTGTCATTGTTGTTGTCATTGTTGTTGTCATTGTTGTTGTCATTGTTGTTGTCATTGTTGTTTTCATTGTTGTTGTCATTGTTGTTGTCATTGTTGTTGTTGTCATTGTTGTTGTTGTCATTGTTGTTGGCATTGTTGTTTTCATTGTTGTTGTCATTGTTGTTGTCATTGTTGTTTTCATTGTTGTTGTCATTTTTGTTGTCATTGTTGTTGTCATTGTTGTTGTCATTGTTGTTGTCATTGTTGTTGTCATTGTTGTTGTCATTGTTGTTGGCATTGTTGTTTTCATTGTTGTTGTCATTGTTGTTGTCATTGTTGTTGTCATTGTTGTTGTCATTGTTGTTGTCATTGTTGTTGTCATTGTTGTTGTCATTGTTGTTGTCATTGTTGTTGTCATTGTTGTTGTCATTGTTGTTGTCATTGTTATTGTCATTGTTGTTGTTGTCATTGTTATTTTTGTCATTGTTGTTGTCATTGTTGCTGTTGTCATTGTTGTTGTTGTCATTGTTGTTGTCATTGTCATTGTTGTTGTCATTGTTGTTGTCATTGTTGTTGTCATTGTTGTTGTCATTGTTGTTGTCATTGTTGTTGTCATTGTTGTTGTCATTGTTGTTGTCATTGTTGTTGTTGTCATTGTTGTTGTCATTGTTGTTGTCATTGTTGTTGTCATTGCTGTTGTCATTGTTGTTGTCATTGTTGTTGTCATTGTTGTTGTCATTGTTGTTGTCATTGTTGTTGTCGTCATTGTTGTTGTCATTGTTGTTGTCATTGTTGTTGTCATTGTTGTTGTCATTGTTGTTGTCATTGTTGTTGTTGTCATTGTTGTTGTCATTGTTGTTGTTGTTGTCATTGTTGTTGTCGTCATTGTTGTTGTTGTCATTGTTGTTGTCATTGTTGTTGTCATTTTTGTTGTTGTCATTGTTGTTGTCATTGTTGTTGTCATTGTTGTTGTTGTCATTGTTGTTGTCATTGTTGTTGTTGTCATTGTTGTTGTCATTGTTGTCATTGTTGTTGTTGTCATTGTTGTCATTGTTGTTGTTGTCATTGTTGTTGTTGTAATTGTTGTTGTCATTGTTGTTGTTGTCATTGTTGTTGTTGTCATTGTTGTTGTCATTGTTGTTGTTGTCATTGTTGTTGTCATTGTTGTTGTTGTCATTGTTGTAATTGTTGTTGTCATTGTTGTCATTGTTGTTGTTGTCATTGTTGTTGTCATTGTTGTTGTCATTGTTGTTGTTGTCATTGTCATTGTTGTCATTGTTGTTGTTGTCATTGTTGTTGTTGTAATTGTTGTTGTCATTGTTGTTGTCATTGTTGTTGTTGTCATTGTTGTTGTTGTCATTGTTGTTGTCATTGTTGTTGTTGTCATTGTTGTTGTCATTGTTGTTGTTGTCATTGTTGTTGTCATTGTTGTTGTTGTCATTGTTGTTGTCATTGTTGTCATTGTTGTTGTTGTCATTGTTGTTGTCATTGTTGTCATTGTTGTTGTCATTGTTGTTGTCATTGTTGTTGTTGTCATTGTTGTTGTTGTCATTGTTGTTGTTGTCATTGTTGTTGTTGTCATTGTTGTTGTCATTGCTGTTGTCATTGTTGTTGTCATTGTTGTTGTCATTGTTGTTGTCATTGTTGTTGTCATTGTTGTTGTCATTGTTGTTGTCATTGTTGTTGTCATTGTTGTTGTTGTCATTGTTGTTGTCATTGTTGTTGTTGTCATTGTTGTTGTCATTGTTGTTGTTGTCATTGTTGTTGTTGTCATTGTTGTTGTTGTCATTGTTGTTGTCATTGTTGTTGTCATTGTTGTTGTTGTCATTGTTGTTGTTGTCATTGTTGTTGTCATTGTCATTGTTGTTGTCATTGTTGTTGTCATTGTTGTTGTCATTGTTGTTGTCATTGTTGTTGTCATTGTTGTTGTCATTGTTGTTGTCATTGTTGTTGTTGTCATTGTTGTTGTCATTGTTGTTGTCATTGTTGTTGTCATTGCTGTTGTCATTGTTGTTGTCATTGTTGTTGTCATTGTTGTTGTCATTGTTGTTGTCATTGTTGTTGTCATTGTTGTTGTCGTCATTGTTGTTGTCATTGTTGTTGTCATTGTTGTTGTCATTGTTGTTGTCATTGTTGTTGTCATTGTTGTTGTTGTCATTGTTGTTGTCATTGTTGTTGTTGTTGTCATTGTTGTTGTCGTCATTGTTGTTGTTGTCATTGTTGTTGTCATTGTTGTTGTCATTTTTGTTGTTGTCATTGTTGTTGTCATTGTTGTTGTCATTGTTGTTGTTGTCATTGTTGTTGTCATTGTTGTTGTTGTCATTGTTGTTGTCATTGTTGTTGTCATTGTTGTCATTGTTGTTGTTGTCATTGTTGTCATTGTTGTTGTTGTCATTGTTGTTGTTGTAATTGTTGTTGTCATTGTTGTTGTCATTGTTGTTGTTGTCATTGTTGTTGTTGTCATTGTTGTTGTCATTGTTGTTGTTGTCATTGTTGTTGTCATTGTTGTTGTTGTCATTGTTGTAATTGTTGTTGTCATTGTTGTCATTGTTGTTGTTGTCATTGTTGTTGTTGTAATTGTTGTTGTCATTGTTGTTGTCATTGTTGTTGTTGTCATTGTTGTTGTTGTCATTGTTGTTGTCATTGTTGTTGTTGTCATTGTTGTTGTCATTGTTGTTGTCATTGTTGTTGTTGTCATTGTTGTTGTCATTGTTGTTGTTGTCATTGTTGTTGTCATTGTTGTCATTGTTGTTGTTGTCATTGTTGTTGTCATTGTTGTCATTGTTGTTGTTGTCATTGTTGTTGTCATTGTTGTCATTGTTGTTGTTGTCATTGTTGTTGTTGTAATTGTTGTTGTCATTGTTGTTGTCATTGTTGTTGTTGTCATTGTTGTTGTTGTCATTGTTGTTGTCATTGTTGTTGTTGTCATTGTTGTTGTCATTGTTGTTGTCATTGTTGTTGTCATTGTTGTTGTTGTCATTGTTGTTGTCATTGTTGTTGTTGTCATTGTTGTTGTCATTGTTGTTGTTGTCATTGTTGTTGTCATTGTTGTTGTTGTCATTGTTGTTGTTGTCATTGTTGTTGTTGTCATTGTTGTTGTCATTGTTGTTGTCATTGTTGTTGTTGTCATTGTTGTTGTTGTCATTGTTGTTGTCATTGTCATTGTTGTTGTCATTGTTGTTGTCATTGTTGTTGTCATTGTTGTTGTCATTGTTGTTGTCATTGTTGTTGTCATTGTTGTTGTCATTGTTGTTGTCATTGTTGTTGTCATTGTTGTTGTTGTCATTGTTGTTGTCATTGTTGTTGTCATTGTTGTTGTCATTGCTGTTGTCATTGTTGTTGTCATTGTTGTTGTCATTGTTGTTGTCATTGTTGTTGTCATTGTTGTTGTCATTGTTGTTGTCGTCATTGTTGTTGTCATTGTTGTTGTCATTGTTGTTGTCATTGTTGTTGTCATTGTTGTTGTCATTGTTGTTGTTGTCATTGTTGTTGTCATTGTTGTTGTTGTTGTCATTGTTGTTGTCGTCATTGTTGTTGTTGTCATTGTTGTTGTCATTGTTGTTGTCATTTTTGTTGTTGTCATTGTTGTTGTCATTGTTGTTGTCATTGTTGTTGTTGTCATTGTTGTTGTCATTGTTGTTGTTGTCATTGTTGTTGTCATTGTTGTCATTGTTGTTGTTGTCATTGTTGTCATTGTTGTTGTTGTCATTGTTGTTGTTGTAATTGTTGTTGTCATTGTTGTTGTCATTGTTGTTGTTGTCATTGTTGTTGTTGTCATTGTTGTTGTCATTGTTGTTGTTGTCATTGTTGTTGTCATTGTTGTTGTTGTCATTGTTGTCATTGTTGTTGTTGTCATTGTTGTTGTTGTCATTGTTGTTGTTGTAATTGTTGTTGTCATTGTTGTTGTCATTGTTGTTGTTGTCATTGTTGTTGTTGTCATTGTTGTTGTCATTGTTGTTGTTGTCATTGTTGTTGTCATTGTTGTTGTCATTGTTGTTGTTGTCATTGTTGTTGTCATTGTTGTTGTTGTCATTGTTGTTGTCATTGTTGTCATTGTTGTTGTTGTCATTGTTGTTGTCATTGTTGTCATTGTTGTTGTTGTCATTGTTGTTGTCATTGTTGTCATTGTTGTTGTTGTCATTGTTGTTGTTGTAATTGTTGTTGTCATTGTTGTTGTCATTGTTGTTGTTGTCATTGTTGTTGTTGTCATTGTTGTTGTCATTGTTGTTGTTGTCATTGTTGTTGTCATTGTTGTTGTCATTGTTGTTGTCATTGTTGTTGTCATTGTTGTTGTCATTGTTGTTGTTGTCATTGTTGTTGTCATTGTTGTTGTTGTCATTGTTGTTGTCATTGTTGTTGTTGTCATTGTTGTTGTTGTCATTGTTGTTGTTGTCATTGTTGTTGTCATTGTTGTTGTCATTGTTGTTGTTGTCATTGTTGTTGTTGTCATTGTTGTTGTTGTCATTGTTGTTGTTGTCATTGTTGTTGTCATTGTTGTTGTCATTGTTGTTGTCATTGTTGTTGTCATTGTTGTTGTCATTGTTGTTGTCATTGTTGTTGTCATTGTTGTTGTCGTCATTGTTGTTGTCATTGTTGTTGTTGTCATTGTTGTCATTGTTGTTGTCATTGTTGTTGTCATTGTTGTTGTCGTCATTGTTAATGTCATTGTTGTTGTTGTAATTGTTGTTGTCATTGTTGTTGTCATTGTTGTTGTTGTCATTGTTGTTGTTGTCATTGTTGTTGTCATTGTTGTTGTTGTCATTGTTGTTGTCATTGTTGTTGTTGTCATTGTTGTTGTCATTGTTGTTGTTGTCATTGTTGTTGTCATTGTTGTCATTGTTGTTGTTGTCATTGTTGTTGTCATTGTTGTCATTGTTGTTGTTGTCATTGTTGTTGTTGTAATTGTTGTTGTCATTGTTGTTGTCATTGTTGTTGTTGTCATTGTTGTTGTTGTCATTGTTGTTGTCATTGTTGTTGTTGTCATTGTTGTTGTCATTGTTGTTGTTGTCATTGTTGTTGTCATTGTTGTTGTCATTGTTGTTGTCATTGTTGTTGTTGTCATTGTTGTTGTCATTGTTGTTTTCATTATTGTTGTCATTGTTGTTGTCATTGTTGTTGTCATTGTTGTTGTTGTCATTGTTATTTTTGTCATTGTTGTTGTCATTGTTGCTGTTGTCATTGTTGTTGTTGTCATTGTTGTTGTCATTGTCATTGTCACTGTTGTTGTCATTGTTGTTGTCATTGTTGTTGTTGTCATTGTTGTTGTTGTCATTGTTGTTGTTGTCATTGTTGTTGTTGTCATTGTTGTTGTTGTTGTCATTGTTGTTGTTGTCATTGTTGTTGTCATTGCTGTTGTCATTGCTGTTGTCATTGTTGTTGTCATTGTTGTTGTCATTGTTGTTGTCATTGTTGTTGTCATTGTTGTTGTCATTGTTGTTGTTGTCATTGTTGTTGTCATTGTTGTTGTCATTGTTGTTGTCATTGTTGTTGTCATTGTTGTTGTCATTGTTGTTGTTGTCATTGTTGTTGTCATTGTTGTTGTTTTCATTGTTGTTGTCATTGTTGTTGTCATTGTTGTTTTCATTGTTGTTGTCATTGTTGTTGTCATTGTTGTTGTCATTGTTGTTTTCATTGTTGTTGTCATTGTTGTTGTCATTGTTGTTGTCATTGTTGTTTTCATTGTTGTTGTCATTGTTGTTGTCATTGTTGTTGTCATTGTTGTTGTCATTGTTGTTGTTGTCATTGTTGTTGTTGTCATTGTTGTTGTCATTGTTGTTTTCATTGTTGTTGTCATTGTTGTTGTTGTCATTGTTGTTGTTGTCATTGTTGTTGGCATTGTTGTTTTCATTGTTGTTGTCATTGTTGTTGTTGTCATTGTTGTTGTCATTGTTGTTGGCATTGTTGTTTTCATTGTTGTTGTCATTGTTGTTGTTGTCATTGTTGTTGTCATTGTTGTTTTCATTGTTGTTGTCATTGTTGTTGTCATTGTTGTTTTCATTGTTGTTGTCATTTTTGTTGTCATTGTTGTTGTCATTGTTGTTGTCATTGTTGTTGTCATTGTTGTTGTCATTGTTGTTTTCATTGTTGTTGTCATTGTTGTTGTCATTGTTGTTGTTGTCATTGTTGTTGGCATTGTTGTTTTCATTGTTGTTGTCATTGTTGTTGTTGTCATTGTTGTTGTCATTGTTGTTGGCATTGTTGTCATTTTTGTTGTTGTCATTGTTGTTGTCATTGTTGTTGTCATTGTTGTTGTTGTCATTGTTGTTGTCATTGTTGTTGTTGTCATTGTTGTTGTCATTGTTGTCATTGTTGTTGTTGTCATTGTTGTCATTGTTGTTGTTGTCATTGTTGTTGTTGTAATTGTTGTTGTCATTGTTGTTGTCATTGTTGTTGTTGTCATTGTTGTTGTTGTCATTGTTGTTGTCATTGTTGTTGTTGTCATTGTTGTTGTCATTGTTGTTGTTGTCATTGTTGTAATTGTTGTTGTCATTGTTGTCATTGTTGTTGTTGTCATTGTTGTTGTCATTGTTGTTGTCATTGTTGTTGTCGTCATTGTTGTTGTCATTGTCATTGTTGTCATTGTTGTTGTTGTCATTGTTGTTGTTGTAATTGTTGTTGTCATTGTTGTTGTCATTGTTGTTGTTGTCATTGTTGTTGTTGTCATTGTTGTTGTCATTGTTGTTGTTGTCATTGTTGTTGTCATTGTTGTTGTCATTGTTGTTGTTGTCATTGTTGTTGTCATTGTTGTTGTTGTCATTGTTGTTGTCATTGTTGTCATTGTTGTTGTTGTCATTGTTGTTGTCATTGTTGTCATTGTTGTTGTTGTCATTGTTGTTGTCATTGTTGTCATTGTTGTTGTTGTCATTGTTGTTGTTGTAATTGTTGTTGTCATTGTTGTTGTCATTGTTGTTGTTGTCATTGTTGTTGTTGTCATTGTTGTTGTCATTGTTGTTGTTGTCATTGTTGTTGTCATTGTTGTTGTCATTGTTGTTGTCATTGTTGTTGTCATTGTTGTTGTTGTCATTGTTGTTGTCATTGTTGTTGTTGTCGTTGTTGTTGTCATTGTTGTTGTTGTCATTGTTGTTGTTGTCATTGTTGTTGTCATTGTTGTTGTCATTGTTGTTGTTGTCATTGTTGTTGTTGTCATTGTTGTTGTTGTCATTGTTGTTGTTGTCATTGTTGTTGTCATTGTTGTTGTCATTGTTGTTGTCATTGTTGTTGTCATTGTTGTTGTCATTGTTGTTGTCATTGTTGTTGTCATTGTTGTTGTCGTCATTGTTGTTGTCATTGTTGTTGTTGTCATTGTTGTCATTGTTGTTGTCATTGTTGTTGTCATTGTTGTTGTCGTCATTGTTAATGTCATTGTTGTTGTTGTAATTGTTGTTGTCATTGTTGTTGTCATTGTTGTTGTTGTCATTGTTGTTGTTGTCATTGTTGTTGTCATTGTTGTTGTTGTCATTGTTGTTGTCATTGTTGTTGTCATTGTTGTTGTTGTCATTGTTGTTGTCATTGTTGTTGTTGTCATTGTTGTTGTCATTGTTGTCATTGTTGTTGTTGTCATTGTTGTTGTCATTGTTGTCATTGTTGTTGTTGTCATTGTTGTTGTTGTAATTGTTGTTGTCATTGTTGTTGTCATTGTTGTTGTTGTCATTGTTGTTGTTGTCATTGTTGTTGTCATTGTTGTTGTTGTCATTGTTGTTGTTGTCATTGTTGTTGTCATTGTTGTTGTCATTGTTGTTGTCATTGTTGTTGTTGTCATTGTTGTTGTCATTGTTGTTTTCATTATTGTTGTCATTGTTGTTGTCATTGTTGTTGTCATTGTTGTTGTTGTCATTGTTATTTTTGTCATTGTTGTTGTCATTGTTGCTGTTGTCATTGTTGTTGTTGTCATTGTTGTTGTCATTGTCATTGTCATTGTTGTTGTCATTGTTGTTGTCATTGTTGTTGTCATTGTTGTTGTTGTCATTGTTGTTGTTGTCATTGTTGTTGTTGTCATTGTTGTTGTTGTCATTGTTGTTGTTGTTGTCATTGTTGTTGTTGTCATTGTTGTTGTCATTGTTGTTGTCATTGCTGTTGTCATTGCTGTTGTCATTGTTGTTGTCATTGTTGTTGTCATTGTTGTTGTCATTGTTGTTGTTGTCATTGTTGTTGTCATTGTTGTTGTCATTGTTGTTGTCATTGTTGTTGTCATTGTTGTTGTCATTGTTGTTGTTGTCATTGTTGTTGTCATTGTTGTTGTTTTCATTGTTGTTGTCATTGTTGTTGTCATTGTTGTTTTCATTGTTGTTGTCATTGTTGTTGTCATTGTTGTTGTCATTGTTGTTTTCATTGTTGTTGTCATTGTTGTTGTCATTGTTGTTGTCATTGTTGTTTTCATTGTTGTTGTCATTGTTGTTGTCATTGTTGTTGTCATTGTTGTTGTCATTGTTGTTGTTGTCATTGTTGTTGTTGTCATTGTTGTTGTCATTGTTGTTTTCATTGTTGTTGTCATTGTTGTTGTTGTCATTGTTGTTGTTGTCATTGTTGTTGGCATTGTTGTTTTCATTGTTGTTGTCATTGTTGTTGTTGTCATTGTTGTTGTCATTGTTGTTGGCATTGTTGTTTTCATTGTTGTTGTCATTGTTGTTGTTGTCATTGTTGTTGTCATTGTTGTTTTCATTGTTGTTGTCATTGTTGTTGTCATTGTTGTTTTCATTGTTGTTGTCATTTTTGTTGTCATTGTTGTTGTCATTGTTGTTGTCATTGTTGTTGTCATTGTTGTTGTCATTGTTGTTTTCATTGTTGTTGTCATTGTTGTTGTCATTGTTGTTGTTGTCATTGTTGTTGGCATTGTTGTTTTCATTGTTGTTGTCATTGTTGTTGTTGTCATTGTTGTTGTCATTGTTGTTGGCATTGTTGTTTTCATTGTTGTTGTCATTGTTGTTGTCATTGTTGTTGTCATTGTTGTTGGCATTGTTGTTTTCATTGTTGTTGTCATTGTTGTTGTCATTGTTGTTGTTGTCATTGTTGTTGTCATTGTTGTTGGCATTGTTGTTTTCATTGTTGTTGTCATTGTTGTTGTTGTCATTGTTGTTGTCATTGTTGTTGTCATTGTTGTTGTCATTGTTGTTTTCATTGTTGTTGGCATTGTTGTTTTCATTGTTGTTGTCATTGTTGTTGTTGTCATTGTTGTTGTCATTGTCATTGTCATTGTTGTTGTCATTGTTGTTGTCATTGTTGTTGTCATTGTTGTTGTTGTCATTGTTGTTGTTGTCATTGTTGTTGTTGTCATTGTTGTTGTTGTTGTCATTGTTGTTGTTGTCATTGTTGTTGTCATTGCTGTTGTCATTGTTGTTGTCATTGTTGTTGTCATTGTTGTTGTCATTGTTGTTGTCATTGTTGTTGTCATTGTTGTTGTTGTCATTGTTGTTGTCATTGTTGTTGTCATTGTTGTTGTCATTGTTGTTGTCATTGTTGTTGTCATTGTTGTTGTTGTCATTGTTGTTGTCATTGTTGTTGTTTTCATTGTTGTTGTCATTGTTGTTGTCATTGTTGTTTTCATTGTTGTTGTCATTGTTGTTGTCATTGTTGTTGTCATTGTTGTTTTCATTGTTGTTGTCATTGTTGTTGTCATTGTTGTTTTCATTGTTGTTGTCATTGTTGTTGTCATTGTTGTTGTCATTGTTGTTGTCATTGTTGTTGTTGTCATTGTTGTTGTTGTCATTGTTGTTGTCATTGTTGTTTTCATTGTTGTTGTCATTGTTGTTGTTGTCATTGTTGTTGGCATTGTTGTTTTCATTGTTGTTGTCATTGTTGTTGTTGTCATTGTTGTTGTCATTGTTGTTGGCATTGTTGTTTTCATTGTTGTTGTCATTGTTGTTGTTGTCATTGTTGTTGTTTTCATTGTTGTTTTCATTGTTGTTGTCATTGTTGTTGTCATTGTTGTTTTCATTGTTGTTGTCATTTTTGTTGTCATTGTTGTTGTCATTGTTGTTGTCATTGTTGTTGTCATTGTTGTTGTCATTGTTGTTTTCATTGTTGTTGTCATTGTTGTTGTCATTGTTGTTGTTGTCATTGTTGTTGTTGTCATTGTTGTTGGCATTGTTGTTTTCATTGTTGTTGTCATTGTTGTTGTCATTGTTGTTTTCATTGTTGTTGTCATTTTTGTTGTCATTGTTGTTGTCATTGTTGTTGTCATTGTTGTTGTCATTGTTGTTGGCATTGTTGTTTTCATTGTTGTTGTCATTGTTGTTGTCATTGTTGTTGTCATTGTTGTTGTCATTGTTGTTGTCATTGTTGTTGTCATTGTTGTTGTCATTGTTGTTGTCATTGTTGTTGTCATTGTTATTGTCATTGTTGTTGTTGTCATTGTTATTTTTGTCATTGTTGTTGTCATTGTTGCTGTTGTCATTGTTGTTGTTGTCATTGTTGTTGTCATTGTCATTGTTGTTGTCATTGTTGTTGTCATTGTTGTTGTCATTGTTGTTGTCATTGTTGTTGTCATTGTTGTTGTTGTCATTGTTGTTGTCATTGTTGTTGTCATTGCTGTTGTCATTGTTGTTGTCATTGTTGTTGTCATTGTTGTTGTCATTGTTGTTGTCATTGTTGTTGTCATTGTTGTTGTCATTGTTGTTGTCGTCATTGTTGTTGTCATTGTTGTTGTCATTGTTGTTGTCATTGTTGTTGTCATTGTTGTTGTTGTCATTGTTGTTGTCATTGTTGTTGTTGTTGTCATTGTTGTTGTCGTCATTGTTGTTGTTGTCATTGTTGTTGTCATTGTTGTTGTCATTGTTGTCATTGTCATTGTTGTTGTCATTGTTGTTGTTGTCATTGTTGTTGTTGTCATTGTTGTTGTTGTCATTGTTGTTGTTGTCATTGTTGTTGTTGTCATTGTTGTTGTCATTGTTGTTGTCATTGTTGTTGTCATTGTTGTTGTCATTGTTGTTGTCATTGTTGTTGTTGTCATTGTTGTTGTTGTCATTGTTGTTGTCATTGTTGTTGTCATTGTTGTTGTTGTCATTGTTGTTGTTGTCATTGTTGTTGTTGTCATTGTTGTTGTTGTCATTGTTGTTGTTGTCATTGTTGTTGTCATTGTTGTTGTAATTGTTGTTGTCATTGTTGTCGTCGTTGTTGTTGTCATTGTTGTTGTCATTGTTGTTGTCATTGTTGTTGTTGTCATTGTTGTTGTCATTGTTGTTGTTGTCATTGTTGTTGTCATTGTTGTTGTCATTGTTGTTGTCATTGTTGTTGTCATTGTTGTTGTCATTGTTGTTGTCATTGTTGTTGTCATTGTTGTTGTCATTGTTGTTGTCATTGTTGTTGTCATTGTTGTTGTCATTGTTGTTGTCATTGTTGTTGTCATTGTTGTCGTCGTTGTTGTTGTCATTGTTGTTGTCATTGTTGTTGTCATTGTTGTTGTCATTGTTGTTGTCATTGTTGTTGTCATTGTTGTTGTCATTGTTGTTGTCATTGTTGTTGTTGTCATTGTTGTTGTCATTGTTGTTGTCATTGTTGTTGTCATTGTTGTTGTCATTGTTGTTTTCATTGTTGTTGTCATTGTTGTTGTCATTGTTGTTGTCATTGTTGTTGTCATTGTTGTTGTCATTGTTGTTGTCATTGTTGTTGTCATTGTTGTTGTCATTGTTGTTGTCATTGTTGTTGTCATTGTTGTTGTCATTGTTGTTGTCATTGTTGTTGTCATTGTTGTTGTCATTGTTGTTGTTATTGTTGTTGTTTTTAACGGTTATAACTTTTGAAAAATTATTTCTATGACAGATGACATATATTTGATTTATTATTTTATGTTTATTTATTTATTTAGATTTGATGATGTCATAGATGAGATCAACTCCTTACTATAGCGATGCCATATAATCATCTCATCATGTAATTATGTAATCATCTAACAATCATTCTGTGTAGTTACTTTAGTCTGTAGAGTTTGCGCTATTTTAACAAAGATACGCACTTAGATAATTAGCTGCGCGTTTAGAAATGATATGCACTACATTTAGAGTGAACAATTATCTGACCAGTATCAGCATTTGCTGCGCTCACAGGGACAAGAGATGATTGTTTGAATACAAGAAAGATATAATTGATCACTGTAAAATCTTTTGCAAAGTTTAGATATACTTTTATTTATCAACAGTATCAATGAAAACCCTGTTATTTTACTAGAAGTGTGCGCAATAAAACTATAACGGCTTGAGAATCCCCGCGGACAATGATTGGAGACTAGTATTATTTGTATTATTGTTAGAGAGTATGCAAAGTATTGAGGATAGCAGCTAGCAACAGCTAGCAAATTAATTGATTGCATCAATATTTATATTAATTTTATATCCAGGTGTTATCCAATTTATTGCCCAATCATTATCCAGTAATTGTCCAGTCATTTCTGCAACAGGCCATGTGTAGGTCTCATGCAAACTATCTCAGTTAACATTTTGAGTAATATCTCATTTTATATCATTTTATATCATTGTATATCATTTTATATCATTTTATATCATTGTATATCATTTTATATAATTTTATATCATTTTATATCATTTTATATCATTTTACATAATTTTATATCATTTTATATCATTGTATATCATTTTATATTATTTTATAAAATTTTACATCATTTTATATCATTTTATATCCCTTTTAAGCTTTAGAATAGAATCATTAAATAAAATTTTAAAATTTTTTATGACTTTTGTTATTTCGTATATTTTTTTAAGAATGAATTTTAACTCGGTCTTAAAATATCAGGGAAAGAAACATTAAAAAAAATTTAGTTGTATAATCCCATTATGTAAGAAAAGCATCTTTTAAAAAAAATTCACGTCTCAAATAACTTTGAATTGCTATATCTACACCAACAAAAATATTAAGCTGTAAACAACATGAAAGGTTATTTGATGCCCGAGTTTAAATAAAAAATAAAATTTAAATAAAATTTGAATAAATCTTTCGAAAATTTAAGAAAACAATTTCCTTTTAACATTAAGCTATAGAAAACATTCAGTTTTTAAGGTATTCACAAATAATTCTACAATATTCCCGCACAAAAACTGACATCGGTGACTTTGCCTCCGTGCCACATATACCACATGTGGTTATCTGTGCGACGCTTGGTTACATCCAACGACTTACAACAACTGACACACACGAGCTTAACTCTTGGATTCAAACAAACTTAAGTCACCAAGCACATGATGGCGACTTCGGACTACCTCCGGTAGGTAGGATTGTCACAAGGACTTACCACGACATCTGAAACCGTACATCCAATGACAGCCTACTCTCCGATCTAACGCACGCAGTAATTAGTCGGCTGTTCGCTAGATACTGTTCTATGACGGTCAAATCTGCTCTCCAGTACCAACATGCTATAATAACTTAAACGATGTTTTGAAATAATTTTTTGGGTGAGTCTCTATCACCACGGCCAAAAAAATGTCCGGCTGCAAGTGTCTTTCTCCGTGCGCAAGACATGCGCAGTGAGCGACATTGTTTTAGGCAAAAGTCTATTGGTCGTTTTTATATTAAGGCGAAGGGTTTAGACATCGTTTATGTTTATTATTACATTTACAAAATTTATGTAGTATAAAGTTTCATTTGTGCGCATTTTGAGAAAATTATAGAGTTTCATTTATGCGCATTATTGAAGATTTAAACAACGATCATGTTGTAAAGGAACTGGATTAATGGACGTGTCATATTGTTTGACTGAAAGATGTGTTGTACGTCTCGGCCATTGTTGGACTGAAAGATTTGTAAAAGATCTCGGCCATTGTTGGACTGAAAGATTTGTAAAAGATCTCGGCCATTGTTGGACTGAAAGATGAGTTGAACATCTCATTCAGTGACTTACAAGACGACGGAAAAAGATTTAAAATAAGATGCTGACGTAGGCATTTAAAAAAATTCTGAAATTTAAAAAAATGAGTGGGGGAGGTTGGGACGTAAGCGATCTTTAAACAAATTTATTAAATGAAGCGTTGTATCGAAAAAGTCGAATGGGAAGTATTTGTAATATCAGATCAATATTGGGAAGTAGTTGTAATATCAGATCAATATTGGGAAGTAGTTGTAATATCAGATCAATATTGGGAAGTAGTTGTAATATCAGATCAATATTGGGAAGTAGTTGTAATATCAGATCAATATTGGGAAGTAGTTGTAATATCAGATCAATATTGGGAAGTAGTTGTAATATCAGATCAATATTGGGAAGTAGTTGTAATATCAGATCAATATTGGGAAGTAGTTGTAATATCAGATCAATATTTCATCAACACCAGCAACGCCATATCAAGTTCTCATACCTGCATTAAACATCTTAGCTCCACCACACAAACGTCTTAGCTCCACCACACAAACGTCTTAGCTCCACCACACAAACGTCTTAGCTCCACCACACAAATGTCTTAGCTCCACCACATAGAAGAATCACCAAACAAGAACTTTTTGTTTTTTAAAGTAAAAATGTGACAGACACAGGAGGGGGGAGCTTCTATAGACAGACACAGGAGGGGGGAGCTTCTATAGACAGACACAGGAGGGGGAGAGCTTCTATAGACAGACACAGGAGGGGAGAGCTTCTATAGACAGACACAGGAGGGGAGAGCTTCTATAGATAGACACAGGAGGGGGAGAGCTTCTATAGACAGACACAGGAGGGGAGAGCTTCTATAGTCAGACACAGGAGGGGAGAGCTTCTATAGACAGACACAGGAGGGGGAGAGCTTCTATAGACAGACACAGGAGGGGGAGAGTTTCTATAGACAGACACAGGAGGGTAGAGCTTCTATAGACAGACACAGGAGGGGGAGAGATTCTATAGACAGACACAGGAGGGGAGAGCTTCTATAGACAGACACAGGAGGGGGAGAGCTTCTATAGACAGACACAGGAGGGGGAGAGCTTCTATAGACAGACACAGGAGGGGGAGAGCTTCTATAGACAGACACAGGAGGGGAGAGCTTCTATAGACAGACACAGGAGGGGAGAGCTTCTATAGACAGACACAGGAGGGGGAGAGCTTCTATAGACAGACACAGGAGGGGAGAGCTTCTATAGACAGACACAGGAGGGGAGAGCTTCTATAGACAGACACAGGAGGGGGAGAGCTTCTATAGACAGACACTGGAGGGGAGAGCTTCTATAGACAGACACAGGAGGGGAGAGCTTCTATAGACAGACACAGGAGGGGAGAGCTTCTATAGACAGACACAGGAGGGGAGAGCTTCTATAGACAGACACAGGAGGGAAGAGCTTCTATAGACAGACACAGGAGGGTGAGAGCTTCTATAGACAGACACAGGAGGGGGAGAGTTTCTATAGACAGACACATGAGGGGAGAGCTTCTATAGACAGACACAGGAGGGGAGAGCTTCTATAGACAGACACAGGAGGGGAGAGCTTCTATAGACAGACACAGGAGGGGGGAGAGTTTCTATAGACAGACACAGGAGGGGGAGAGTTTCTATAGACAGACACAGGAGGGGGTGAGCTTCTATAGACAGACACAGGAGGGGGAGAGCTTCTATAGACAGACACAGGAGGGGGAGAGTTTCTATAGACAGACACAGGAGGGGAGAGTTTCTATAGACAGACACAGGAGGGGGTGAGCTTCTATAGACAGACACAGGAGGGGGAGAGCTTCTATAGACAGACACAGGAGGGGGGGAGTTTCTATAGACAGACACAGGAGGGGAGAGCTACTATAGACAGACACAGGAGGGGAGAGCTTCTATAGACAGACACAGGAGGGGGAGAGTTTCTATAGACAGACACAACTTTAAAAAAATATATTATCAGATCAGAAAAAATTCTCTGACCTACTTTCTAAACAAATAATCAAAACATTAATCCGTCTAAAATGTTAAAAATATTGTTTCAATCTCCCCCCCCCCCTCTCCTTAAATCTACCACACACCCCCTCATCGATGTCCAGATTTTGTGTCTATGTGTACCATTGATTACTTTCTCCCTCCATAAACCCCTCCCCCCTACCACTCCCTCCCCGCAATTGTTTTCTCCCGTCTCTAAGCTTCAGATTAAGATTTTCAATTTCTATGAAATTTCAACCACGTCGTATTTCAACGGTTATAATCATCTTCCCCTCTCAACTGTCAAAATCATCTTCCCCTCTCAACTGTCAAAATCATCTTTCCCTCTCAACTGTCAAAATCATCTTTCCCTGTCAACTGTCAAAATCATCTTCCCTTCTCAACTGTCAAAATCATCTTCCCCTCTCAACTGTCAAAATCATTCTCCCATCTCAACTGTCAAAATCATTCTCCCATCTCAACTGTCCAAAATAACATCCCCAACTCAACTATCAAAATCATCTTCCCCTCTCAACTGTCAAAATCATCTTTCCCTCTCAACTGTCAAAATCATCTTCCGCTCTCAACTGTCAAAATTATCTTCCCCTCTCAACTGTCAAAATCATTCTCCCATCTCAACTGTCAAAATCATTCTCCCATCTCAACTGTCCAAAATAACATCCCCATCTCAACTGTCAAAATCATCTTCCCCTCTCAACTGTCAAAATCATTCTCCCATCTCAACTGTCAAAATCATTCTCCCATCTCAACTGTCCAAAATAACATCCCCATCTCAACTGTCAAAATCATCTTCCCCTCTCAACTGTCAAAATCATTCTCCCATCTCAACTGTCCAAAATAACATCCCCATCTCAACTGTCAAAATCATCTTCCCCTCTCAACTGTCAAAATCATCTTCCCCTCTCAACTGTCAAAATCATCTTCCCCTCTCAACTGTCAAAATCATCTTCCCCTCTCAACTGTCAAAATCATCCTCCCATCTCAAATGTCAAAATCATCCTCCCATCTCAACTGTCAAAATCATCCTCCCATCTCAACTGTCAAAATCATCCTCCCATCCCAACTGTCCAAAATAACATCCCCATCTCAACTGTCAAAATCATATTCCCCTCTCAACTGTCAAAATCATCCTCCTATCTCAACTGTCAAAATCATCTTCCCATATCAACTGTCAAAATCATCTTCCCATCTCAACTGTCAAAAGCATACTCCCTTCTCTACTGTCAAAATTATATCACCTCTGTACTGTCAAAATAATGCTCCCCTCTGTACTGTCAAAATCATCTCCCCAACTTAACTATCAAAATCATCTTCCCAACTTAACTGTCAAAATTATCTTCCCATCTCAACTGTCAAAATCAAATTCCCATCTCAACTGTCAAAATCATCTTCCCAACTTAACTGTTAATCATCCTTCTTTTCGTTGTAGTCATGTATGATATCATCTCCAACACCCACTGATATCTCATTGGATCAAGCTATAAGATATGTCTTGGCATTTGTGACATTAAGGACATGTCTTGGCATTGGTGACATTAAATGTCTTGGCATTGGTGACATTAAGGACATGTCTTGGCATTGGTGACATTAAGGACATGTCTTGGCATTGGTGACATTAAATGTCTTGGCATTGGTGACATTAAATGTCTTGGCATTGGTGACATTAAGGACATGTCTTGGCATTGGTGACATTAAGGACATGTCTTGGCATTGGTGACATTAAGGACATGTCTTGGCATTGGTGACATTAAGGACATGTCTTGGCATTGGTGACATTAAGGACATGTCTTGGCATTGGTGACATTAAGGACATGTCTTGACATTGGTGACATTAAGGACATGTCTTGGCATTGGTGACATTAAGGACATGTCTTGGCATTGGTGACATTAAGGACATGTCTTGACATTGGTGACATTAAGGACATGTCTTGACATTGGTGACATTAAGGACATGTCTTGGCATTGGTGAGTATTTAGTGATATATCTGGGGTTAGTGTCATTCTACTGATTGAAGACAAACAATATAAACAATTTCTTTGTCACTATTGGTACCTTATCATTAACAGGCACATACCCGGTGTATAACACTTTAAGAAACAGGCACATACCCGGTATATAACACTTTAAGAAACAGGCACATACCCGGTATATAACACTTTAAGAAACAGGGACATACCCGGTGTATAACACTTTTAGTAACAGGCACATACCCGTTGTATAACACTTTAAGAAACAGGCACATACCCGGTGTATAACACTTTTAGTAACAGGCACATACCCGGTGTATAACACTTTAAGAAACAGGCACATACCCGGTGTATAACACTTTCAGTAACAGGCACCTAACCGGTGTATAACACTTTTAGTAACTGGCACATACCCTGTGTAAAACACTTTTATTAACAGTTGCAATACAATAAATTGTAGTGTCCTAACAGCTTACTTCTGTTATCATCTCTTTTTACTCGAGGTCTCAAAGATCTATGTTTGGTGACAATTTGAACAGTTCAACACAAAGATCTGTTTGGTGGCAATTTGAACAATTTAACTCAAAGATCTATGTTTGGTGACAATTTGAACAATTTAAATCAAAGATCTATGTTTGGTGACAATTTGAACAATTTAACTCAAAGATCTATGTTTGGTGACAATTTGAACAATTTAAATCAAAGATCTATGTTTGGAGACAGTTTGAACTGTTTCAAAGACGTGTATTGGGACACCGCTATAGGACTGCACGAGTTAACCAGACGACACATTGATGATATATTTCAAAAGACAAAAAAGAAAAATTGTCGTGCATACAGTAAATAATTATCCAAAGAAAATAATTAACAAATGAGATAACTAAGACAATAACAACCATTTGAGTAGAGAGACTAATGTTTACATCTCTCCACCTGAAGGAACTCATGACAACATACCACCATACGAATTGCCCGTAAAGTTGAGATGATTATTTCAGAGCCAAATAATCATAAAAGACTAAAGTGTCGTGAACATTATAAAATAATGGTGTATTATTAATTTCGAAGAGGATATAATCGTTTGGTGTGCTCTGCTGAAATAAGGAGAATCAAAGTTTTAGACACATTGGAAGAGAATTATTTTGTATTACACACATTTTATTACACACCTTTGTATGTCACATATTTGTGTCTGAGACTGGTTGGACCTGTACAGTGTGTCTGAGACTGGTTGGACCTGTACAGTGTGTCTGAGACTGGTTGGACCTGTACAGTGTCTGAGACTGGTTGGACCTGTACAGTGTGTATGAGACTGGTTGGACCTATACATTGTGTCTGAGACTGGTGTGTCCTGTACAGTGTGTCTGAGACTGGTGTGTCCTGTACAGTGTGTCTGAGACTGGTGTGTCCTGTACAGTGTGTCTGAGACTATTTGATGGACTGACATATATTTTTATGGAGTGTTTCATTTGAAAAAGTTTACAGTATTTTCTTAAGGCGTTAGAGTCAGGGTGCTCCTCCCTCAGATGTTGTTGACATTTCCGTAAATTTGAATATTCATAAAAAAGGATATTTTCATTAATATGCTGGCAAGGGCATACGTTATTGTTTTCTGTTGGTACATTTTTAAAAATTTAACTTTCTAATATCTTTAAGTTTATTAGTAAATTTCTAAATTAAATTTGTATATGCAAAAGATATTTGCATAGCTTTATCTTACTTAAAACAAGGTAAGATAAGTTTAAGATAAGTTTAAGATTGAAGATAAGTTTAAGATAAGTTTATGATAAGCTTAAGATAAGTTTAAGATACGTTTAAGATAAGTTTAAGATAAGTTTAAGATAATTTTAAGATAAGCTTAAGATAAGCTTAAGATACATTTATTATTCAAATGGGATTATCACTATTGCGAATAATTCAAACTTAGTCGGACAATTAGACAATTGGAAATGAGGCAATTAAACGACTAGACAATTAGACAAGGCAATTAGACAGTTACCTGTCCGGCTTACTATGTAATAAACCCGAGGACACACTTTCGGTAAAAGCAACTTCATTAAGAAACCTGTGTAGTCCTAAATAATATTTGTATAAGTCTGATAGATACCCGTATTTACTTAAATAATATCTTTACATTTCTGAAAGCCGGTCTAGAATAAATTCATAATTTTTTCTTGTCACGGAAACAAAAATATGAGATTCGTCTAAAATAATTTTGAAAAACGGAGCGGGGGGGGGGGGGGGCAGACGTTTTTGTAGATAAAAAGATGTTGGTAGTCTTATTTTGATCGGGGAGGGGGCGTAGAAGGAAGCATTAATAAGGGTTAAGAAGGGTGGAGGGCTCTGTCGAGGGGGCTCTGTAGGTCAAGCCCCAGAAAATTTTTGATCCACACACCCGGTTATAGCCTGACGTTAAAGATGAAATATCTTTTCAGCTGATGCAAAAAAAAAAATGTTAATGGAGGAAATACAATAATTACAATTAAAATCCTATTTATTGTAAGTTGTTCTGTAAATGTAAAGAAACTACCAAAATATTAAAAAAAAATTAAATTACCTTCTGACATCTACTCAATTAATTATAGTTTTTTCTTCTTGGTAAATTCTTTGTAGCTGTAGTGTAGTCAGAGGTAGATGTAGTGTAGTCAGAGTGTAGCTGTAGTGTAGTAAGAGTGTAGCTGTAGTGTAGCCAGAGTGTAGCTGTAGTATAGTCAGAGTGTAGCTGTAGTGTAGTAAGAGTGTAGCTGTAGTGTAGCCAGAGTGTAGCTGTAGTATAGTCAGAGTGTAGCTGTAGTGTAGTCAGAGTGTAGCTGCAGTGTAGTCAGAGTGTAGCTGCAGTGTAGTCAGAGTGCAGATGTTTGTAGTCAGAGAGTAGCTGTAGTAAGTAATTATTCCAATCACTCTAAATAATATTTACATTTTAAAATAATAATCAAACATGAAAACACACAAACACAGACAGTATTATCAGTCAGCCAGTCAGTCAGTCAGTATTATCAGCCAGTCAGTCAGCCAGCCAGTCAGTATCATGAGCCAGTCAGAACGTGCATGAAATATTATTTGTAAATAGAAGGTGCCATGGTCATAACCAAAGTTATGTATAATGCTAAAACAAAATATGACACAAAATTCACAACAAACTGCTATGTTTTGCAGTGTCATTTAGCTTACACGTTACAGCTAGTTTAATTTATATTACATTTAGTTTCATTTACGTTAAATTTAGTTACATTTATAGCTTACATTTATTTTCATTTAGCGGACGTATAGTTTCATTTAGCTTACAGCTAGTTTCATTTAGCTTACACTTTGTTTCATTTAGCTTACACTTAGTTTTATTTACCTTACACTTCGTTTCATTTAGCTTACATTTAGTTTCATTTAGTTTACATTTAGTTTCATTTAGCTTACATTTAGTTTCATTTAGGTTACACTTAGTTTCATTTAGGTTACAGCTAGTTTCATTTAGCTTACATTTAGTTTCATTTAGCTTACATTTAGCGAATCAATTTCTATTATTATATATTCTGTTCATGTAAAATATTCACAAAACTCTGAGGAAAGAAACGGATTGTGGATTGTGGATTGGTTATATATTTGTCCTAATTTGGTTTAACACATAGTATAGACAATACAAAAATAACTTCTTTTTTAAACACCCGGACCCAGTTCCGTTTTTATCGGGTCCGGGTATAGTCCGGTATTTTCGGGTATCTGGTTCAGTACCCGGTTCATAATAAATAATGAGCGAAAACAAGAAAAGGGAGACAATTGACATTAAGAGTGAGAACCAGTCCAGGTAGCGGTGCCTGTCTTCAACTTAGGGTTTACATATAATGTAACATACAGCTTAGGGTTTACATATAATGTAACATACAGCTTAGGGTTTACATATAATGTAACATACAGCTTAGGGTTTACATATAATGTAACATACAGCTTAGGGTTTACATATAATGTAACATACAGCTTAGGGTTTACATATAATGTAACATACAGCTTAGGGTTTACATATAATGTAACATACAGCTTAGGGTTTACATATAATGTAACATACAGCTTAGGGTTTACATATAATGTAACATACAGCTTAGGGTTTACATATAATGTAACATACAGCTTAGGGTTTACATATAATGTAACATACAGCTTAGGGTTTACATATAATGTAACATACAGCTTAGGGTTTACATATAATGTAACATACAGCTTAGGGTTTACATATAATGTAACATACAGCTACAGCACAAGGCGGCCACATTTCTCTTGAATTGATTTTGTTCTTTTCAACTACGGTCAGTGGCGTAGTGAGGGGGGGCAAGGGGGGGGTGGCATCATGCCCCGGGTGCTACTCACAAAGGGGCGCCAAATGTTATATTTTACTATAATATTGTATGGTTTTCGAATGGGGGGGGGCGCTAAAAAGGTATTGGGGGCGCTAAAACGGTATTGTGCCCCGGGCGCGAGTTAAGCTCGCTACGCCACTGACTACGGTTGAGCATTTTTTAAATAATGTTATGATTATATGATTTCTCTGAAACTGAAGGGGAAAAATGTTTATTTTTAAATGACATAATGCAGACGATACTCGAAATATAAAAAAAATTATCAGCGATTACCGATTCAGAAGTCCGGTGCAGACGACAAATATTCTAAAAATAAAAGCATGGTCAGGTATTTTTTATGACTTGTATGGACTCCTTGTCCACAATCATAAAACTCGCATATGTCGTTCGCGAATTAACATGTATCAAAGCCATCATAAATTATCATACAGATTTTACCGTCAACTTATTCATTTGATTGTCACTAACTGGCACAGGTGAAGGTCACAAACTAGCACAGCTAACTGTCACAAACTAGCACAGCTGCCTGTCACAAACTAGCACAGCTGCCTGTCACAAACTAGCACAGCTGACTGTCACAAACTAGCACAGCTGACTGTCACAAACTAGCAAAGCTGATTCGTCTGTGGTTCCAGTCAGCTGATTTCACAGCTGGAACTAACTCTGGAGATATGAATTTAATATCATGCTATTTTTGTTTGCGGCCACGGACAACAACCGAAGAACATGAAGCTCCCAGGACAAAACAGAGTGAGACTTTCAAGCCAACTTACATCTAGTGATGTCTTCTGTTGACGGCGCAGAAATGAGGCTAACCCTGAACAGGTAAGCTGAGTGCTGATGTCCCCCGCCCCCCAAACCTGGCTGAGTGGTGCTCCCACCCCCCCCCCCACCTGGCTGAGTGCTGATCCTCCCCCCCTCCCCCCCACCGGTTGAGTTCCCGGGATCTCACTGGTGACTAATGGAGCACAATACGGAAGAGAAAAACTGTTAAGGGTGAATCATTGAGTCTCGGTGTTTGGACACTATAAAACTGCAGTAGCCGCCGGAGGTTGTGGTGGGTGGGGGGTATTTAAGCCCCCCTCTACCCCCCAAAAAAAAAAACCCGCCGTGACCGTCCTGTGGTCAGACCCAGGTGAGATATCTTAACTTAAACTTTGGGACTCGAAGGTGCGCAAGGACCCACACACAGCTGTGCAAAGTTGTTGTCCTGTGTATGTGTGTGTGAAATAAACATAAAATATTGTGTTAACAAAAGGAACTACAATATTTCCTTTTTTTAATGAACAAACAATTGTTCCAATCCAGTAACCACATTTGAAATTTTTGCAGGTAGATATTCCTCCTACAGCACAATAAAATCTTACACACAGACCGGCGCGTGCAGCAGATAACAGCCGCTGTCCAAGTCGCGTGACGTAGTGACCAAACAATGATGGCAAAGAGCGGTGTAGATAGCATGCACGGCTATCCACTTCCCAGGACGGGCCGTAGGGCGGGGGCTGTGGCGGGTAGGGGGGGGGGAGAGAAACATCAGATATAAATACAACGGTGACTCATAATATGGCGGGAAGGGGGTGTGATATGGTTAGGTGGTCGGTGGTGAGAACTGGGGCACCGTGGGGGAGGGGGGAGAACAGCAGACGATATGTAGCAGAGGGGAGAGCTCTAATACACCACATTGGGGGAAAAATAATCCTGCAACTGGAAGTGAAGATTAAACTGAAGAGGTTGTGCTACCTTCCTTTCCCATTCAACATGAGGTCGTTCTACCTTCCTTTCCCATTCAACGTGAGGTCGTGCTACCTTCCTTTCCCATTCAAAATGACGTCGTGCTACCTTCCTTTCCCATTCAACGTGAGGTCGTGCTACATTCCTTTCCCATCCAACATGACGTCGTGCTACCTTCCTTTCCCATTCAACATGACGTCGTGCTACCTTCCTTTCCCATACAACATGACGTCGTGCTAAAATAATTTCCCATTCAACACGACGTCGTGCTACCTTCCTTTCCCATTCAACACGAGGTCGTGCTGCCTTTCCTTACATTCAACATGAGGTCGTGCTATCTTCCTTTACCTTCAACATGAGGTCGTGCTACCTTCCCTTACATTCAACATGAGGTCGTGATACCTTCCCTTACATTCAACATGAGGTCGTGCTACCTTCCCTTACATTCAACATGAGGTCGTGCTACCTTCCCTTACCTTCAACATGAGGTCGTGCTACCTTCCCTTACCTTCAACATGAGGTCGTGCTACCTTCCCTTACATTCAACATGAGGTCGTGCTATCTTCCCTTACCTTCAACATGATGTCGTGCTACCTTCCCTTACATTCAGCATGAGGTCGTGCTACCTTTCAGTATTCATCATCACTATCACATAGGTTTCCACAACATCATTTTCTTCAACCATTAACCCCTTGGAAAGCCTGAGTTACATACAAGTGTCCACGTGTCAATTACTTATTTGGTTGTAGCCGTTGGTGTGGTTGTAGCCGTTGGTGTGGTTGTAGCCGTTGGTGTGGTTGTAGCCGTTGGTGTGGTTGTAGCCGTTGGTGTGGTTGTAGTCGTTGGTGTGGTTGTAGCCGTTGGTGTTGTTGTAGCCGTTGGTGTGGTTGTAGCCGTTGGTGTGGTTGTAGCCGTTGGTGTTGTTGTAGCCGTTGGTGTGGTTGTAGCCGTTGGTGTTGTTGTAGCCGTTGGTGTGGTTGTAGCCGTTGGTGTTGTTGTAGTCGTTGGTGTGGTTGTAGCCGTTGGTGTGGTTGTAGTCGTTGGTGTGGTTGTAGCCGTTGGTGTGGTTGTAGTCGTTGGTGTGGTTGTAGCCGTTGGTGTGGTTGTAGCCGTTGGTGTGGTTGTAGCCGTTGGTGTGGTTGTAGCCGTTGGTGTTGTTGTAGCCGTTGGTGTGGTTGTAGCCGTTGGTGTTGTTGTAGCCGTTGGTGTGGTTGTAGCCGTTGGTGTTGTTGTAGCCGTTGGTGTGGTTGTAGCCGTTGGTGTGGTTGTAGTCGTTGGTGTTGTTGTAGTCGTTGGTGTGGTTGTAGTCGTTGGTGTGGTTGTAGTCGTTGGTGTTGTTGTAGTCGTTGGTGTTGTTGTAGCCGTTGGTGTGGTTGTAGCCGTTGGTGTGGTTGTAGCCGTTGGTGTTGTTGTAGTCGTTGGTGTGGTTGTAGCCGTTGGTGTGGTTGTAGCCGTTGGTGTGGTTGTAGTCGTTGGTGTGGTTGTAGCCGTTGGTGTGGTTGTAGTCGTTGGTGTTGTTGTAGTCGTTGGTGTGGTTGTAGCCGTTGGTGTGGTTGTAGTCGTTGGTGTGGTTGTAGCCGTTGGTGTGGTTGTAGTCGTTGGTGTGGTTGTAGCCGTTGGTGTGGTTGTAGCCGTTGGTGTGGTTGTAGCCGTTGGTGTGGTTGTAGCCGTTGGTGTTGTTGTAGCCGTTGGTGTGGTTGTAGCCGTTGGTGTTGTTGTAGCCGTTGGTGTGGTTGTAGCCGTTGGTGTTGTTGTAGCCGTTGGTGTGGTTGTAGCCGTTGGTGTGGTTGTAGTCGTTGGTGTTGTTGTAGTCGTTGGTGTTGTTGTAGCCGTTGGTGTTGTTGTAGTCGTTGGTGTTGTTGTAGTCGTTGGTGTTGTTGTAGCCGTTGGTGTTGTTGTAGCCGTTGGTGTTGTTGTAGTCGTTGGTGTTGTTGTAGCCGTTGGTGTGGTTGTAGCCGTTGGTGTTGTTGTAGCCGTTGGTGTGGTTGTAGCCGTTGGTGTTGTTGTAGTCGTTGGTGTTGTTGTAGTCGTTGGTGTTGTTGTAGCCGTTGGTGTGGTTGTAGTCGTTGGTGTGGTTGTAGTCGAAGTTTACTTTGTTTTCTTAAAGGGCCATGACAGTATAGTTTGTGAGATCCTCCATATGACCAATTCTTGACCACCACTCAGAAAAGGGTCAGCAGGATCCGTTGACTTGCTGCATCATGTCACTCACAGGTCTTAGAGTTCAAGTGTAAGGCACTTTCACGTCATTTACACATCTCTGGAAAGCAAGCCTATATTACGATGTACAAAGCCTTCAAGACAAGAAACTCTCTAAAATAAATGGTCTGACCTTGACTGATGCCGTAATAGAAACTCTCTAAAGTAAATGGTCTGACCTTGACTGATGCCGTAATAGAAACTCTCTAAAGTAAATGGTGTGATTTTGACTGATGCCGTAATAGAAACTCTCTAAAATAAATGGTCTGACCTTGACTGATGCCGTAATAGAAACTCTCTAAAATAAATGGTCTGATCTTGACTGATGCCGTAATAGAAACTCTCTAAAATAAATGGTCTGATCTTGACTGATGCCGTAAAAGAAACTCTCTAAAATAAATGGTCTGATCTTGACTGATGCCGTAAAAGAAACTCTCTAAAGTAAATGGTCTGATCTTGACTGATGCCGTAATAGAAACTCTCTAAAATAAATGGTCTGACATTGACTGATGCCGTAAAAGAAACTCTCTAAAGTAAATGGTCTGATCTTGACTGATGCCGTAAAAGAAACTCTCTAAAATAAATGGTCTGATCTTGACTGATGCCGTAAAAGAAACTCTCTAAAATAAATGGTCTGATCTTGACTGATGCCGTAAAAGAAACTCTCTAAAGTAAATGGTCTGACATTGACTGATGCCGTAAAAGAAACTCTCTAAAATAAATGGTCTGACCTTGACTGATGCCGTAAAAGAAACTCTCTAAAATGAATGGTCTGACCTTGCCTCGTTGATGATGTTAAGTAAAGAGATTCTCTGAATTAAAGATCTGACCTCGAAAAGATCTGACCTTGGTTGATACCGATCAAGAAACAAAATGTCAACATACAGTAAACCATTTCACAAGTTTTCCCCGGAGGTAACATTTCTGGAAACACACCGCAATCCAGGGGTCTGTTGCCTCTGTCCTGCCGTGTTAGCATCGCCCGTGTCACGTTGTGAACTGCTGCAGCTACATTTAAACGTGGCGGACTGATCGCGTTGGATATGGAGAGTATCCTCATTGGAAGACGTGGCGGACTGATCGCGTTGGATATGGAGAGTATCCGCATTGGAAGACGTGGCGGACTCATCGCGTTGGAGTTGGAGAATATCCGCATTGGAAGACGCGACGCGCTCTTCCTTTCATCGAAAGTAATTTAAAATAGCACCGGTTTGAAAAGTGCGTTCATAAATGGTGCGCAAAATGAAAATGAATACGCTCATTCATGGTCAGTATATACAAGGAACAATTAGACATAGAACAGTAATTAATAGATCATCAAATTTGCTAGTGGCAGAAGGATAGGAAGGGAATCATCCCCAGAATCTTGTCATCAGCATAAAGCTGGGGATTTATCCCCAGAATCTTGTCATCAGCATAAAGCTGGGGATTTATCCCCAGAATCTTGTCATCAGCATAAAGCTGGGGATTTATCCCCAGAATCTTGTCATCAGCATAAAGCTGGGGATTTATCCCCAGAATCTTGTCATCAGCATAAAGCTGGGGATTTATCCCCAGAATCTTGCCATCAGCATAAAGCTGGGGATTTGTTAATTGGACTATCAGCTTTCTGGTACCTCGTGCTACTCTTTCACCATGTGCCACTCTGTGACCATGTGCCACTCTGTGACCATGTGCCACTCTGTGACCATGTGCGACTTTGTGAACACTCTGTAACCATATGCTACTTTGTGACCACTCTGTGACCTCGTGCTATTCGATGAAACAAAAATAACGGGGTCAACAAGTTCCATGTCCACGTGTTTATTGAGGGCTGCAGTTTATTGAGGGCTGCAGTTTATTGAGGGCTGCAGTTTATTGAGGGCTGCAGTATATTGTCGGCTGTCAATTGACAGCAACCGTCAGTGCATGCGTCGTCATCAGCTGACAGGTTAGTAACACAACAACTGGTGAAGAATGGAGTGATGGCAGAAGTCAAAGACAAAACAAGATGAATGTAATATCACCTGAATAGTTTACAAATTTATTCATGAGTTGTATTCGATTGTAGCCATATTTTGTAGATAGTAGCCACATTTTCGATAGAGTAGCCATATTTTGTAGATGGTAGCACTACTTTGTAGATAGTAGCCATATTTTGTAATGCGAACATTTACATTTGATAAATAAATTTCAAGTTTGAATGCGGTGGACAAGAGAAGAAAATATTTCAGAGGAACCATGTCTTGTTTAAATGTCTTGTTTAAATGTCTTGTTTATTGTCTAAATGTCTTGTTTGAATGTCTTGTTTAAATGTCTTGTTTCAAAACGAAATCGCCCATCTTCCTACTTTGAAAAAATCCCAACGCTCATGATTATATAGGAAATCCCCGCTATTAACGTTTCAGCTCGATAGGTTGACGGGAAGGGGGTCAGTTTGTCGCTTTATAGCAAGATTTCACTGTCCTTTTATCAATTTTTAAATCATTTATCTTAACTTCGCCATTGTTTCTGGCAAAATCTTCGGACGGGTAATTGATCTACTTCCCGTCAACCCGTCAAGCTGAAACTTGGCACATAGACTCCTTGCCGATAACAACATATTATATCAAATTTTCACCCCCCCCCCCCCACCCAATTACATTTTCCCTCTTTTTCAAGGGGAATATGAAGAAAATATCATGACACTGATTTCACGAAATAAAATTCCCGATAACTGCGCTAAATCATAATCTTACAAATATCGCAAGTGCGTTTGTTGCGTATCATTTTAATTTTTTTTTTCAGAAATAGTTGGTGAAATAAATCTGCGGTGTAGAAGCGGGTGGGTCATTAGAATATTATTATAGCTCAGGGCCGTGAAAAAAGGATTTTTGCGAAAAATAACAATTACAATTGTTGCTGTCAATCAGCAATAATAATTATAGCGAGGTCTCCGTAAAACATCTATGCCAAACATATCATCTGTGCCCCACATGTCATCTGTGCCACACATGTCATCTGTGCCCCACATGTCATCTATATGCCACACACTTTATCTATGCCACACACGCCATCTATGCACCACTAGTCAACTATGCTACACCTTATCTGTGCCCCACATGTCATCTATGCCAAACATTTCATCTGTGACCCACATGTCAACTGTGCCACACATGTCATCTATGCCAAACATGTCATCTATGCCACACATGTCATCTGTGCCCCACATGTCATCTATGCCACACATGTCATCTGTGCCCCACATGTCATCTATATGCCACACACTTTATCTATGCCACACACGCCATCTATGCACCACTAGTCAACTATGCTACACCTTATCTGTGCCCCACATGTCATCTATGCCAAACATATCATCTATGCCCCACATGTCATCTGTGCCAAACATGTCATCTATGCCACACATATCATCTATGCCACACATGTCATCTGTGCCCCACATGTCATCTATGATCTTCATGTCATCTGTGCCCCACATGTCATCTATATGCCACACACTTTATCTATGCCACACACGCCATCTATGCACCACTAGTCAACTATGCTACACCTTATCTGTGCCCCACATGTCATCTATGCCAAACATTTCATCTGTTACCCACATGTCATCTGTGCCACACATGTCATCTATGCTACACATGTCATCTATGCCACACATGTCATCTGTGCCCCACATGCCATCTATGCCACACATGTCATATGTGCCCCACATGTCATCTATATGCCACACACTTTATCTATGCCACACACGCCATCTATGCACCACTAGTCAACTATGCTACACCTTATCTGTGCCCCACATGTCATCTATGCCAAACATATCATCTGTGCCCCACATGTCATCTGTGCCACACCTGTCATCTATGCCACACATGTCATCTATGCCACACATGTCATCTGTGCCCCACATGTCATCTATGCCACATATGTCATATGTGCCCCACATGTCATCTATATGCCACACACTTTATCTATGCCACACACACCATCTATGCACCACTAGTCAACTATGCTACACGTCATCTGTGCCCCACAAGTCATCTATGCCCCACATGTCATCTATGATCCTCATGTCATCTGTGCCCCACATGTCATCTGTGTCCCACAAGTCATCTATGCCACATGTGACATGAATGCTCCTCAGTAAGACAGACTTTGACAGGCCACATTTTAACAATCAACTTTTTATTTTGAGAACATAACACTCACAAAGCATGTCATTGTCACCCATCACCTGTAGTGTCATTGTCACCCATCACCTGTAGTGGCATTGTCACCCATCACCTGTAGTGGCATTGTCACCCATCACCTGTAGTGGCATTGTCACCCATCACCTGTAGTGGCATTGTCACCTATCACCTGTGGTGGCATTGTCACCCATCACCTGTAGTGACATTGTCGCCCATCGCCTGTAGTGTCATTGTCACCCATCACCTGTAGTTTCAATGTCACCCATCACCTGTATGTTCCCGCAGATTGTAATGTCATTTTTGTTTCTGGTTAGTTCATGAACTCATTGTACCTGTTAGTTCATGAACTCATTGTACCTGTTAGTTCATGAACTCATTGTACCTGTTAGTTCATGAGCTCATTGTACCTGTTAGTTCATGAGCTCATTGTACCTGTTAGTTCATGAACTCATTAAACCTGTTAGTTCATGAGCTCATTGTACCTGTTAGTTCATGAACTCATTAAACCTGTTAGTTCATGAGCTCATTGTACCTGTTAGTTCATGAACTCATTAAACCTGTTAGTTCATGAACTCATTGTACCTGTTAGTTCATGAACTCATTGTACCTGTTAGTTCATGAACTCATTGTACCTGTTAGTTCATGAACTCATTGTACCTGTTAGTTCATGAGCTCATTGTACCTGTTAGTTCATGAACTCATTGTGCTTGTTAGTTCATGAACTCATTGTGCTTGTTAGTTCATGAACTCATTGTACCTGTTAGTTCATGAACTCATTGTACCTGTTAGTTCATGAACTCATTGTACCTGTTAGTTCATGAACTCATTGTACCTGTTAGTTCATGAGCTCATTGTACCTGTTAGTTCATAAACTCATTGTACCTGTTCACCGAAAATACCCAAAAAACTCCATAACGACGTACAAAGATAATGTCACGTGACGGCTGTCCAACTCACCAGGGAATTTCCAACAATGGTTTCTACACCCAAGCTGTTGACTCTCTCATGTGACAGGGGCGTCACACTATGCATTTCACATGATCGCTCATCTCCCAAATTTCATCACAATTCATATTCAAATATCAACCCCAACTAGTCTCACAATAAACACACCAAACCTTGCCTACAACCAACACTCCCCAACCTGTCATACACTCACCACTCCCCAACCTGTCATACACTCAACACTCCTCAACCTGTCATACACTCAATATTCCCAACCTGTCATACACTAAACACTCCCCAACCTGTCATACACTCAACATTCCACCAGCTGTCATACACTCAACACTCCACAACCTGTCATACACTCAACACTCCCCAACCTGTCATACACTCAACATTCCCCAACCTGTCATACACTCAACACTCCCCAACCTGTCATACACTCAAACCTCCCCAACCTGTCATATACTCAACACTCCCCAACAGGACATATACTCAACACTCCCCACCCTGTCATACACTAAACACTCCCCAACATGTCATGCACTCAACACTCCCCAACCTGTCATACACTCAATATTCCCCAGCATGTCATACACTCAACACTCCCCAACAGGACATATACTCAACACTCCCCAACCTGTCATACACTAAACACTCCCCAACATGTCATACACTCAACACTCCCCAACCTGTCATACACTTAACACTCCCCAGCCTGTCATACACTCAACACTCCCCAACCTGTCCTACACTCAACACTCCCCAACCTGTCATACACTCAATATTCCCCAACATGTCATACACTCAACACTCCCCAACAGGACATATACTCAACACTCCCCAACCTGTCATTCACTAAACACTCCCCAACATGTCATACACTCAACACTCCCCAACCTGTCATACACTTAACACTCCCCAGCCTGTCATACACTCAACACTCCCCAACCTGTCCTACACTAAACACTCCCCAACATGTCATACACTCAACATTCCCCAACCTGTCAAACACTAAACACTCCCCAACCTGTCAAACACTAAACACTCCCCAAACTGTCAAACACTAAACACTCCCCAACCTGTCAAACAATAAACACTCCCCAACCTGTCATACACTAAACACTCCCCAACCTGTCCAACAAACAAATTAAATAATGGCGTCTCCAAGTACGTTCGCACCAATTCACTGGTGAAATAACAAGCAGGTATGCTACACTTATTCCTCAACCTGTCTTGTCTGTCTCAAAGTTTTTCTTCCTGTCCATCACATCCCACATCTCTCTCTGTCTCCATTTTAACATCATTATCGAGATAAGCCCCCCACCCCCCCCCCCCCCCCGTGCTCACCACAATTAAAGTACTGACCCCAAAGATCAACAGTCAAAGTTGTGTTGATTAAATCAATAAATCATTTGTATTTTATCCTTGTCAAGTGACAAGGTTTTTTGTGGAATTTCCCAGAGTTTAGAGGGACCAAGCTGTTGCTTGAAAAAACCCAATCTGTCCTTGACCTTCTCTCTACAAGGACCAAATATATTTGTAAAAATCACCTAGAGACCATTTTCGTGACGCCAAATTTCTACTCCAATCCAGCAATGTTTGACTCACGCGTCACACGTCACATGTCACACACGTCACATGTCACACACGTCACATGTCACACACGTCACACACGTCACACACGTCACATGTCACACACGTCACATGTCACACACGTCACATGTCACACATGTCACACACGTCACATGTCCCACACGTCACATGTCACACACGTCACACACGTCACACACATCACACACGTCACATATCACACGCGTAACACACGTGACATGTCACACGCGTCACACACGTCACATGTCACACACGTCACATGTCACACACGTCACACGCGTCACACACGTTACATGTCACACACGTCACACAAGTCACATGTCACACACGTCACACACGTCACATGTCACACACGTCACATGTCACACGCGTCACACACGTCACATGTCACACGCGTCACACACGTCACATGTCACACACGTCACACACGTCACACTAGACACAAGTCACACACGTCAGACTAGACACACGTCACACTAGACGCACGACACACTAGACACACGACACACTAGACACACGACTAAATATTTACTACTGTCCATTGTCACGGTCATAGCTAAAACTGTAAGTACCGGGTTAAAGCTCAAGGGTAAAAGACGAGGGTAAATTGGAGGGTAAAATTCGTGGGTAAAAATCGAGGGTAAAAATTTAAGGTAAAATTCGAGGGCAAAGACGAGGGTAAAATTTGAGGGTAAAAGTCGAGGGTAAAAGACGAGGTCAAACGACGAGTTCAAAAGAAGAGGGTAAAAGACGAGGTCAAAAGACGAGGTCAAAAGACGTGGTCAAAAGACGAGGTCAAGAGACGAGGTCAAAAGAAAAGGGTATCAAACAAGGCACTTATCAAACTCCCAAAGGTGAATTATCTCTTAGTCATCCTTTCTAGTAGTTAGAGGCGGTGATGTTATTCTCTCTCCCCCCCCCCCCCCAATCCCCCCTCCCCTCCCCTACCCATCCCAAATCATTGAACTTAAGAAGTTCAAACCGAACCAAGGCAAGGCGATTTAGTTCAATAATTGACCAACACTATTAAATGATATTAGCTGATGCACGTGTTTAAACAGGGCCGGCCTTAGGCCATTGCAACCTATGCGGCCGCAGTGGGCCCCGCACTTTCATAGGCCCCGCACGTATTTTCTAAAACAAAATCTTAATTTTCACTTATTATCCTTATCCCTACTCAGACTGGACCCCGCGCAATCCGTTTCGCATAGAGCCCCGCAATTGTTTGGGCCGGCCCTGTGTTTAAACACTTCTTATTGGGCGTTAATATTGTGCTACGTTCCGATGAAGGTGTCTGAACGTCCACAACACACCTGTACCATAACAAAATATAAGCTATATGTGTATTAAGGTTGTTTTAAAACCTGTTGACTGTAAAAAGTAAGGTTGTAGGTCATTGCGCATTCTGTATAGCATAGATCATAGAACATAATCATAAAACATAGATCTTAGAACAAAGATCATTCTTCAAAAGAATACTATTATTATTTTAGTTCATATGTTTTGAGAATATTCGAGGTCACCCCCCCCCCTTTTTTTGTGCTTCACTGAACACTGATGTCAGCGAACTAAGTCAACATGTGTACCAAGTGATGTAAGCAAACTAAGTCAACAAGTGTACCAAATGATGTCAGCGAACTAAGTCAATATGTGTACCAAATGATGTCAGCGAACTAAGTCAACATGTGTACCAAGTGATGTAAGCAAACTAAGTCAACAAGTGTACCAAATGATGTCAGCGAACTAAGTCAATATGTGTACCAAATGATGTCAGCGAACTAAGTCAACATGTGTACCAAGTGATGTAAGCGAACTAAGTCAACATGTGTACCAAATTATGTCAGCGAACTAAGTCAATATGTGTACCAAATGATGTCAGCGAACTAAGTCAACATGTGTACCAAGTGATGTAAGCGAACTAAGTCAACATGTGTACCAAATTATGTCAGCGAACTAAGTCAATATGTGTACCAAATGATGTCAGCGAACAAATGCAATATGTGTACCAAATTATGTCAGCGAACAAATGCAATATGTGTACCAAATGATGTCAGCGAACAAATGTAATATGTGTACCAAATGATGTCAGCGAACAAATGTAATATGTGTACCAAATGATGTCAGCGAACAAATGCAATATGTGTACCAAATGATGTCAGCGAACAAGTGCAATATGTGTACCAAATGATGTCAGCGAACAAGTGCAATATGTGTACAAACAGATGTCATAAAACAGGCACAATATGTGTATGTACTGAATAAGACAACTGATTTAGGGGAATTATGGGCACACAGATGTAAGATAAACATATACTATGCGTACACAGATTTAAGATGACACATACACTATGTGTACACAGATGTAAGATTAAACACATACTAAGGGTCCACAGATGCAAGATACACATATACATGCGTACACAAATGTAAGTTAACACATAAACTATGTGTACACAGATGTAAGATAACACAAGCGATATATGTACACTTATGTAAGTTAACACATATACTAGGTGTACATATATGTAAGATAACACATACACTATGTACACACATATGTAAGATAACACATACACCATGTGTACACAGATGTAAGATAAATATATACCATGTGTACACAGATGTAAGATAAACATATACCATGTGTACACAGATGTAAGATAACACATACACTATGTGTACACAGATATATGATTATATATACACTATGTGTATACATATGTAAGATAACATATGCACTATGTGTACACAGATGTAAGATAAAAATATACAATATGTAAGAGAGCGGCTAATTATATTTCCAAGGGAGTTTGTGTGTGTGTGCGCGTGTGTCTGTGGCATACACAATGTTGGGCTCCACGATGGCGTCATTTCCCATCTATTTACTATGGCATTAATTAAAAGCAATGCACCTTGTTCCCGATTGGTTGCCAACTTGTTTCCGATTGGTTCCCAACTGGTTCCCGATTGGTTCCCAACTGGTTCCCGACTTGCTGCTGCAAGAATGGACTAATTTTTTGTGTTCACTTCAGCAGACATAATGTACCCAGGAAAAGGAAGTTATGAAATAGCTATAAATAGAATGTTGTGTTGCCTCTGCGGCTTGCACGAGCCACAATGCGCCAACTTTAAACATGAAAATACCGACCTAACCCATTTCACTGACCTAATCAAGTCCACTGACCTAATCCAATCCATTGACCTAATCCACTCAATTAGTCTAATCCAGTCCACTGACCTAATCCCGTCCACTGAACTAATCCAATCCTCTGCTCTAATCCAGTCCACTGACCTAATCCAGTCCACTGACCTAATCCAATCCTCTGCTCTAATCCAGTCCACTGACCTAATCCAGTCCACTGACCTAATCCAATCCTCTGCTCTAATCCAGTACACTGACCTAATCCAGTCCACTGACCTAATCCAATCCTCTGCTCTAATCCAGTCCACTGACCTAATCCAGTCCACTGACCTAATCCAATCCTCGGGTCTAATCCAGTCCACTGACCTAATCCAGTCCACTGACCTAATCCAATCCTCTGCTCTAATCCAGTCCACTGACCTAATCCAATCCTAGGGTCTAATCCAGTACACTGACCTAATCCAGTCCACTGACCTAATCCAATCCTCTGCTCTAATCCAGTCCACTGACCTAATCCAGTCCACTGACCTAATCCAATCCTAGGGTCTAATCCAGTACACTGACCTAATCCAATCCTCTGGTCTAATCCAGGCCACTGACCTAATCCTATCCTCTGGTCTAATCCAGTCCACTGACCTAATCCCGTTCACTGAGCTAATCCAGTCCACTGATCTAATCCCGTTCACTGAGCTAATGCAGTCCACTGAGCTAATCCAATTTGTATGCCTGACAAAATGTTAGTTCCCAATTATTGCTTGTCCCATTGAATTAACTACTGGCCTCACCTCCCTGAGATTTCACAACTACAATCAATGTTGAACAAATGTCAGCATTAAACATACATTCCCCCCAATTCGTCCCGCACTTACCCCAGTTCCCCCCCACCCCCTTTTCATTTCTCATTTCTCACCTTTGGAGCTCGTGAATCATCCGTCCCGGGGTAGAGATGAAAAGAAAGTAGTCGTGTCATGATGTATTAATTGAGATGGGTGCACGATAAGCTTTTCACAAGGTGTTGCCGGGCCAAGTAGTATTTCAAAGTCAGGGGCGTAGCCACGCTGCGGTTGTGCCATTAATAAGACGAGACTTGATACTGCGAGCGTTTTCGACATCTGATATGCTTTACAAACACAAGGACCGATTTGATTTGTTGATCATAAACTTTGGTCGCTACAGGGTCTGTCTAAAAGTTACAATAGCTGATGTCAACGCTGTAGAGTTGGTCTAAGAACACAGCTCTGTTACAGTAACAGATTTCATCGTTGATCTAAAAACAGCTGATTCAAAAGGGTATACAATATCATACTGTGGCTTCTAATAAGTAAATCTTCATCTGCATTTCCATTTGAGCACTAGATGTTATATTTTTGTTGTAATTACGACCAAAAGGGAAAGTACAAAAGTTGACCCCACTGGGGCGTCTCCCAAAGTCTGACTCCACGGGTGGGGGGTAGAACATTTGGATATTTAGTTTTGTTCTACAGATAGGTTTAGCAAAATGATGGAGTGAAAGCTTCCAATGGTACTGAAAGAAAGAATCTGACAGGAAGAATATGACAGGAAGAATGTGATGGGAAGAATCTGACAGGAAGATTGTGACACGAAGAATCTGACAGGAAGAATCTGATAGGAAGAATCTGACCGGAAGGATCTGAAAGGAAAACTCTGACAGAGAAGTAACTGATAGGGAGAATCTGACATGAAGAATCTGACAGGAAGAATCTCCGATTTTGTCTCATTTAACCTAGATTTATTCTTGCAACTATTTGGATCATTGCATTGCAACGTTTATCGAATGATAAAGATTATATAGTCCTCAAAGTCAATCAGAGTCAAGCACTGTCCAGTCAATCAACGCGATTGATATTGTCTTGGTCTTAGACTAGATCATACGCGATTGTCCAACAGGACTCAACATATCAACAGTTGAACATAAGAGTTTTTCCAACTTGACTCAACATATCAACAGTTGAACATAAGAGTTTTTCCAACTTGACTCAACATATCAACAGTTGAACATAAGAGTTTTTACAACTTGACTCAACATATCAACAGTTGAACATAAGAGTTTTTCCAACTTGACTCAACATATCAACAGTTGAACATAAGAGTTTTTACAACTTGACTCAACATATCAACAGTTGAACATAAGAGTTTTTACAACTTGACTCAACATATCCAAAATTAAGATTGTATTCTATTAACCGTACAATTAGCGTCACTCACATATTAGATCTTGAGAATACGGGAAAGAGGGGGGCGGGGGGCATCAAACATTTTGTCTCTGACTGTAAGAGGACCTTTCAAAACACATCGCTGCACATCCACACGCCCACACAAAGCTGTCCATGTGTATCTATATCTCCGTGGTTTATACAGATATCATTGGTCTACAACAAGACAAATGCCCTCAGGGCGTGGGGTACAACGGTTCACAACCCCCATGAGTTTGCGTATACTCATGGCAAATTAGAACCGTTGAGCCCAGTTATGAAAAATGTCTCTCTTACGACCGCATTGGGATCGGAACCCCCTTTCTTCACTGCCTTCATAACGCCTCTGATTTCTCGTGGGATAGACATCTAGGACACGAAGAAGTTTAAAAATAGGTTAATCCTGTTCCAGACTGATTGTGTTGCGTCATCAACATGGTGTCCAATACAACATGATCACCATCGTCAGTACGTGAAATAACATCAACCGTAATATCAACAATAAATGTATACTTACATTAAGTGTAACATCAAGACTACATTAACTGCAACATCTAGACTACATTAACTGTAACATCAAGCCTACATTAACTGTAACATCAAGACTACATTAACTGTAACATCAAGACTACATTAACTGTAACATCAAGACTACATTAACTGTAACATCAAGACTACATTAACTGTAACATCAAGACTACATTAACTGTAACATCAAGACTACATTAACTGTAACATCAAGACTACATTAACTGTAACACCAAGACTACATTAACTGTAACATCAAGACTACATTAACTGTAACATCAAGACTACATTAACTGTAACATCAAGACTACATTAACTGTAACATCAAGACTACATTAACTGTAACATCAAGACTACATTAACTGTAACATCAAGACTACATTAACTGTAATCTTAACCTTAAGTCTCACACTTATCAAATTTAACAAAAGTGGCACGCCACTAAGGAAATGCTACATTGGAACAAAGACAACAAAACAATATGACCGCTTCAACAAACGCATAGCGATTTGTCTGATGGCAGTTGGCAGTTTGTCTGATGGCAGTTTGTCTGATGGCAATTTGTTTGATGGCAGTTGGCAGTTTGTTTGATGGCTAATATTTTTTGTATTAATCGTCTGAATGTTTCCAGCTGCATCTGGAGTCGCTAATCTAAAGCCATCTCTGTAGACGTACTACTGTCATCACAGCTGCATCTGGAGTCGCTAATCTAAAGCCATCTCTGTAGACGTACTACTGTCATCACAGTAGCCTCTGGAGTCGCTAATATACAGGTCAGGATTGAAGTATAGCCCTCTCTATTGGAGTACCTCTGCCATGGAGTACCTTTTCTATTGGAGTACCACTGCCATAAAGAACCTCTGTTATCAACACACACACACACACACATATATATATATATATGTTTTAAAATATATATTTCAATAGCTCTTCACCAAACAATAAAATGACTTAAAGTTTGAAGACCTTGTCACTTGACCTAAAGTTTAAAGACCTTGTCACCTGACCCCCCCCCCCCCCCCCCGACACTGTTTAGCCAATCCACTCGGACCATAAAACACATTTTCGAGTTCCAATTGCCTCAGTTTGGTGACAATGTTATTGTTAATCCTGGCGTGTCACTACCTGGGTCTAGAGTTCTAGGGATCTGTCATTTAATACTAATATCTACACCATTAATATCCTAACAATATCTACAGTTGTATCGGTTACTCTATACTGATATCTGGATTCGATCCGCGATGCCAAGATGGGAACGGATATTGCACGTACTTATCATACAATCTGGCCATTTTGAACTGCCAATAAAATCACTGAATAATTGGGGGCAATGATTTTATTGAACATATTATATTTCATCAAATGTATTTACACAATAGGGACAAGGAGGTGGTGGCTGTTTGAATAAACCTGTTGGTGTCCTATGTCTGTTTGTATAGTTATAAGTAATTCAATCATTTGGAAAATTATTATTAAAACAATCTTTCTTAATCGGTCTTGTGGATTACACACTTAAACTCTACCCATCTCATCATTGTTGGACTCAACATCCACCTTCATTGTTGAACTCAACATTTAACTTCATTGTTGGACTCGACCTTCACCTTCATTGTTAGACTCAACATTTAACTTCATTGTTGGACTCGACCTTCACCTTCATTGTTGGACTCAACATTTAACTTCATTGTTAGACTCGACCTTCACCTTCATTGTTGGACTCAACATTTAACTTCATTGTTAGACTCGACCTTCACCTTCATTGTTGGACTCAACATTTAACTTCATTGTTAGACTCGACCTTCACCTTCATTGTTGGACTCAACATTTAACTTCATTGTTAGACTCGACCTTCACCTTCATTGTTGGACTCAACATTTAACTTCATTGTTAGACTCGACCTTCACCTTCATTGTTGGACTCAACATTTAACTTCATTGTTGGACTCAACATTCACCCTAATTCTCACTCTTCTTATCGGTCTTGTCTACGGCACACATTTTAATATTCACTGCAGTTTTGTGGGTCTCACTCTATAAGTTAATAGTAACCCGCAGCTGTCAGGTCAAACCCAGCCACGTAATAAATAATGATGGAATTATTTCAGATGGCGTGTCATTTTTAAGGACGGGTTTGTAGGGGTGGGGGTATGGGGGCGGGGTGTGGGGGCGGGGGTGTGGGGGCGAGGGTGTGGGGCGGGGGTGTGTGTGTGGGGGCAGGGGTGTGTAGGGGTGGTGGTCACATAATATTTAGAACGTTTCAAATGCAATGTTTCAATGATTCTAAAATTGTGTGCATAAGAACATAATGGCGCCCCTGATTTTCAGTGTCTATTTGTCACACATGACCTCACTTAGTGAACTTGTAATTTTTGACACCAGGGGTACACGCTTTGAAACTTCATTTTTTTAAAATTTGAGATGTCAATGTCAAAATGAGGTCAAAACTTGTGATGTTTTCTTGTTCAAATGGTCATGACTAATCTCATGGTCTCCAACCTTTCGGTTACGGTCCTGGAGTATAGTGATGAGGTCATCGTCGGAATTTCCGGTCTACACAAGGCTGACTCTACGCCCCTCCCACCGTGTGCTCGGCCACTCGCTGAGACGAGTTGCCCCCAACCCCCTCTCAGCCCACCTCGTGTTCGCTAACAACCGCCGCGAAGACAGTCTCTACTCCAGGCATTTGACGTTCGAAACGTCCGGCCCGTATCGAGAGGTCGCATGACTAATGACAAGGAGAGGTCATTGGTGGTCTGAAGGAGCGGACGTTGGCGTCTCCATCTCAACACTACCGCCACTCCTCGTGTTTGTACAAACATGTTTGCTAAAAACTCTTGGTCGGAGTGCATGTGGGGGGGAGGGAGTGATGGGGGAGATGTGAAGACATTCAGAAAATGAAACTATGGCAAAAATTGTCGCTATGTCAATTTTTAAAAGGAAAAAAAGAGAAGGATTTGCCAATAGAAGATCACGTCTGCTTCACACGATATATTCCGTGAAGCAATAAAGACCACGTGATCAGTAGCTAATGACAGAAGTTGTCTAACTACCTGAAGAACAATAATGATGACAAACAATGAGCTTTTTGTCTGAGTCTTATGGTAGGACATGCTGGGGTCCATGCTAGAGCATGCTGGGGTCCATGCTAGGACATGCTGGGGTCCATGGTAGGACATGCTGGGGTCCATGCTAGGACATGCTGGGGTCCATGCTAGGACAAGCTGGGACAACAGCCTCAAATAGCTCTAATAGTAGATGAAAATAGAATTAACCTTTCCCCGGCGTTTGACACCTGAGATAAACACCAGGAACCACTGTGAAACTCCTACATTCTCATTAATGATTTTAGAATTTAAAACTTCTCTAAGATATCCTATCGTTAGATCTTTTCTTTTGCCATTGTCATCCACTCTTTATAATCCGAGTTTGTAGAACTAATCTAGTGTCATCCACTCTTTATAATCCGAGTTTGTAGAACTAATCTAGTGTCATCCACTCTTAATAATCCGAGTTTGTACAACTAATCTAGTGTCATCCACTCTTAATAATCCGAGTTTGTACAACTAATATAGTGTCATCCACTCTTAATAATCCGAGTTCGTAGAACTAATCTAGTGTCATCTACTCTTAATAATCCGAGTTTGTACAACTAATCTAGTGTCATCCTCTCTTAATAATCCGAGTTTGTACAACTAATCTAGTGTCATCCACTCTTAATAATCCGAGTTTATACAACTAATCTAGTGTCATCCACTCTTAATAATCCGAGTTTGTACAACTAATCTAGTGTCATCCACTCTTAATAATCCGAGTTTGTACAACTAATCTAGCGTCATCCACTCTTAATAATCCGAGTTTGTACAACTAATCTAGTGTCATCCACTCTTAATAATCCGAGTTTGTACAACTAATCTAGTGTCATCCACTCTTAATAATCCGAGTTTGTACAACTAATCTAGCGTCATCCACTCTTAATAATCCGAGTTTGTACAACTAATCTAGCGTCATCCACTCTTAATAATCCGAGTTTGTACAACTAATCTAGTGTCATCCACTCTTAATAATCCGAGTTTGTACAACTAATCTAGTGTCATCCACTCTTAATAATCCGAGTTTGTACAACTAATCTAGCGTCATCCACTCTTAATAATCCGAGTTTGTACAATTAATCTAGTGTCATCCACTCTTAATAATCCGAGTTTGTACAACTAATCTAGTGTCATCCACTCTTAATAATCCGAGTTTGTACAACTAATCTAGCGTCATCCACTCTTAATAATCCGAGTTTGTACAACTAATCTAGTGTCATCCACTCTTAATAATCCGAGTTTGTACAACTAATCTAGCGTCATCCACTCTTAATAATCCGAGTTTGTACAATTAATCTAGTGTCATCCACTCTTAATAATCCGAGTTTGTACAACTAATCTAGTGTCATCCACTCTTAATAATCCGAGTTTGTACAACTAATCTAGCGTCATCCACTCTTAATAATCCGAGTTTGTACAACTAATCTAGCGTCATCCACTCTTAATAATCCGAGTTTGTACAACTAATCTAGCGTCATCCACTCTTAATAATCCGAGTTTGTACAACTAATCTAGTGTCATCCACTCTTAATAATCCGAGTTTGTACAACTAATCTAGCGTCATCCACTCTTAATAATCCGAGTTTGTACAACTAATCTAGCGTCATCCACTCTTAATAATCCGAGTTTGTACAACTAATCTAGCGTCATCCACTCTTAATAATCCGAGTTTGTACAACTAATCTAGCGTCATCCACTCTTAATAATCCGAGTTTGTACAACTAATCTAGCGTCATCCACTCTTAATAATCCGAGTTTGTACAACTAATCTAGCGTCATCCACTCTTAATAATCCGAGTTTGTACAACTAATCTAGCGTCATCCACTCTTAATAATCCGAGTTTGTACAACTAATCTAGCGTCATCCACTCTTAATAATCCGAGTTTGTACAACTAATCTAGCGTCATCCACTCTTAATAATCCGAGTTTGTACAACTAATCTAGCGTCATCCACTCTTAATAATCCGAGTTTGTACAACTAATCTAGCGTCATCCACTCTTAATAATCCGAGTTTGTACAACTAATCTAGCGTCATCCACTCTTAATAATCCGAGTTTGTACAACTAATCTAGCGTCATCCACTCTTAATAATCCGAGTTTGTACAACTAATCTAGCGTCATCCACTCTTAATAATCCGAGTTTGTACAACTAATCTAGCGTCATCCACTCTTAATAATCCGAGTTTGTACAACTAATCTAGCGTCATCCACTCTTAATAATCCGAGTTTGTACAACTAATCTAGCGTCATCCACTCTTAATAATCCGAGTTTGTACAACTAATCTAGCGTCATCCACTCTTAATAATCCGAGTTTGTACAACTAATCTAGCGTCATGCACTCTTAATAATCCGAGTTTGTACAACTAATCTAGTGTCATCCACTCTTAATAATCCGAGTTTGTACAACTAATCTAGCGTCATCCACTCTTAATAAACCGAGTTTGTACAACTAATCTAGCGTCATCCACTCTTAATAATCCGAGTTTGTACAACTAATCTAGCGTCATCCACTCTTAATAATCCGAGTTTGTACAACTAATCTAGCGTCATCCACTCTTAATAATCCGAGTTTGTACAACTAATCTAGTGTCATCCACTCTTAATAATCCGAGTTTGTACAACTAATCTAGCGTCATCCACTCTTAATAATCCGAGTTTGTACAACTAATCTAGCGTCATCCACTCTTAATAATCCGAGTTTGTACAACTAATCTAGCGTCATCCACTCTTAATAATCCGAGTTTGTACAACTAATCTAGTGTCATCCACTCTTAATAATCCGAGTTTGTACAACTAATCTAGCGTCATCCACTCTTAATAATCCGAGTTTGTACAACTAATCTAGCGTCATCCACTCTTAATAATCCGAGTTTGTACAACTAATCTAGCGTCATCCACTCTTAATAATCCGAGTTTGTACAACTAATCTAGCGTCATCCACTCTTAATAATCCGAGTTTGTACAACTAATCTAGCGTCATCCACTCTTAATAATCCGAGTTTGTACAACTAATCTAGCGTCATCCACTCTTAATAATCCGAGTTTGTACAACTAATCTAGCGTCATCCACTCTTAATAATCCGAGTTTGTACAACTAATCTAGCGTCATGCACTCTTAATAATCCGAGTTTGTACAACTAATCTAGTGTCATCCACTCTTAATAATCCGAGTTTGTACAACTAATCTAGCGTCATCCACTCTTAATAAACCGAGTTTGTACAACTAATCTAGCGTCATCCACTCTTAATAATCCGAGTTTGTACAACTAATCTAGCGTCATCCACTCTTAATAATCCGAGTTTGTACAACTAATCTAGCGTCATCCACTCTTAATAATCCGAGTTTGTACAACTAATCTAGCGTCATCCACTCTTAATAATCCGAGTTTGTACAACTAATCTAGTGTCATCCACTCTTAATAATCCGAGTTTGTACAACTAATCTAGCGTCATCCACTCTTAATAATCCGAGTTTGTACAACTAATCTAGCGTCATCCACTCTTAATAATCCGAGTTTGTACAACTAATCTAGCGTCATCCACTCTTAATAATCCGAGTTTGTACAACTAATCTAGTGTCATCCACTCTTAATAATCCGAGTTTGTACAACTAATCTAGCGTCATCCACTCTTAATAATCCGAGTTTGTACAACTAATCTAGCGTCATCCACTCTTAATAATCCGAGTTTGTACAACTAATCTAGCGTCATCCACTCTTAATAATCCGAGTTTGTACAACTAATCTAGCGTCATCCACTCTTAATAATCCGAGTTTGTACAACTAATCTAGCGTCATCCACTCTTAATAATCCGAGTTTGTACAACTAATCTAGCGTCATCCACTCTTAATAATCCGAGTTTGTACAACTAATCTAGCGTCATCCACTCTTAATAATCCGAATTTGTACAACTAATCTAGCGTCATCCACTCTTAATAATCCGAGTTTGTACAACTAATCTAGTGTCATCCACTCTTAATAATCCGAGTTTGTACAACTAATCTAGCGTCATCCACTCTTAATAATCCGAGTTTGTACAACTAATCTAGTGTCATCCACTCTTAATAATCCGAGTTTGTACAACTAATCTAGCGTCATCCACTCTTAATAATCCGAGTTTGTACAACTAATCTAGCGTCATCCACTCTTAATAATCCGAGTTTGTACAACTAATCTAGCGTCATCCACTCTTAATAATCCGAGTTTGTACAACTAATCTAGCGTCATCCACTCTTAATAATCCGAGTTTGTACAACTAATCTAGTGTCATCCACTCTTAATAATCCGAGTTTGTACAACTAATCTAGCGTCATCCACTCTTAATAATCCGAGTTTGTACAACTAATCTAGCGTCATCCACTCTTAATAATCCGAGTTTGTACAACTAATCTAGTGTCATCCACTCTTAATAATCCGAGTTTGTACAACTAATCTAGCGTCATCCACTCTTAATAATCCGAGTTTGTACAACTAATCTAGTGTCATCCACTCTTAATAATCCGAGTTTGTACAAATAATCTAGCGTCATCCACTCTTAATAATCCGAGTTTGTACAACTAATCTAGCGTCATCCACTCTTAATAATCCGAGTTTGTACAACTAATCTAGCGTCATCCACTCTTAATAATCCGAGTTTGTACAACTAATCTAGCGTCATCCACTCTTAATAATCCGAGTTTGTACAACTAATCTAGTGTCATCCACTCTTAATAATCCGAGTTTGTACAACTAATCTAGCGTCATCCACTCTTAATAATCCGAGTTTGTACAACTAATCTAGCGTCATCCACTCTTAATAATCCGAGTTTGTACAACTAATCTAGCGTCATCCACTCTTAATAATCCGAGTTTGTACAACTAATCTAGCGTCATCCACTCTTAATAATCCGAATTTGTACAACTAATCTAGCGTCATCCACTCTTAATAATCCGAGTTTGTACAACTAATCTAGTGTCATCCACTCTTAATAATCCGAGTTTGTACAACTAATCTAGCGTCATCCACTCTTAATAATCCGAGTTTGTACAACTAATCTAGTGTCATCCACTCTTAATAATCCGAGTTTGTACAACTAATCTAGCGTCATCCACTCTTAATAATCCGAGTTTGTACAACTAATCTAGCGTCATCCACTCTTAATAATCCGAGTTTGTACAACTAATCTAGCGTCATCCACTCTTAATAATCCGAGTTTGTACAACTAATCTAGCGTCATCCACTCTTAATAATCCGAGTTTGTACAACTAATCTAGTGTCATCCACTCTTAATAATCCGAGTTTGTACAACTAATCTAGCGTCATCCACTCTTAATAATCCGAGTTTGTACAACTAATCTAGCGTCATCCACTCTTAATAATCCGAGTTTGTACAACTAATCTAGTGTCATCCACTCTTAATAATCCGAGTTTGTACAACTAATCTAGCGTCATCCACTCTTAATAATCCGAGTTTGTACAACTAATCTAGTGTCATCCACTCTTAATAATCCGAGTTTGTACAAATAATCTAGCGTCATCCACTCTTAATAATCCGAGTTTGTACAACTAATCTAGCGTCATCCACTCTTAATAATCCGAGTTTGTACAACTAATCTAGCGTCATCCACTCTTAATAATCCGAGTTTGTACAACTAATCTAGCGTCATCCACTCTTAATAATCCGAGTTTGTACAACTAATCTAGTGTCATCCACTCTTAATAATCCGAGTTTGTACAACTAATCTAGCGTACAATTACTTATAACATGTTATGTCTTGTTTGTAGCCTGTGTTTTACATACTGTTATCAATATGGAGAAATTAATCTCTTATTTAAGTATATGGTTCGTTCTAAAATCGTACATAACAAAAGACGATACCATAAGTTTAATACAATAACAAAGAATACGATACTCAAACCAGGGCCGATTACAATTAATAATTTATTAGGTTAATTATAATTTACAAATCAAAAAGAAATAAAATTAAAGCTATTGACTTAGAGAATAATGATTGGCTTGTACCGGTACAATGTTGTACAAGATACAGTGTTGTACAAGATACAATGTTGTAGAAGATACAATGATGAAAAGGAATCTACACACACCCAGCAAAAGTTAGTAAACAAATTTCTTTCTCGTAGAGCAAAAATATCTCGTGATAAATGATAGCACATGCTCAAAAAATCTCTCGTCTCCTCTTCCTCAATCTCTCTAGACGTTTATATAGCCTGTTTTATAGATACATCTCGAACGGACTTACACATTGTATTCCTTTCTGGATATTTCTACATAATTCTACATAATTTTAATAATACAGACCATAGATTTTAGTTAGTTGTCATCGAGGTCAAGGGAGACTATTTTTAGTTAGCCACACCCTAATTGCCGAACTTGGTGTCAGCTTAAGTTCATTCATCAGAAAAGAAGGAATGAAAGTAAACGAGACGCCTGTAACATTGTGCTTGACAGCTGAGTTTGTAGACCTAATCTAGTATCACATGACTGACAGCATGGTACGTTTTGTTTGTAACTCTTAAAGTGAGTTTGGCGTCTTACAGAAATGCAACCAAATTGTCACAAGACACACGACACAAGACATTCAGTGATTTTTTTAACCAAAAGTTATAGGTAAACTGTCTGTTAGTGGCATTAATGGCTTAAACAGTATAGTAGGATCATTGTATAGTAGGATCATTGTATAGTAGGATCATTGTATAGTAGGATCATTGTATAGTAGGATCATTGTATAGTAGGATCATTGTATAGTAGGATCATTGTATAGTAGGATGATATTGGACTCCAGCTCCGCAATGACGTATGAAATTAATAAAAAAGCAAAATACTATTAGAAATAAAATGATCAGAAATTAATAAACTCTACAAACAAATATATCCATGATAGTGAGACAAAGTTTAAGACACAAATATATCCATGATAGTGAGACAAAGTTTAAGACACAAATATATCCATGATAGTGAGACAAAGTTTAAGACACAAATATATCCATGATAGTGAGACAAAGTTTAAGACACAAATATATCCATGATAGTGAGACAAAGTTTAAGACTAGGCCCGCATGTTCCACATGTGGCACAAGTACGGGGTAAGGTCAATTAGTGCACACACTTAAATCAGTGATGATTAACGTGTCCGACGAAAATCACATTGAACTTAGTCAACATCTTTGGCCAACTTAGTCAACATCTTTGGCCAACTTAGTCAACATCTTTGGCCAACTTAGTCAACATCTTTGGCCAACTTAGTCAACATCTTTGGCCAACTTAGTCAACATCTTTGGCCAACTTAGTCAACATCTTTGGCCAACTTAGTCAACATCTTTGGCCAACTTAGTCAACATCTTTGGCCAACTTAGTCAACAACCTTTGGACAACTTAGTCAACATCTTTGGACAACTTAGTCAACATCTTTGGCCAACTTAGTCAACATCTTTGGCCAACTTAGTCAACATCTTTGGCCAACTGAGGGAAAAAGCTTATTGCAATCTGCTACTTTCTATTGGATATGATTATAAGATTATTGCAATCTGCTACTTTCTATTGGATATGATTATAAGATTATTGCAATCTGCTACTTTCTATTGGATATGATTATAAGATTATTGCAATCTGCTACTTTCTATTGGATATGATTATAAGATTATTGCAATCTGCTACTTTCTATGTGATATGATTATAAGATAATTGCAATCTGCTACTTTCTATTGGATATGATTATAAGATTATTGCAATCTGCTACTTTCTATTGGATATGATTATAAGATTATTGCAATCTGCTACTTTCTATTGGATATGATTATAAGATTATTGCAATCTGCTACTTTCTATTGGATATGATTATAAGATTATTGCAATCTGCTACTTACTACTGTACATAATTATAGGATTATTGCAATCTACTACTTACTATTGCCCATGATTATAAGATTATTAGTGACTCAGCGACTTAATCAAAACCAGATCTTCGATATTTACTATCGACTCCTGAACACATAATAATCACACAACCCACAAGATTATCTTTAATGCACCAGCGTGTCACCAGAGCCTGATCACGTGACACCTGACACCCATATGTTACCTGTAACATACGTGACCCCTTAGAACTTATCTGTAACCTTTGGCATAATCTCTTACCTCGATCGGCTTTTGATAAAAAAAAGGGTATTAGTTGCGTGGCTTCCAATAATAGATCATGACAATGGACATTCAAATGCTACAGCGGTTTGGCTTAGGTCCTGCTTTAGTCTTGTACAGGCATCAAGGCAGACATAACCCGATACAGATTTCAATCCCAGGACATGGGCGGGAAGATACGCGCGGGAATTTGTCTGTGATTCATTTCTCGCATTCCTGGCAGCATCTGTTTAAAATACACAAAGGCTTAAAACATCTTTCCAATGACTAAACGGGTCAATAGTCTAATATTATATAATCATCAGTGGTCCCCAGATCACAGCTGAAGACACCCTGCTATACCCTGTACACATATGTTTATAGATTCGTATGATTGTACGCATGAATGATAATTTTAAAATTGACATCTCTCTCAGAAATCATGTTGAAGGAAAAGCTGAGATTATGACGTCACAGTTCATTAGAGAAACAAATGATCCCATCAGTCTGTTGCCCACCTAGGATTTGGGATGCGTGGAGAGGAGCCTCTCTTCAATGAGATTGTCAGACACAGCAATGTCATCGTTCGTCTTGCCAGATGTCATAGGTCTTAAAAGTCTTGAAACAGCATTAAAAACACACTAAACACGGGTGTACCCAACCTGACAGACACCAGGGTGTACCACACGTGACTGACACCTAGGGTGCACCCCCCTGACTGACACCTAGGGTGCACCCCCCTGACTGACACCTTTGGTGCACCCAGCCTGATTACCACCTAGCTTGCACCCCACTTGAATGACACCTAGGGTGTACCCCACGTGACTGACACCTGGGGTGAACCCACCTGACTGACACCTAGGGTGCAACCCCCTGACTGACATCTTTGGTGCACCCAGCCTGATTACCACCTAGCTTGCACCCCACCTGAATGACACCTAGGGTGTACCCCACGTGACTGACACCTGGGGTGAACCCACCTGACTGACACTTAAGGTGCACCCCACATCCTTTCCAACCTATGCCAATAACCTCTACCAGCCTTTCCAACCTATGCCATTAACCTCTACCAACCTGTCCATAAAAACTCCCCTAACAGAAGTTCACCAGAACATGCAGAGGGAGACGACCCAATGTTGCTCGCACATTATGATCCCATTTTTTCCCCATCACGACACGTCAATGGAATGTCAGAAATTTCCGCCAGTTATTTTTGGGTGGAGTTGTGGGGGGTGGAGTCTGCTGGGTGGAGTGCGATGGTGGCAGCAGATGCTGAGACGAGCTATGTCTAGACAAAAATACCGTGCTGTGAAAGTCCAAGTTTTTTTATAAACCCACATTTTAACCCTATTATTTAATACTGGGCAGGTAAATGATGATATTTGTTTTACCGCTAGTATACATTTTTATGTACGACTTAAGACAGCGGTTCTCAACCTGTCGGGTGCGACCCCCTTGGGGGTCGAACGACCCTTTCCCTAAGGCAACCGGAAAACGCATATACTCTACAGTTATGAAGTAACAACGCAAATAATTTTGTGGTTGGGGGCAGAGGAGTAGTGAGGGGGGGGCAAGGGTGGCATCATGCCCCGGGCGCTACTCACAAAGGGGCGCCAAATGGTATATTTTGCTATAATATTGTATGGTTTTTGAATAGGGGGCGCTAAAAAGGTATTGGGGGGCGCTAAAAAAGGTATTGTGCCCCGGGCGCGAGTTAAGCTCGCTAGGCCACTGGTTGGGGGTCGCCACTGGTTGGGGGTCGCCACAACATGAGGAACTGTATTAAAGGGTCGCGGCACCAGAAAGGCTGAGAACCACTGACTTAAGATATGATAAAGGTGACCTGGTCTCTGACACAAATATTTCAGACGTGGGGTCGATGTCTTTGTAGTAGACAGTTTAGACGAATCGTCAGTGACAAATGCACTATGGCGTCTCTTAATACAAATGAACCCTAAACAAATGATTGCTAAGTATGTTGCTTAAAGTGAATGAGGCAAGCAGTATCACTGTCACAGGAGATTCACATGCTCTGGTGTTTCCTTTTAGATTGTCCTTTCTTGCTTTCGCATGACAGCTCCTAAGATTAGTAATAAATTCGTAATGTACCCTATGCTAGGGCCTATACTAGGGCCTAAACTAGGGTCTATACTAGGGCATATACAGGGCCTATACTAGGGTCTATACTAGGGCATATACTAGTGCCTATACTAGGGCCTATACTAGGGCCTAAACTAGGGTCTATACTAGGGCATATACAGGGCCTATACTAGGGCCTATACTAGGGCCTATACTAGGGCCTATACTAGGGCCTATACTAGGGCCTATGATAGGGCCTATACTAGGGCCTATACTAGGGCCTATACTAAGGCCTATACCTACGTCTCATGTTGCCTAATTGTTACAATCGATTCTTTATTTATAGTGTTATTTATTGTGCTACATAAGTTCTTCTACAATCACACGGTCATACAATCATACAATCATACAGTCATACGGTCATACAATCATACAGTCATAAATTCTTACATTCATACAATCATACAATCATAGAGTAATACAATCATACAGTCATACAGTCATTTAGTCATAGTCATACAAACATACAATCTTACAATCATACAATCATACAGTCATACAATCATACAGTCATACAATAATGCAGTCATACAATCATACAATCATAAAATCATACAATCATACAGTCAAACAATTATATAATTATATAATTATACAGTCATACAATCATACAGTCATACAATCATACAGTCATACAATCATACAGTCCTGCAATCATTCAGTCATACAAGCATACACAAATAAAGTCAGCATCTATGATTTCTGTTTGACAAAAGGTGAACCCTTACACCAGGGAGCCTACTCAAAGATAAATCAATTAAGTCTCAATTCAACTGGCAGTGTCCTGCAGGTCGACGTGTGTTAAATGCGCCCATAAATTAGGGACTAGTCAAACAAGGTCTCTAAGTTCAATGGTAGGGTAGTGGCGTGTGTTCGGCGTTGTGTTGCCGGTGTTGTGTTGCCTGTGTTGTGTTGCAGGTGTTGTGTTGCAGGCGTTGTGTTGCAGGCGTTGTGTTGCAGGCGTTGTGTTGCCGGCGTTATTTTGCCGGTGTTGTGTTGCAGGTGTTGTGTTGCCGGTGTGGTGTGGTCGATGTTGTGTGGTCGATGTTGTGTGATCGATGTTGTGTGATCGATGTTATGTGATTGATGTTGTGTGATCGATGTTGTGTGGTCGATGTTGTGTGATCGATGTTGTTGTATCGATTTAAACAACAACAAGAAAATTCATCAACTCCAAAGCAAACTGTTTTATTGCAACGACATCTCCATAATTTCAGAGAGTGTACTTTTATCTTCCATGGTAAAAAGAAAACAGCGTTTCGTCACTTACAAAGAGGATAAAAACGACCAGAAGAATGAGTCACACAACATGAAAAGTCAAGTATGACTTTGATTTCTGGCAGCATTTGATTCACGATCCCTGGCATGCGTGAAGTCACATGGTACACGTCAGAAGCTTTTAAAACTATTGCGGAGATCACACAACATCCGCCATGTGCCAGTATTTTTGAAAAGCCTGGAGGAAATGTTAGATGTCTCAGAGATCAAAGATGGCGTCCAACTCGAATGTTGGACTCTGTGGGAAGACTTGAAGGAATAGTCGCTGATGGGGTGGGGGGGTGGGTGCCGGTGGATGTGGACATGGAAGGAGATCGACTAGCCAGAACATAGACAAGTCAGGACATCGACAAGTCAGGACATTGACAAGTCAGGACACAGACAAGTCAGGACATAGTCAAGTCAGGACATAGACTAGTCAGGACATACACAAGTCAGGACATAGACAAGTCATGATATGCATGACATTAGTATGTCAGCGTATCAAAATATGTCAGTGTGTCAATATCTCATTATGTCAGAGTATCAATATGTCAGTGTGTCATATGTCAGTATTTCAGCGTATCAATATGTCAGTGTGTCAATATGTCAGTATATCAGCCTTTCAATATGTAAAAGTATGTCAATATGTCAGCGTTTCAATATGTAAAAGTATGTCAATATGTCAGTGTGCCAACATGTCAATATGTCAGTGTGTCAGTATGTCAATATGTCAATATGTCAGTGTGTCAATATGTCAATATGTCAATATGTCAGTGTGTCAGTATGTCAATATGTCAATATGTCAGTGTGTCAGTATGTCAATATGTCAGTGTGTCAGTATGTCAATATGTCAATATGTCAGTGTGTCAGTATGTCAGTATGTCAATATGTCAATATGTCAGTGTGTCAGTATGTCAATATGTCAGTGTGTCAGTATGTCACTATGTCACTATGTCAATATGTCAGTGTGTCAGTATGTCAATATGTCAATATGTCAGTGTGTCAGTATGTCAATATGTCAGTGTGTCAGTATGTCATTATGTCAATATGTCAATATGTCAGTGTGTCAGTATGTCAATATGTCAGTGTGTCAGTATGTCAGTATGTCAATATGTCAATATGTCAGTGTGTCAGTATGTCAATATGTCAATATGTCAATATGTCAGTGTGTCAGTATGTCAATATGTCAATATGTCAGTGTGTCAGTATGTCAATATGTCAATATGTCAATATGTCAGTGTGTCAGTATGTCAATATGTCAATATGTCAGTGTGACAGGAAAACAACGTAAATTAAAAGCTAGAGAAGAAAATGATTTAAAAAACAAAAAAGAATTGTATAAAAATATTTTTTTTTAACAGTGATAAAAGTTCCCATGTTTTGAATATGCATTTCAAACATCTTTACTTATGAACAACTTTTTTAGTTTATGCGGCCAAAACAAAAGTTGGAAATGTCAGAATAATTGTAACATAATTAATTTTATACCCATTCCCCCCACCCCCACCGCCCAAAAACCCACACCAATCCTGTTAAAAAAGTTGTACATAACAGACTCTAACATAACAGACTCTAACATAACAGACTCTAACATAACAGACTCTAACATAACAGACTCTAACATAACAGACTCTAACATAACAGACTCTAACATAACAGACTCTAACATAACAGACTCTAACATAACAGACTCTAACATAACAGACTCTAACATAACAGACTCTAACATAACAGACTCTAACATAACAGACTCTAGCATAACAGACTCTAGCATAACAGACTCTAACATAACAGACTCTAACATAACAGACTCTAGCATAACAGACTCTAGCGCAAAGAGCAACAAGAACAAGGGAATGTTACAAAGAATATTTCTATGGTGAATGTGACAGAGATTATTTCTATGCTGAATGTGACAGAGAATATTTCTATGGTGAATGTGACAGAGAATATTTCTATGGTGAATGTGACAGAGATTATTTCTATGCTGAATGTGACAGAGAATATTTCTATGGTGAATGTGACAGAGAATATTTCTATGGTGAATGTGACAGAGAATATTTCTATGGTGAATGTGACAGAGAATATTTCTATGGTGAATGTGACAGAGAATATTTCTATGGTGAATGTGACAGAGATTATTTCTATGCTGAATGTGACAGAGAATATTTCTATGGTGAATGTGACAGAGAATATTTCTATGGTGAATTTGACAGAGAATATTTCTATGCTGAATGTGACAGAGAATATTTCTATGGTGAATTTGACAGAGAATATTTCTATGATAAATTTTACAAAATAATTCCTTTATCTGTTCACTTAAACAAAAATTTTTACTAAAACGATTAACATTGTTATAATATCCCATTGGTTTAGGTAAACATGTGTATACTAGGCACACCAGAATATCTACACAGTATCGATTGAAAGCCTGCTGTGTTATTTAATACATGTGTTCAGTGTTATATAAGACCGTATGTACAATTCTCTGAATGAAGGCTTTCATTGACCGATGAGATAAGGACGATAAAGGTTTGGATGTTAAAAAAAAAAAAAAGAAATAATGTCAACATCGCTCAAACGTGTTGCTGTTGGGAAAACGAACAGTCAACAAACAAAATCATAATTTCCTTTGTAGAACATATGGCAATATGTCTTCCTCAAAACGACCAGATTCTTTAAAATTTTATTTTCAAACTTCACGTGTGGTCCCTCCCAGCTTACTGCCCCCCCCCCCTCGACAGCACCGCCCCTGTACCTGACAAATCAATATTGCCTGATGATATGCATTGTCTGAAGAGTTGGCGGACATCGGAAAATTATAGTAAGAAGATGTACTGTGTGTTGGCATTAAGGTAAGATTTGTACAAGGTATGGGTGCTAACATTATGGTAAGATGTGCACAAGGTGCTGTGTGTTGGCATTAAGGTAAGATTTGTACAAGGTATGGGTGCTAACATTATGGTAAGATGTGCACAAGGTGCTGTGTGTTGGCATTATGATAAGATGTGCACAAGGTGCTGGGTGCTGGCATTATGATCAGAGGTGCGCAAGATGCTGGCATTATGATCAAATGTGCACACGTGCAGTACAACTTGCAGGGTGCTAGCATTAAGGTAAGGTATGCACAAGGTGCTGGGTGCTGTTGTGGTCCGTTAAGAAAAAGAAATCAATAAACACTAGAGGAGTCTCAACTGGTCACAGATGGCTGCCACGGCCCGTCTCGTCCAAGATGGCTGCCACGGCTCGTCTGGTCCAAGATGGTTGCCACGGCTCGTCTGGTCCAAGATGGTTGCCACTGCTCGTCTGGTCCAAGATGGTTGCCACGGCTCGTCTGGTCCCTGATGGCTGCCACGGCTCGTCTGGTCCAAGATGGTTGCCACGGCTCGTCTGGTCCAAGATGGTTGCCACGGCTCGTCTGGTCCCTGATGGCTGCCACGGCTCGTCTGGTCCAAGATGGTTGCCACGGCTCGTCCGGTCCAAGATGGTTGCCACTGCTCGTCTGCTTCTTTTTTTAAATAATAATTTAAGCATTTAAAAAAAAAATCTTAATCTTGTTTGATAACGAGTGGAAACCAAGAGAGCGAGAAAATAGAGCTAGTCAGTCAACACTAATTCATAAGGGGAGTGGTCATGGAGCTTGACAGACAACACTAATTCATAAGGGGTGTGGCCATGGAGCTTGACAGACAACACTAATTATTAAAGGGGTGTGGTCATGGAGCTTGACAGACAACACTAATTATTAAAGGGGTGTGGCCATGGAGCCTGACAGAAAACACTAATTATTAAGGGGTGTGGTCATGGAGCTTGACAGACAACACTAATTCATAAGGGGTGTGATGTGGAGCCTGACAGACAACAGCAATTAATAAAGGGTGTGGCCATGGAGCCTGACAGACAACAGCAATTAATAAGGGGAGTGGCCATAAAGCTTCACAGATAACACTAATTTATAAGGGGTGTGGCCATGGAGCTTGACAGACAACCCTTATTAATAAGGGGTGTGGCCATGGAGCTTGACAGACAACAGTAATTAAAAAGGGGTGTGGCCATGGAGCTTGACAGACAACACTAATTAATAAGGGGTGTGGCCATGGAGCATGACAAACATTAATTCATAAGGGTGTGCCAAGGCATATTGACGCTAATCTATAAAGCAATAGTCCTTTGAGCGTATTAATTCTAAATTATATATGTGCAGAAATAGGCTATGAAGATAATTTTTCTGTATGAGACTTTTATTTTCAAAGTACACCAACGTATAGGTCAACGTCCTTGAACTGTTATGAAGTCACCGACATTTTGATCACATTCGACATAAATTTTAAAAAGTTTTCTGTTTGGAATTAATGAGATGTGTACGTGTCTTTGTGCCAAGTCGCCCTTTAATCCACTCTTTGAAGCAGTTATAGCGTAATATTTTCACCAGCATGCCGACATGTTAGTGATGTGTTACTGGTAACTGTAGTTCAAACAGTCTAAAACCGATTCACTTCACAGACCCAGGCATGATGTCATCAGAAAGGCCGGGTGTGAAAGTAGTTCTCTGGTGGACAGTTGACTCAGTCACAGATCTTAGAACAAGTGTCAAGATAGAATTGTAGGGCAAGATGCACTTTTGTTGATATTACTTTGATACATTTCTTTGACCAAATACTTTTATATATAACTTTGATGTTTTAATTTGATATAATTTGATGGTAGTCACCAACGAATAGGTTTTAAGTTCACTAATTTCACATTTGTAACACCAAGGACTTTTTGCAGGACTTTTTGTAGGAATTTTTTGTAGGACTTTGTAGGACTTTTTGCAGGACTTTTTGTAGGAATTTTTGTAGGACTTCTTTTGTAGGACTTTTTGTAGGACATTTTGTAGGACTTTTTTGTAGGACTTTTTGTAGGACATTTTGTTGGACTTTTTTGTAGGACTTTTTTTGTAGGATTTGTTTGTAGAACTTGTTTGTAGGACTTGTTTGTAGGACTCGTTGTTTGTAGGCATATTTCTTGTCCCGTTGTATGACTAAGTACGCCACTACCTACATGCACAACACTACCTCTAAGTGCCACACTACCTACACGCACCACAGCGCCACTAAGATACGTCACTATCTAGATGCACCACTCCCTCCACTAAGTTTGCCACTACCTACACGCACCACAGCTCCACTAAGATACGTCACTATCTAGATACACCACTCCCTCCACTAAGTATGCCACTACCTACACGCACTACACTTACACTAAACGCGCCACTGTCGGGGTAACCTCAGCACGTGGCTGACTAAAGAATTTTTTAGAACAGCGGTTCTCAACCTTCCTAATGCCGCGACCCCTTAATACAGTTCCTCATGTTGTGGCGACCCCCAACCATAACATTATTTTCGTTGCTACTTCATAACTGTAGAGTGTATGTGTTTTCCGATGGTCTTAGGTGACCCCTGAGAAATGATGGTTCGACCCCCAAAGGAGTCGTGACCCCCAGGTTGAGAACCGCTGTTGTAGAACATAAAGTGCAGTGCGGAAATTAGAGGATCTTTTTCAAAGTTTACAATGATAAGTTACAGCTTTGTATTTATAATGGTTCTAGATCATCAGTGGTTCCTTAATGCCTGTTATTGTGGCACCTTGTCAAATAACTACAGCAGTCCGACAGTTCCACAGCCAGAGATAAGCAAACATGTCAAATAACTGTAGCAATTCGACAGTCCCCTATCCAGAGGCAGCCAACACCTAATCACTACAACAAAACATAATCAATACAAAAAAATAATCACTACAACAAAACCTAATCACTACAACAAAACCTAATCACTACAACAAAACCTAATCACTACAACAAAATCTAATCCCTACAACAAAACCTAATCACTACAACAAAACCTAATCACTACAACAAAACCTAATCACTACAACAAAACCTAATCACTACAACAAAACCTAATCACTACAACAAAACCTAATCACTACAACAAAACCTAATCACTACAACAAAACCTAATCACTACAACAAAACCTAATCACTACAACAAAACCTAATCACTACAACAAAACCTAATCACTACAACAAAACCTAATCCCTACAACAAAACCTAATCACTACAACAAAACCTAATCACTACAACAAAACCTAATCACTACAACAAAACCTAATCACTACAACAAAACCTAATTACGTGCATTTGCTCTTTTATTCACGGCATGTTTTGAGTGTTTGTATCTAACGTGTTTGTCCGGGCATTTCCTCTAGGTCATCCTGACACGGTGAGTCACGCCAGCATCCTGTGAGCAGACGATATCTAATGTTGGGAGAGAGATGTGGGGGTGGGAAGGGCAAACATGTTTTGTATTGTCCTTTAAACAAAATACGCATTACACACACACATGGGCACTGAACCACATTCTCCATCTCTGCTGTTGACATACAGCAGAACCCCCATCGCCAGCCTCTGACCATACAGCAGCACCCCCATCATCACCCTCTGACTTTACAGCAGCACCCCCATCATCACCCTCTGACTTTACAGCAGCACCCCCATCATCACCCTCTGACTTTACAGCAGCACCCCCATCGCCAGCCTCTGACCATACAGCAGCACCCCCATCATCACCCTCTAACTTTACAGCAGCACCCCCATCGCCAGCCTCTGACCATACAGCAGCATCCCCATCACAATCCTCTGACCAGACAACAGCATCCCCATCACCAACTTTTGACCACACAATATCATCCCCATGATTCCCCTCTAATTATACATACACCATCCCATCATCTTCCCCTGATCATACAAAACCATCCCCAGCATCCATCTGACCACATAACACAATCCCCAGCTTTCATCTGACCACACAACACAATCCTCACCATCCATCTGACCACACACCACCCGCATTTCTTCCCCCGGCCTCACCACGGCCAGTGCCTGTTATATGTATCATTAGCGCCCAATGAGGCTTAAGGCGGGCAATCACTGCACTTAGAAATATCATATGGTCATGATGGGTGGGGGTAGGGGAAGATGTGGGGGTTGAAGGTTATGACGTCATCACTCCTGATCTCAGTGATTCCTCAGTCCTGCTGCCAGGTTAGTGTCCCGATGTATGGATATTATTATATATGTTGTATAATTTATGTAAATATTTATTCCTTAATAGATGTATTTATTGATTTATTGATATATTTGTTTATTTATTGATGTATTTATTCATCTATTGATGTTTTGGATTTTATGCCTCCAAAAAATATATCTCTTCTCATTGTTTGGTGCTTCGGACAGTTTTATCAAAAACTTCAAGCTGACCACGTGACATGCTGACGTCAGAGATGTTCTTGCGCCTGGTGTGGCTCAGGATAGACGTTATCGGGTATCATGACAGATACTTTCATTTAGATACAGATAACACCAGATGATTGAAGATAACACTAGATGATTGAAGATAACACTAGATGATTGAAGATAACACTAGATGATTGAAGATAACATTCGTGTTTCTGTTTGTTCGCTGATGAAGGCTTCCTGCCGACACGTTCGTTGTTTTGTTGCGTTCCTTTTATCAGGTTTAACCTTACTGTGTTTTACTAATTTCCTATGAAGATAACACTAGATTGATTGAAGATAACACTAGATGATTGAAGATAACACTAGATGATTGAAGATAACACTAGATGATTGAAGATAACACTAGATGATTGAAGATAGAATCTAGAAGAAAGCATGCACGGATTGACTATAAACTCTCTGTTCTCTGCCACAGCATTTTCTCGAATTCCTGCCCTTCCTGTCTAACCGAACTTCTCTCTGTCTATTCACCCCTTCGACAGCTTCGCTCCTCCGCAGACGGGCGTATTCTTTCTGTCCCAAAGACTCGCACAAAAACATACGGTGAACGATCTTTCTCTTACTGTGCCTTCAAACAATGGAATTCTCTTCCACTACACATCCGCAATATACCAACCATCACCGCCTTCAAAACAGCACTCAAAACACATCTCTTTAAACTCTACTACCCCGACTGATTCCCCACATCTGACCGATAAACGATGCTGCTGGCCGCCTTCCATGGCTTGACATGTAAAAGTTCTGGTGTGGATGAGGTGAATATGCATTTGTTTTTGTTTTGTCTCTATACATCTGTTCTTTATTACATAAATGTATTTTATTTTATTGTCACGATTATGTCTCTTTTTCTAATATTTTTATGTACAGCGCGGTGAGCCTAGCCCTAGGCTGGGGTATTGCGCTATATAAGACAACAAATAATATATATAAGAATGAGCTATAGGGACATAACGCCAAAGAGCCGAAAATATTTTGATACGTTCGGACTCTTAAAAACAAACATAGTTATTTTCTATTATTTTACGGAAATCTAATAAATTTACATGCGCAGAAAATATTATATTTCCGCTTTTATTTTAGCAAAAGTTTAAGTATTATTATTATAAATTACAAATACATATAAAGAAACAACTAAGGAACTATCTTAAGCATTTTATATGCGTTTAAAAGTTATGAAAAAAAAAATAAATAGAAAAAATATGATCAAAGAAATACACAGTAATCACATTTATCGGGAAAACCTAAACATCAGGTGTTGTTAGTGCGTTCTTTAGCGCGTTGTCAATAAGGCGAAATAAAATTAAAATTAATTACTTCTAAATAATCACGCAAATGACGTCATAGTGCGAATGGCCTATTTAGCCAAAGCTAAAAGTTATCTGATTTAATAAAAGAGCGTGACAAAACTGATAATTAAATACTAATATTTAGCTTTGTATTTTTAACATTTAATAAGTTTGTACTTTTTATTCATTCCAAAAAAAAACTTTTATGAAATTTATAAAGTAGTAAAAACTCTACATTTAAAAATAATTGTAATAAGAATACGCCTTTTAATTAAATTGGTGTAGCAAAACTAAATAGCCAAATAGCATTTGTAATGCACTTATCACTGATCTAGCATATTAAATGCAAAAAAAATCTTCTGCGTAAGTAAGGGGGCTACAATCCAGTGGAAGATTTATTAATTTTTTTAAAACTCTTTGTAACCCACTATACACTATACATTCATTTTGCCCAGTGCAGCACAAGATAAGCCTCAGTAAATTTGATCAATAATTAACCTTCTTCGATACATTTATATCGATGGTAGGAAATTGAGTTCATGCATTTTTACTTGGATGACAATATCTTTCAATCCAATGACATTTCAGTTGTAAAAAAAAAGAAGCTATATTCTCATTTTACATATGAACATATGTTAACCAATTAAGAAAATCAATGACTTTAACAAAACATAAAAATATTTTCATAATTATCACCAGGGATATCAAAACACAATAACTTTACACAAGTGAAAATTTAATTTTAAAAATAGAGATTTTATTAGATAGAGAGATAGAAAGACAGACAGACAGGCAGACAAATACACAGATAGATGATAGATAGATAGAGATGTAGATAAAAGAAAGCTAGACGGATGGATGGATGGATGAAATGATGGATGGAAGGGTGGGTGGGTGAGAGGATGAGAGGATGAATGGATGGATGGATAGATAGGTAGGTAGAAAGGTAGGTAGGCAGGTAGGTTGGTAGGTAGGTAAGTAGGTAGATAGATATGTAGGTAGGTAGGTAGGGAGATAGGTAGATAGAGAGATAGATGGGTAGATAGATACAGACCTGTTTACTCTTACGATTTTGGCGTACAATGTTGATGTGTATAAATTATATATACCGGTACTCAGTGTTTTTTTACTATTAAGATAATGTAATGTATGATTTTGTGATGCAATTGTACGATTTTAACATTTTGAGGGTAAACTGGTCCGTAGATATTAGCTGGATTGGTAGATAGTTAGGTAGATAGGTAGGTAGGTAGGTAGTTGGGCAGGTAGGTAGGTAGGCAGGCCTGCAGATGGTAAATAGGTAGATAGGTAGAATATAGATAAACAGACAGACAGACAAACAGACAGGCAGTCAGACAGACAGAGAGACAGAAGGAGAGACAGAAAGAGAGACACTCAGAGAGACAAACAGACAGACAGAGATGTAGACAGAGAGACAGACAGAGAGACAGACAGAGAGACAGACAGAGAGACAGACAGAGAGACAGACAGAGATGCAGACAGAGAGACAGACAGACAGAGAGATAGACAAAGAGACAGACAGAGAGACAGACATAAAGACAGAGAGATAGACAGAGAGGCAGAGACTGACAGTGAGACAGACTGAATGACAGCTTGAGAGACAAACATAGAGACAGACAGACAGAGAGACATATAGACCGGCAGAGAAACAGAGAGACAGACAGAGAGAAAGAGAGACAGACAGAGAGAAAGAGAGATAGACAGAGAGACAGACAGAGCGACAGAGAGACAGGCAGAGAGTCATAGAAACAGGCAGAGACAGAGAGACAGACAGATAGGGAGACAGAATGACAGAGAGACAGACAGTCAGACAGACAGACAGATCATCCTTGAATAATTGCAAAAAAGTTAATTCTTAATTCGGTAAATTATATCTATACATATATAAGTATATCCCGTGTGTGCTTCTATACCATCAATCCAAAGTGATGAAAATTGTGTGAATTGTAAAAAAATGCAAATCTTTCTGATTATTGCACACATTTTACAATATTCCGTTTTGGGACCGGGGACCTAAATTCTTTCCCCCCCCCCCCCCCCCATTTATGAGCTAAATATAATTTTCGTATGCGTTCCTATACCATTCATCCGATTGCCATAAAACTTTGGTAAGTTGTTGTGCGCACCAATGGTTTCTGAATTAACTTATCCATTTTGAAATATTCCTTTTCGGGCGGAGCCCCAAATTATTATTTCTTTCTTATATGAGCTATACAAATATAATTTCAATCAGTGCTATTGCATGGGTGGCTAGAAATCAATCAAATACAAAAGACATTTCAGTTTGTGTGTGACTTAAGTACAACCATTTTAAAATTTTACGTTTGGGGCCAGGGGCCTTATTTTAAAAATAATAAATATTTGAGCCATCTAAATATAATTTAAAACAGAGCTACTGCGTGGGTGGATCAATCGCTACAAGTGTGTGGACTAAATTTTGAAAATACACGCTTCTCACGTGGACAGCTATAGGTTGCCTGCTCACGCGTTGAAAAAACTTCTAATTTATTTGTGTACGCACTAGACGTAAAAAAACAAAAATTATTTTCTATTTAAAAATTAATTTAAAACTTAATTAAAACACAAACACTTTTTTCATTGAGTGGCATGCAACGTTGCATGCCGGGTTCTTGCTAGTAATAATAATAATAGAAGATGACACTAGAAGATAGAAGATGACACTAGAAGATAGAAGATGACACTAGAAGATAGAAGATGGCACTAGAAGATAGAAGATGACACTAGAAGATACAAGATGACACTAGAAGATAACAACTTGAAGATAGAAGATTACAATAAAAGATAAAAAAAAATAACTCTAGTAGATTTTTAAAAAAACACTACAAGATAAGATAACAACAAGAAAATACAATTTTTGAATAGAAGAGATTAACGTAGAAGACAAAAGCTGGAAGATGAAGAGTATATATAAAGGAAAGTCTGAAAAAAGACCCCTACAAAAAGTCTGGCCGTGGCAACTTTCCTCAGCCAAAGATTTAATGGTCATCATGAAACCAACCGATAATTTTATGAGTGCTCTTATCTCATCAACACGGACACTGTGCTCTTATCTCATCAACACGGACACTGTGCTCTTATCTCATCAACACGGACACAGTGCTCTTATCTCATCAACACGGACACTGTGCTCTTATCTCATCAACACGGACACTGTGCTCTTATCTCATCAACACGGACACTGTGCTCTAATCTCATCAACACGGACACTGTGCTCTTATCTCATCAACACGGACACTGTGCTCTTATCTCATCAACACGGACACAGTGCTCTTATCTCATCAACACGGACACTGTGCTCTTATCTCATCAACACGGACACTGTGCTCTTATCTCATCAACACGGACACTGTGCTCTTATCTCATCAACACGGACACTGTGCTCTTATCTCATCAACACGGACACTGTGCTCTTATCTCATCAACACGGACACTGTGCTCTTATCTCATCAACAAGGACACTGTGCTCTTATCTCATCAACACGGACACTGTGCTCTTATCTCATCAACACGGACACTGTGCGCTTATCTCATCAACACGGACACTGTGCTCTTATCTCATCAACATGATCACTGTGCGCTTATCTCATCAACAAGGAGACTGTGTTTAGTTGATTTTCTAGTTTACAAAATTAATTTTTGATTACAATTTCTGTACACTGAGTAGTGATGTACACAAATGTATAGATGTACACTGAGTAGTGATGTAACAGATAAAATGCCAGTGCTACCTGTCTTGTTCTGTACAGACTTTTTATTAGATGTTATTACGGACCGTTATAGATGGAGAATTTAATCTCTGTTGTTTTGTCTAGGGCTCGTTCTAAAAACAGTCCATAATAAAGGACGATACCAAAGGTTAAAAATAATAACAAATAAAACGACAATTAAGGCCAGAGCTAATTACAATTAATAACTTTTTAATTTGTGAACTTCAGCAAGTGAAATATGATTGAAATTATAAACTTACAGATTTGCTGGTACCGGTACTGTACATCAAAATACAATGAGCACAAAATTGTACGAGGAAATAAAAATCTCTACACACAACAAAGTATAATGACACATAGCATGCCTCGTAATCAAGGAAAGGAAAATCTCTCCCCTCTCTATCGGTCAGCCCTTTTATAGGCAGTTTCAGATGATCATTCTGGAAATGGAACACACAGTCTTACTGCTTCCAACATTTTCTAGATTGTTCTATCATGTTCCATAGAAACGGATGATAGTAAACAAAAGTATCATCAAAGGGATATTTTTTCTAGCCGCCCCAACACGGGACCGACTTGAAAGAGGTCATGCACGTGGAAGGCGGGCAAAGTGTGTCTCAAAATACGTCATCCCTTATAACACCTCCCCTCTTTATAGAAAAAATTTCATTTTTCAAAAAAAAAAAAATGGAATTCTTTTCCATTAAACAAGTACAAGAAAATACATTTCTTCCTTTCAAAAATATTAAACAAGCTTCTTAATAGCTTATAATCAACTACATAATTTTTTTTGTGCAGAGAAAATTAATTTCTGGACAAAGTATCAGCAATCACATTATCTTTGCCTTTGATATGTTTTATGTCCAAATTATATTCTTGTAAGAATAGACTCCATCTTAACAATATTTGATTTTTGGAGACCATCTTATTCAAAAATGTTAAAGGATTGTGATCAGTAAAAACAAGTACTGAATGTAAGGAACAACTGACATAAAAATCAAATTGTTGTAAAGCAAGAATTAATCCTAAACATTCTTTTTCTACAGTGGAATAATTTTTCTGATGGGAGTTAAATTTCTTTGAAAAATAACAAACAGGATGATCCACACTGTGGTCATCTTCTTGAAAAAGAACTGCACCAATGCCAACATCACTGGCATCTACAGCTAATTTAAACTGTTTGTTAAAGTCTGGTGCAATGAGAACAGGAGCATTAGCTAGTATATTTTTAATATTTTCGAATGCTTCCTGACAGGCATCTGACCAATGAAATTTTGCATTTTTCTTTAACATATTACTTAGGGGAGAAGCAATAACTGAGAAATTTTTGCAAAATTTTCTATAGTAACCTGCCATTCCCAAAAATCTCATTAACTGTTTTCTAGTAGTGGGTGGTGGAAGTGCTGCAATAGCATTTATCTTAGCTTGAACAGGTTTTACATGACCTTGACCCACTATGTGACCTAAATATTCCACAGTTGCATGACTAAATTCACACTTATTTAAATTTACAGTTACATTTGCCTGCAAGAAATTTGTAAATAGAGATCTTAATTGATTTACATGTTTGGAAAAATCTTGACTGTAAATAATTACATCATCAATATAGGCGCTGCAATTTTCCTGGTCAGCAATAATGTTGTTAACTAGACGTTGGAATGTAGCTGGGGCATTTTTCATTCCAAACGGCATTACTTTATATTGGTATAAACCATCTGGAGTACAAAAAGCAGAGACTTCTTTTGCTTTGTCAGTTAGAGGAACCTGCCAATAACCTGATAGTAGGTCTATCTTGGTTACATATTTTGCATCGCCTATTCGATCTATAAGATCGTCTATCCTTGGAATCGGAAAGGAATCAGACTTGTGTTTTAGGATTCTGAAACTATTGTCGGGGTACATGAAGAAATAGTTGAGTACCGTTAATGAATATCTGAGACAAGAAGTTGTGCAATGCGTCACGTGACCACCAAGTCCGGACCAACGGGACGTGAGCCGTCCAATCAATCGGCAGCTACAGAGGGGAAATAATCACAGCCTCAAATTATCTCAGATAAAGCGGTGGGACTTCTCGGGTGGGACGGGGTGGGCTCGGGGTGGGGCTGAGGTGAGGCTGGAGGAGAGGCAAGCTAGGGAGGAGATATCTGGGTCACGACGATAACCTGAATGTATAAGATGAAATACAAGAAAACAAGCGCTGTCAAGGCCATCTGTCAGGGGCTCTAACGTTGTTTGAAAACAACACCATACAAAGCTCTCCACTTAATAGAATCACGTAGTCATGCATTCATCTGGAACTGAAGGAGCTACAACATTGTTGGTCTGAGTTGACTGAAGGAGTTACAACATTATTGGTCTGAGTTGACTTGTTGAAAACCAAAGTTACCTAGGACGTAACTGTCAGGACGTAACTATAAGGACGTAACTGTCAGGACGTAACTGTCAGGACGTAACTGTAACACCTGTCGACGCAATGTAAACCAGGGTCTCTGCAATCGAATACTTACACAGCGGTTCTCAAACAATTTTAAGAAGATATGTTCTTGTTAAGATAGCTCTTCGGGGATCAGTGAGACAGAAGAGGGAACGAGGAGAGAGGAATAAGATGGAGAAGAAAGTTAGATCTTTATATTAATATGATAGAGGATTTAGTGATGTGTTATCTAATGGTGTGTTATCTAATGGTGTGTTATCTAATGGTGTGTTATCTAATGGTGTGTTATTTATTGCGGTGTTATCTAATGGTGTGTTATCTAATGGTGTGTTATCTAATGGTGTGTTATCTAATGGTGTGTTATCTAATGGTGTGTTATCTAATGGTGTGTTATCTAATCGTGTGTTATCTAATGGTATGTTATCTAATGGTGTGTTATCTAATGGTGTGTTATCTAATGGTGTGTTATCTAATGGTGTGTTATCTAATGGTGTGTTATCTAATGGTGTGTTATCTAATGGTGTGTTATCTAATGGTGTGTTATCTAATGGTGTGTTATCTAATGGTGTGTTATCTAATGGTGTGTTATCTAATGGTGTGTTATTTAATGGTGTGTTATTTAATGGTGTGTTATTTAATGGTGTGTTATCTAATGGTGTGTTATCTAATGGTGTGTTTTTTAATGGTGTGTTATCTAATGTTGCGTTATTTAATGGTGTGTTATCTAATGGTTTGTTATTTAATGGTGTGCTATTTAATGGTTTTTGTCAGAATTTTAAAGATAAGCTTCTCTCTAGTATAATGGAATGCCTCCCTATGAAGATTGGGCACACTTGGCAGTGAAGATTAGGCACACTTGGCAGTGAAGATTAGGCACACTTGGCAGTGAAGATTAGGCACACTTGGCAGTGAAGATTAGGCACACTTGGCAGTGACGATTAGGCACACTTGGCAGCGACGATTAAGCACACTTGGCATTGAAGGTTAGGCAGACTTGGCAGTGAAGATTAGGTACACTTGGCAGTGACGATTAAGCACACTTGGCATTGGAGGTTAGGCACACTTGGCAGTGAAGATTAGGCACACTTGGCAGTGACGATTCGGCACACCTGGCAGTGACGATTAGGCACACTTGGCAGTTTCTTGGAAGGTTAATGGGGCAGAAGGAGCGTGTTGGAGCTTTACTTGGGTAAGTTTATAACACTGGAAGAATGTTTTGTCAGTTGGTGTTTTCCTGACAAGATTCATGGAGAGATAGCTTTGTTACATTGAACTCTTGCTGTCATTATCGGAGATTATCAATTTTTTAAATATTTTTTATTATTGATTGAAATTTATTTGAATTTTTAATTCACTATATTCAAACGTTTATTTTTTAAAATCTAAATATTTCTTTTACTTTCAGCTGGACACAATTTGTTGGTGTGGATAGCTTGAGCTGGCTGCATCCATTGGTGTGGATAGCTTGAGCTGGCTGCATCCATTGGTGAGGATAGCTTCAGCTGGCTGCATCCATTGGTGTGGATAGCTTGAGCTGGCTGCATCCATTGGTGTGGATAGCTTGAGCTGGCTGCATCCATTGGTGTGGATAGCTTGAGCTGGCTGCATCCATTGGTGTGGATAGCTTGAGCTGGCTGCATCCATTGGTGTGGATAGCTTGAGCTGGCTGCATCCATTGGTGTGGATAGCTTGAGCTGGCTGCATCCATTGGTGTGGATAGCTTGAGCTGGCTGCATCCATTGGTGTGGATAGCTTGAGCTGGCTGCATCCATTGGTGTGGATAGCTTGAGCTGGCTAGCTGTTTTAGTGCCTTGGATGTTTGGAGTTGTGTATTTAAATGTACAGAAATGTCGGGGCCAAAAGTAATAAATCACAAAAGAAATCATAACTTTTCTCCTATATGTGATAGAAAGATCATCTTGATGTTGGCAAGCTGAAAGCCATTTCTTGTCAACGATATGATCTTTTTTTCTCTTGTCAACGATATGATATTTTTATCTAATGTCAACTATATGATCTTTTTATCTCGTGTCAATGATAATGATCTTTTTATCTCTTGTCAATATTATGATCTTGTTTATCTCTTGTCAATATTATGATATTGTTTATCTCTTGTCAACGATATGATCTTTTGATCTTTTGTCAACGATATGATCTTTTTACCTTTTGTCAGATGTATGTGAAAGTTTGAGTTGGAGTAACGTCTATGAGAATGCTGAAAGTCGCTATGAACATGTCCAGCTGTCTACATAACCATTGGATCAGGATATTCTCTGTAGACATGTTCCAGAAGTAAAGACGAGACTAAATACAAATGAGCTGACCTAGATGGTTGCTCTACTTTACAAGTATTTGAACCGTTGAGAAAAATGATGAGTTGAGTTTTTGGGAGATATCAAGATTACGTTATCTCCCGCCCCCAACCCACTCCCGCACCACACCCCCCTCCACACCGTGAACTAGGTCAAGAGTGGTATACAATTTATATACGCGAGCAAAGTGTGTGTGTGTGGCGGTAGGGGGGTGGAGAGTAATGCGAGGCATCACAACTTTTTGTGGTGGTGGGCATGGAGTGGTGATGGAGTGTTGATGGAGCGGTGATGAAGTGGTAATGGAGTAGTGATGAAGGGGTAATGAGCATGGAGTGGTGATCTAATTTTAGGTAGCGACGGACCACAAATGACTAGAGTGAATGTAATATCCATATTCAACAGTTGACCTACTTCCGTGATTGCTGTATCTTGACCTACTTCCGTGATTGATGCTGTATCTTATCAAATGAATTAATTCACCAACGATGATATTATTATTTTTAAATTAAGTAGAATAAGAGAGTCGGTGTTTGGAATAAAGTTATCGGCATCCAAAAATAGATCCATACAGAGCAATAAACAACAGAGAAGTCACGTGACGCAGGTAAAAATGGATTACTCCCGAGTGTCCCCGGCAACTGTTCAAACATTACTTCCATCAATCTGTAGACGCTCATACCGATTTTAAGTCCACACAATCACTGCCCACTGGAACGATCACAATCACTGCCCACTGGAATGATTACAATCACTGCCTAAATGGAACAATCCGAATCACTGCCCAAGGAAAGAATCACAATCAGTGCCTAACTGCAACAGTCATAACCATTGCTCCACTGAAACAGTCATTACGTAACCGGAACAATCATTTCCTAACTGAAATAATAATTGTCAATGTTGGAACAATCAGTGCCCAACTGGAACAATCATTGCCAATGTTGGGACAACCAGTGCCCAACTGGAACGAATCAGTGCCAATGTTGGGACAACCAGTGCCCAACTGGAACGAATCAGTGCCCAACTGGAGCAATCGGTGCCCAACTGAAACAATCATTGCCAAAGTTGGAACCATCATTGCCCAACTGGAACAATCATTTCTTAACTGGAACAATCAGTTTCCAACTGGAACAATCATTGCCAAAGTTGGAACAATCATTGCCCAACTGGAACAATCATTGCCCAACTGGAAGTGTCCAACTGGAACAATCATTGCCCAACTGGAACAATCATTGCCCAACTGGAACAATCGTTGCCCAACTGGAACAATCATTTCCCAACTGGAACAATCAGTGTCCAACTGGAACAATCATTTCCCAACTGGAACAATCATTGCCAAAGTTGGAAAAATCAGTGTCCAACTGGAACAATCATTTCCCAACTGGAACAATCATTGCCCAACTGGAGCAATCATTGCCCAATTGGAACAATCATTGCCCAACTGGAACAATCATTGCCCAACTGGAACAATCATTGCCCAACTGGAACAATCAGTGTCCAACTGGAACAATCATTTCCCAGCTGGAACAATCACAGTCAGTACCCAAGTGGAACAATCAAAATCAGTACCCAACTGGAACAATCTTAATGAGAGCCCAACTGGAACAATCACAATCAGAGCCCGACTGGAGCGATCTCAACTCACACACTATTCTCCTTTCGTCTGCTTTCTTTCACGCGTGAGCTGTCGTCAATCTCCTTCCTTGCCATGCTAACATTATCTCGCTATCATAGAAGGCAACTTGCTTCAGCTGTAAACATTGGCACGTGGTCTGATATGTATGGCATAATAACGCTGGATTCATCTGCGGGACAGTGGGGCTGCTGGGAAGGGGGTGTGTAATGGGATGAAAGTGGGGGGAAAGGCGCTCACACGGGGGGGGGGGGTAGTCAGCAGATGGGTAAATATAACTATTGCGTTATTCCTCATTACCGATAACGAGCAAATGGATCACTTGCGTTGCTAGGTTTGTAATAGGAGATTTGTATCGCCGTATCGATTTTTGACTGCACAAACTGTCGGACGAGAGTCGTTGAGATCTGCTGCTGGTACCGGAACCTGGCAGGACCGTCCATGCTTCCATTGTCATCAGGCTGGGCTGCTCAGGCACACACGCAGGCAGGCACACACACACAACGTGCACCTTATGTGTGAGTCTTTTTATGGAACCTCCCTCCCCGACCCCCCCACCCCAACAGCTGATTGAGAAGAGTAGCAATTAAACTAATTTATTTTAGGCAGAGCTAGAACTTTGTTCAGGAAAGAAAACAGTTGTGCTTGATGGAGAGGGGTTTGGGGGGGGGGGGGGGGGGGGGGGGGAGGGGGTGGTGTTGGCGTGTGCTGTTCAACAATTCATCTTTGCTTTTTAAATATAAATATTAGAGTCGTAGACATTACAATACAAGATAGTGGCCACATGATACTATACAAGATAGTGGCCACATGATACTATACAAGATAGTGGCCACATGATACTATACAAGATAGTTGCCTATCTTCAAGGATTTCCTGAGTCCGCTACTGCCAATGAATTAAAATCTTACTTTCCCAACAATACCCACCCCACTTTCCTCACATCCACCCCACATTCCCCACATCCACCCCACATTCCCCCAATTTCCCATTAATAACAACATATATTTGAGTACATAAGACTTTCTTCACCACGCTAAGTTTGAGTTGTGCACGTATTAAGATATGTTAAAGCAGCGTCTGTAACGTTGTTCTTCCTTGAACCTATGTCGGGCCATGTCGGGCCATGTCGGGCCATGTCGGGCCATGTCGGGCCATGTCGGGTCATGTCGGGCTATGCCAGGCAGATTGATGACACGGACCAATTATTTAATGCTTATAATAATATAACAAAAGAAAATTCAGCTCATGGACCCCTGGAACTTTTTCACAGATCCCTTAACCCCATGTTAAGAACCTCTGCGTTAATTATCACCAAACAGCTAAATACACCAACAGCTAAATACACCAAACAGCTAAATACACCAAACAGCTAAATACACCAAACGGCTAAATACACCAGACAGCTAAATACACCAAACAGCTAAATACACCAAACAGCTAAATACACCAAACAGCTAAATACACCAAACGGCTAAATACACCAAACAGCTAAATACACCAAACAGCTAAATACACCAAACAGCTAAATACACCAAACAGCTAAATACACCAAACAGCTAAATACACCAAACAGCTAAATACACCAAACAGCTAAATACACCAAACAGCTAAATACACCAAACAGCTAAATACACCAAACAGCTAAATACACCAAACAGCTAAATACACCAAACAGCTAAATACACCAAACAGCTAAATACACCAAACAGCTAAATACACCAAACAGCTAAATACACCAAACAGCTAAATACACCAAAAAGCTAAATACACCAAACAGCTAAATACACCAAACAGCTAAATAAACCAAACAGCTAAATACACCAAACAGCTAAATACACAAACAGCTAAATACACCAAACAGCTAAATACACCAAACAGCTAAATACACCAAACGGAATACTTCTAAACACTAGCTGGGCTTCTTATGGCATATAAAGATGGTGTTATTCCATCGGATTGTTTATAGCGTTTGTTTAAAGGTTAATTTAAAATGGCGCCCATACGCGCGTGCAACAATCGAAAATGTAAATAAAAACTAATTATGATTGGTAGTAAAATGTTACTCTTTGGTATAATAATGTGGGTCGGGGGGCAAGTTTGAACACGCAAGCCGTAACGAAATGATTGAAATTACCTGAACATCAAGAAATCTTGATATATCAAGCAGAAACAGTCGACACTAGAAAACGCAAAAGTTAAGGGGAAAGAAAACACAACTTACGTGAAATGGCGTGACAATCCTTGCTCCTCTTTCTGCTCCCAGAACCACTGGCTCTAAAACAACTGAGAAATAGAATCCCAACAATTCCCAACAAACGCTAGCATCCACTGGCCATGCTAAGGAGACAACTCGGCCACGGACTCCACTGGAAAACTAGCGCGAGAGTGGAGCAAGGGAAATAACCGTGGAGAAAAAAAACACCAACTCGTAGTTCCTAAAGGCACTCAACCCAGTCGCATGTTTTTTGCCCTCGCGAGACCCTCGCCACCGCCTCGGTTTTTGTGGCCCAGGGAGAAATAAATGGACCAAGTCCTAGTGACCCCAACAAACTCGCGCGCGGCTTGAATCCGGCACAGTCGGTTGCGCATGGGTGAGTTGGTGTTTTTGGTTACAGGAATGAACAACAGTGTCAAGGCCCCCAGACGGACCCATTGATTACCTGGTCCACGTTGCAAGGTATAACAGGCGCGGCTGTACAGGGTGTTAAAGTACTTCATTATTGTCAGCCAAAGAAATCATGATGGGAAGATAACATCAAAGAGTGGACGGGATTAAAACTAGGCGATGCTGTACGTAGTGCAGATGACAGAGAGGAATGGAGGAGAATAGTGTACATGTCATCTATGGCGCCCCAACGGTCCAAGGACTAAGGGGCATGATGATGATGATGATGATTATTTTCAGTTGCGACCCTTTTTTTGTTAGTGCACTATGTCCAGGTGCCCCTCCCTCTCTCAGTAGCTTCTCACATCGCTCACTCACCTTTAATTCCGCCTCTGATTACATTAAAATATCAGATTCACTGTAGGAAAAGAAAAAAAAAAAAAAACACGACCAGACGATATGACGTCATGGAATTGATTCAAGCATGGAGTGCGACCGCCCAGGTCTCGATTGGTGGATTTTTAAATATATTTTTTAATGAGATTAATTTTGAACACATCCCATTGGTTGTCTCCACTTGACAAGAAACAAGTAATCAATAATCTATAATAAAATTTCCGAGTGAAACTTGTCCACAGGACACTCATTGCGCACCGTGATGCGCTCTCGTTCGCTGCTCCCCAAACCCCCCCCCCCCCCCCGGGGGTCGTACTCACCAAACGCACACACAAGAACACATTTGTTAATTACCACTCATTGACAACTTATAAGACATGCCTAAAAGAAGGTCAATGAAGGTCAATACAACGAGGCTTTGTTGGATGTATAATCATAATAATAATGTATAGAGTGCCATGTTGAATTATTATTATAGATGATGCACCACTTCCTGTAATTGACATGCTCAGTGTGGGTGTGCTACCACAGCGTGGGTGTGCTACCACAGCGTGGATGTGCTACCACAGCGTGGTTATGCTACCCCAGCGTGGTTGTGCTACCACAGCGTGGTTGTGCTACCACAGCGTGGTTGTGCTACCACATCGTGGGTGTGCTACCCCAGCTATTTTTTTTAATAATCACGATTCTATTTAGATTAATGACCTGTTCATGTTTTAATTATGACCTACTTTTTAGTGTTTTCATGATGACCTATTTTGTGTTTTAGTGATGTTCTACTTTTAAATTGTTTTAATGATGACCTACTTTTAATGTTTTAATGATTACCTACTTTTAGTGTTTAATGATGACCTACTTTAAGTGTTTTAATGATGACCTAATTTTAGTGTTTTAATGATGACCTACTTTTAGTGTTTTAATGATGACCTACTTTCTAGTTTGTCGGTGATGTTTCTTTTTCTGTCACATCTTATCGCGCCCCCCTCCCAAAATAATCAGTAATAATCAAATACCGAGTTACATACTCTCCCCCCCCCCCAAGCACCAATTTAGATAAGATGTATTCCTCCCATTTGTTTGGTGTGGTCCACCTAAAGTCTGATGTCTATACAACTATATTTTTCGTTCTGCTTCAATGAACACAACTATGACATCATTAAACCCACCCCCAAAAAATGTTGTTTGTAAACAAACCTAGTGCCTAGTTCAGAGTTGTCTCCCCTGCCTGTTGCACTATTTTTGCCGACACATCCGGGCATCTTTCTAGCTCCGCCATTTATTATAACATCAGCCTTGTGTTAATTACGTAAATTGACGCAGACGATTCGATCCCCTGAACTGTGGCAGGGAGGGGAGGGGGGATGATGGGAGGGTGGTGGGGGGGGTGTTCTTACACTACTGCACAGCAGACCTCACCGGACACGTGGCGCAGGAGAAGGTGGGCACCCGGGATAGATGAGTCATGAGTGGGTGGAGCTTAGACAATCTACACCCGGGTGGACCGCGGTGACCTTGGGGTGAGGGACAGAGCACCGTTATAGCTGTGCGGGGAAGTGGGGGGAGGGGGTGTCAGTGGGTGGGGGACAGACATGCTGTCTATTTGATATTGTTATACTTGTTGTTAGTTGTTAATTTATTCGGTTTCTGTATGTTGCTTGATTTGTTAAATTAATGTAGTTTGTAGAGAAAAAGATAGTGAGACAGATTGCTGAGCTGTGATCACGATAGTGAGACAGATTGCTGAGATGTGATCACGATAGTGAGACAGATTGCTGAGCTGTGATCACGATAGTGAGACAGATTGCTGAGATGTGATCACGATAGTGAGACAGATTGCTGAGATGTGATCACGATAGTGAGACAGATTGCTGAGATGTGATCACGATAGTGAGACAGATTGCTGAGATGTGATCACGATAGTGAGACAGATTGCTGAGATGTGATCACGATAGTGAGAAAGAGAGATAGAAAGAGAAAATTACTAATTTATTAAGTATGCTTACATTGAATATTTACACATGGTGATCAATAAATTGTAAAGAAGTTATAGGAAAAAATATTTTAAAATGACTTTCGATAGTTTTAATGACTCTTAGGATTAGGCCTAAAAATTATTTTGTCATCAGGGCAAACAATTATTGGGATTAGGCCTACAAATAATTGGGATTAGGCCTACACATTAATGGGATTAGGCCAACCATTTATTGGATTAGGCCAAAAAGTGATTGGATTAAGGCATACAAACTATTGGAAGTAGGCCAACAAATTATTAGGCCAACAAATTATTAGGCCAACAAATTATTAGGCCAACAAATTATTGGAATTAGGCCTGCAAATTATTGGAATTAGGCCAACCAATAATTGGGCTTAGGCCTACAAACTGATGGGCCTAGGCCTACAAACTGAACCACTTTTACAAACAAGAAATCGGAGCTGTATCATTGTGACGTAATCAAAAACAAAATGGTTGAGAGCTCACAACATCTCTGTGTGGGTGTGTGTGGGTGTGTGGATGTGGGTGTGGGTGTGCGCGCTTGGTGTTGCGTTTATAATTGCCTCCCGACTCTGAGGTATTTGAAAACAAAATAATTTATTTAAATCATTTTACTTTTATTCAAGATGTATTTATATTTTGCCAGGTCCTAAAAACAAAACATGTTATTAAATGTATGTCCAAACGAAAAAAGAAAAATGCACCAATAATTCAAGGTCAAGGTTGGCACCTAAATGATTTAATGCAGAATAGATTTTTTGTTGTAAAGCTAACACGATGCCAATGGGACATGTCAACAAAAGCCTGGAACTAGTCAATAAGCTACAATAATAATCGACTACAGCCAAGATCACTAGGCAGTACAGAAATGTACTATCGCTACTTCTATAGCAAAACTACAAATCGATGGAATCGATGACATTAATCTCACATGCAGCAGAGCTCTAAACACGGACACATATTTTAAACGTACATGTACACAAGGTACTTATAAACATATCTTTCAAATGCTGCAGTTATCTCCATATTTCAGGCATTATTTCAACATTTGGACACGATAGCAATAGCCAGACAGCAATAGCCAGACAGCAATAGCCAGACAGCAATAGCCAGACAGCAATAGCCAGACAGCAATAGCCAGACAGCAATAGCCAGTTCTTTACATTAAATTCGTTCTGTTATTTAGTTTTTGTCTAAATTAATGCACGATCACCAGAAGGTTCCTCACACGTGACATCACTAAGAGCCCCCCCCCACGCCCCCACCCCCTGCCCCACGCAGAATGCATTAGTTACAGGTACTCACCGCTCGGTATTAAAGTATATCCCACATCAAAAGCTGTGGACCTTGTCTAGATGAACACAAGTTGCGACTCTCTTCCTCCGCACTGCGGCTGAACGCATCACGTCGTTTGAACGTCTCCCGCACCAAACAGCATCGTATCGATGGACGCACCAACACCAGGTGACGAGATACACAGTTTGTTCGACGTACACAGATTGTTCTAGGTACACAGTTTTTTTTTAAACACCCTGGTTACCGAATTCATTTAACTTCCACCACTGGCTGTCAGGCAAACTCCAACCGAACAATTGTCATATTATAATATCCACAGACCTCTAGCCGGAGAGGTGAGTCGCCGCCACTGGATCATATCTCCCCATGGCCTGGGCCTGCCGCAGATCACGTGCCGCGTTGAGGCTCGAGCTGTTTTGGGAATGAATAAAAGATGAAGATAAGAGAAAAGTAGTCTTTCTCCCTTCAAGTGCAGGGAGCGAGCCCGGCTGCCTGCACTAATTGCGTTTATGCTGCTGACAAATGGCTCGGTTATTATTGGTTATTAGTGATACACACGTCACATGACTGCTGTTGTCGCTGTGATGTTGAGTGCGGTGACCGCTGCATTGTTTAAATGTGGTGGCGGTAATGGCAGTGTCTATGACAGTTGTCATTGTAATTGTGGATGCATTTGATATGACAGTTGTGACCAAAGATTATCAAGGCACTAGTTATGACAGTTGTCATTGTCAATAAAGTTGTTAAATTAGTTGTAATTGTCTATGAGTAGGGCACATGTAATTTGATTGGGGATACAAGTACTGTCATGATTGGGGATACAAGTATTGTAATGATTGGTGATATAAGTATTGTAATGATTGGGGATACAAGTAATGTCATGATTGGGGATACAAGTACTGTCATGATTGGGGATACAAGTATTGTAATGATTGGGGATATAAGTATTGTAATGATTGGGGATACAAGTAATGTCATGATTGGGGATACAAGTACTGTCATGATTGGGGATACAAGTAATGTCATGATTGGGGATACAAGTACTGTCATGATTGGGGATACAAGTACTGTCATGATTGGGGATACAAGTACTGTCATGATTGGGGATACAAGTACTGTCATGAAAGCTGAAGCCGTCAATTGCGGCTGTACTCATCATTAGGGGAGTGAGATTCAACATTCCCTCCCCCCTCCCCCACCCACCAATAAGAGCTTATATTTCGCCGAAACCTTAATCTTTAATTCTGCTGTGTTGGTCTTGTTTCAATGTTCCATAGTGTGTCTGTGTGTGCGTGTCTGTGTGTGCGTGTTTGTGTGTGCGTGTCTGTGTGTGCGTGTGTGTATTGAACACTATTAGATGTTTCCATGTAATCGTTGTTGGAATCGATTCCTTCTTTAATTTGTCGTATCGATACATTTCAGTCATCCGATTCGTCTGACTTTTAAAAAATACTTTCTTGTAGTCGGTTTTATTTTCTTCTAAGTTGTCGTTTAAACCGAGATTGTGGCCAGGTAAACTGACGTCATCACTGAACAATAGGTCAGTCATCCAGGCTATTCACTGGAGGGAGACTGACCATTGTAGGAATGAAGATGAAGAGAATTGTAAACGATTTGATCAAATCAGTCACTTTTATGTTAAATAGTTATGGGAACGTATGTTAAATTGGTGTGTTTAGTTGTTGTGTTAAATTGCTGTGTTTAGTTGTTGTGTTAAGTTGTTGTGTTAAGTTGTTGTGTTAAATAATGTGCTTAGTTGTTGTGTTAAATTGCTGTGTTAAATTGCTGTGTTTAGTTGTTGTGTTAAATTGCTGTGTTAAGTTGTTGTGTTAAGTTGTTGTGTTAAATAATGTGCTTAGTTGATGTGTTAAATTGCTGTGTTTAGTAGTTGTGTTAAATTGCTGTGTTCAGTTGTTGTGCTAAATTGCTGTGTTTAGTTGTTGTGTTAAATTGTTGTGTTTAGTTATTGCGTTAAATTTATGTCTTTAGTTATGTGTTAAATTGCTGTGTTTAGTTGTTGTGTTAAAATGATGTGTTTAGTTTCTGTGTTTAGTTGTTGTGTAGAAATGCTGTGTTTAGTTGTTGTGTTAAATTGCTATGTTTAGTTTATGTGTTAAATTGCTCTGTTTAGTTTCTGTGTTTAGTTGTTGTGTCAAATTGCTGTGTTTAGTTGTTGTGTTAAATTGCTGTGTTTATTTTATGTGTTAAATTGCTGTGTTTAGTTTCTGTGTTTAGTTGTTGTATTAAATTGCTGTGTTTAGTTGTGTTAAATTGCTGTGTTTAGTTGTGTTAAGTTATGTTCTGTTATATTTCACGCTACACAGTATACATGAAGACCCCAACTAGCCGCCATATTGTCTACCCATCAAGTAGCCGCCATATTGTCTACCCATCAGGTAGCCGCCATATTGTCTACCCACCAACTAGCGGCCATATTGTCTACCCACCAACTAACGGCCATATTTTCTACCAACTAGCGGCCATATTGTCTACCAACTAGCGGCCATATTGTCTACCAACTAGCGGCCATATTGTCTACCAACTAGCGGCCATATTGCCTACCAACTAGAGGCCATATTGTCTACCAACTAGCGGCCATATTGTCTACCAACTAGCGGCCATATTGTCTACCCACCAACTAGCGGCCATATTGTCTACCAACTAGCGGCCATATTGCCTACCCACAAACTAGCGGCCATATTGTCTATCCACCAACTAGCGGCCATATTGTCTACCAACTAGCGGCCATATTGTCTACCCACCAACTAGCGGCCATATTGTCTACCAACTAGCGGCCATATTATCTACCCAGCAACTAGCGGCCATATTGTCTACCCACCAACTAGCGGCCATATTGTCTACCAACTAGCGGCCATATTATCTACCCAGCAACTAGCGGCCATATTATCTACCCAGCAACTAGCGGCCATATTGTCTACCCACCATCTGGCCGCCATATTGTCTACCCACCATCTGGCCGCCATATTGTCCACCAACTAGAGTAATAGGAACCGTTTTATATGGAATAACAGATGACCTTGGTGACCTTTTCAGGCTTGAGCATGATATTTGAGAAAAATACATTTGACAAAATAAACCTATTTATAGAATCTGGCAACGACTTATTTTCTTAACTGGCAGATATGTTTTGTCAAATTTTCACCAGAAAACTGATTTAATTATATCTAGACTCTAGATGTAGATAATACTTAAAATTAGAAATTTTTTTTAAATATAGAAATGTACATATTAAATTGTTATGGTGAAACGTAAAAATTATATATTAATTGTTTCATTTACCAATATTTTTTCATCTTGTTCATTGTATTGTTGTGTTTTTTGTTTTTTTGGGTTTTTTTTTTTCAACTACCAACAACACATTTCTCCGTAAAGAATATTTCCAGAACTTTCCTACATGGCTGAGCAGTGGATCATTTGATTCGTATTGTTCATTGTTTTACAAATTTTGTCATCGAAGTTTTGTAATTCTCCAAATATTTCCTAACACAACTTTGAGGATTGAGTTGTGTTTATGTACTTGACCATACAACATGGCGTCTTGACGACTAACACATCAACTATTTTGTCAAATATGTTGTTATTACTCTGGGCCAATTTTAACATTTAATTTCACATTAATGCTCTGTTTATACAATCAAATTTTCAGCATTTAAAAAAAAAAAAAATTTTTGCATGCACAATTTTGTGTTACAACATAATGTGTTCAAAAAGAAATTTGACGCTAATTTGACGCAAATTTGATCATGTGAACTGAACATAAATATTAGCATCAAATCAATTGTATACGTTGGTGAATTTATTTTTAAAATCTGATAAATGGCATCTTATAATGAAAGCTATTTTTTCCCCTAATTAAAATGCATCAACAATTTTAGTATAGATTAGAAATGAAAACTATTTGCAATTATTTTTTCAATGAAAAGAAGATTCTTGTTGACTATGTGGATTGAAAAGTTGTAAGAATACTAAATGAATACGGAAGCATGTCTAGCATAGCAAGTATTAAAACAGAGATGGCTATTCAAATACCTTTACTTAGATGGCTATTCAAACAAAACTTACTAAATTATCAATTAATGAAATTGTAAATTGTATTGCATAATGTATTTTTTTGTTCAAACATTTCTCCGTATAAAAAATTCATATTAGTTTAGTGAAATTTTCCAAGAGTTTATCATAAGTCATTTATCATAAGTCATTCATCATTACCTTCAAAATAAAACTAACAACTGAAGATTATAATTTTCGTCTGGACAAAATTTCACCGGTGAACTAAGTCAATGAAAATCTAAGTCAACAGTAAACAAAGTCACACACCTGACTTGACAGTAACGCGTCATCCCAAAAAGCTTGGCACCGCCCTCTCGCCCTCCATCTGACAGTGGTCAAGACGAGACCGCCTTCCTGTCGCCTCCATGCGCCTGGCTCAAACTTTTGCGCTGCTGGACAGCGCGGCTCATCACCCGCCCTCTTGCCTCTGCCGGCAGGGGCGGCACTGCCATCTTGTCGCACGACGAGTGGCAGAATCCATGAGCTATCCATGTGAGCCCAGCGGCATCGTGATGGGGAGGCTGCACCTTCCCATATATGTGGATGAAAACTGTGGAGTACAGAGAAAAAATAGACGCTGTAGAACTGTTGACCGTTTCCACCTATGGAACATGTCTTTGGGGTGAGGTTACCGAGGGGGTTGGGGGTGGAGAGGATGCTGATCGCCGGCTATAGCATTGTACTATGTCAGTGGTTCTCAACCTTCCTAATGCCGCGACCCATTCATACAGTTTCTCATGTTGCGGCAACCACCAAACATAAAATAATTTTCGTTGCTACTTCATAAATGTAGAGTCTATGTCAACTATGTGTTTTCCGATGGTCTTAGACGACCCCCTGGGATAGGGTCGTTAGACCCCGAAAGGGTTGCGACCCACAGGTTGAGAAAAAAAACAGTTGATAGGAATACTATAAAGTATACCTTTGAGAATGGCTGGCATCAGTCGGGCAACTAAAACGTTGTGCTGGCATCAGTCGGGCAACTAAAACGTTGCGCTGGCATCAGTCGGGCAACTAAAACGTTGTGCTGGCATCAGTCGGGCAACTAACACGTTGTGCTGGCATCAGTCGGGCAACTAAAACGTTGTGCTGGCATCAGTCGGGCAACTAAAACGTTGTGCTGGCATCAGTCGGGCAACTAAAACGTTGTGCTGGCATCAGTCGGGCAACTAAAACATTGTGCTGGCATCAGTCGGGCAACTAAAACGTTGTGCTGGCATCGAGATTAACCTTGTACATTTTAACGGTCACAGTGATTAAATGTTCTTGATTATGAGTGTGTTGTACCAGCAGAGGCGTAGCGTAGGGGGGGGGGCAGGGGGTACAGATGTACTCGGGCGCCAGCTAGTTAGGGGCGCCAAAGTGTGCTTTTGGTATTATTTTATTGATGAAAATAATGGGTTTGAGAGTTGAAAAAAGGAAAAGAGGGCGCTTTAAATTTGTCCCCGGGTGCCAAACACTCTAGCTACGCCACTTGTAAAAATATATTTACATACATACACACACACACACACATATATATATATATATATATATATATATATATATATATAAAAATACAGATACGCCTAAGACGCGTGGTCGTACTGTAAGCCGTGGAGAACTTAAGAAATGATGTCATCAGTTTTAAGTTACGCAACTTTTATATGTTGTATTTATGTTTATTAAAATAACATACCATAAAAAAATTTGCTTAGAAAAGCATCTCAACAGACAAATGTTGTAGGGGATTGTGATTGTGATTGTACCTTATGCTGCCAAACATGTGTTTATAGAGTTATGTATGTATGTGTGTGTTGTGTTTGTTGAGAGTGTGGCACACAAATATGACGCTATGTACAGTCTTCATTAAGCTATAACTAAATTGATTTTTTTTTTAAAATGCAAACCTCAAGTTTTCAAATATTGGAAACTACTTCTCAAACTGATCTCTTTTAATTTGAACCTGCATATCAAAGTATTATGATTAAAATACTCAATATTTTAAAATAATTCATCAATGTAAATACATTTCCTTTGTTTTTTTTAAAAATAGGTTTATAAATCAATAAATCAATAAATCAACATGTATTAGACTCAAAATCATGCAGGAAAAATAATGAACTGAAACAAATCAATCTGCTGAACACACAATTTATCTACTCACCAATGACCTAATATCTATTCCACTAAATGATCAAATATCTACTCACTAAATGATCAAATATCTACTCACTAATAATCAAATATCTACTCACTAATAACCAAATATCTACTTACTAATAACAAAATATCTACTCACTAATAACCAAATATCTACTCACTTATAACCAAATATCTACTCACTAATGATCAAATATCTACTCACTAATGATCAAATATCTACTCACTAATGATCAAATATCTACTCACTAATTGCGTCCATGTCTCCACGCTCCTGAGCACATGATCACAGATTCTCTGGTAACCCCCTCACCCTCCTTCACTAAATCATAGCTGTCCGCCCATTCCATGCGATACAGACAAATTAGTTTAATTACTTCCATTCTTCTGGAGACCACCTCCTGAAATAAAGTCAGCACTAAAGACACTCAAATACACAGCTTGTAATTGTAATCAGCCCAAAAGTCTGATTTCCGTGTCATTATCTTACATCCGTGTATTAAAGACATACATAATCCGCTTCTGAAATTCGTGATTCCTCCATCTCCCCCTCCACCCCCCAGACCCCTCAATCCCTGACCACTCCCCCTCCTGACCCGAACTTGATGATGTAAGCAGGCAGACGAAATGCGTGCTTGTAGGAGGCCGACTGTATTCACTCGGACAAACTGGGCTTCTCACACAGACACTCAGCGCTTCTTACACGGACAAACTGGTCTTCTCACACAGACAAACTGGTCTTCTCACACAGACACTCAGCGCTTCTTACACGGACAAACTGGTCTTCTCACACAGACAAACTGGTCTTCTTCTACAGACAAACTGATCTTCTCACACAGACAAACTGTTCTTCTCACACATACAAACTGGTCTTCTCACACAGACACACTGGTCTTCTCACACAGACAAACTGGTCTTCTCACACGGACAAATTGGTCTTCTCACACAGACAAACTGGTCTTTTCACACAGACAAACTGGTCTTCTCATATAGACACACTGGACTTCTTAAAAGGACACACTGGACTTCTTACAAGGACACACTGGACTTCTCACAAGGACACACTGGACTTCTTAAAAGGACACACTGGACTTCTTAAAAGGACATTCATTCTACCTGTGAAAGTATCCATATTTCTCCATGACGTTTGTTACACTATAAATAGACACTGCCCTTTACCCGCAATAAACAACATGGCTGACGGAGTCAAACAAATTTGGCCGGAGTCGAAGTTAAGATAAAGCCTGAGCATAAATAGTACAAACAATAACCGGTTATTTTTTAGTTTAGGTTAATCCTAGCCGTGTGACGTTAAACATTAATCTCTGTTTTGGGTTTGTAGTAGCATTATTGTAAACATGTGGCGTCAACAAACATGTGGCGTCAGCAAACATGTGGCGTCAACAAACATGTGGCGTCAACAAACATGTGGCGTCAACAAACATGTGGCGTCAACAAACATGTGGCGTCAACAAACATGTGGCGTCAACATACATGTGGCGTCAACAAACATGTGGCGTCAACAAACATGTGGCGTCAACAAACATGTGGCGTCAACAAACATGTGGCGTCAACAAACATGTGGCGTCAACATACATGTGGCGTCAACAAACATGTGGCGTCAACAAACATGTGGCGTCAACAAACATGTGGCGTCAACAAACATGTGGCGTCAACAAACATGTGGCGTCAACAAACATGTGGCGTCAACAAACATGTGGCGTCAACAAACATGTGGCGTCAACAAACATGTGGTCTACATAAATTACAAACTTTTGAGAATATCCTTCACCTGTATGTTCCATCAGAAGTCCAATCAATAAAGTTACCAATATCATCTGCTTGTCTGTTCACCCTCTATTCTCTCCCTCCATTATGGTCTAATAGCAAACTTTTTGTGACAGAAAACACGCAGTAAAATTTGGGATTTTCCCACTAAAGTTCTTTTTCATCCCATTCTCATCAAATGTTCTGACTCACCGCGCCCCCCCCCCACCCCGACCCCCTGTCCAACACCCCCCGGCCCTACCTACTGGAGAAAACAAAACAAAACCAGCGCGCCCCTCTCGCCCACCCTAGAATTCTGCACTCGATGACCTTTGCATAACCCACTTTAAACCTCTTTCAGTGTTTCATTCACCCCCACCCTCACCACCCAAACTATAGCACAGCGTTATCCATATCCAGACAGACTGACAGTATCCACATGACTTTACCCATCATTACACATCATTAACCATCATTACCCTCATTACCCATCATTACCCAACCGTCATGGTTTAACACTTCACCATCACGTGACGTGTATGGGCCAATCAGACACTTACCCAAACCCAAAACTGACGTCACAAATATGACACCCAGAAATATGACGTACAAAACAGGATCTCTCTCAGAACGCTCGCTGATCCGATTGGGCCAAATTTTAACGTTTAACATTTTAATACTACTTGCCGCGTAAGCTTCTGTTGACCTCTGACCCTTCCAAAAAACAAACAAAGCGATCACATGGCTACATCAAATGGACGCCTGCCTAAACAAACCCAGGAAAACCAGCCCACCATATAGAAGCCCACACAATAGGCACACCATATAGAGACCCACACAATTGGCCCACCATATGGAAGCCCACACGATAGGCCCACCATATCGAGGCCCACACAATAAGTCCACCATATAGAAGTCCACTCAATAGGCCCACCATATAGCAGCCCACACAATAGACCCACCATATAGAGGCCCACACAATAGGCCCACCATATAGAAGTCCACACACTAGTGCCACCACATAGAAGCTCACACACTAGGCCCACCATATAGAGGGCACACAATAGGCCCACCATATAGGAGCCCACACGCTAGTCCCACCACATAGAAGCTCACACACTAGGCCCACCATATAGAGTCCACACAATAGGCCCACCGTATAGAGGCCACACAATAGGCCCATTATATAGAGGCCACACAATAGGCCCACCTTATAGAAGCCTACGGGTGGGCCCACCGAACCAATAAAAAATCAATAAAAAAAATATGTATGTCAGAATGTATCCGTCATAAGATCATCTGGCGTGAGCCAAATATTTGACATCTCTGTTTACATGAGCTATTTAGAACTACATGTTCCATCCCCCAGTGCACATCCCATCCCAGTGTCAGCACCTCATCCCAGAGTTATATAGGGACAGCTTTTAGAGAAGATAATGGATAATATCGACCGAGAGATGGACACGGTGTACAAGAGCAGGACCACCAGCTTTGGAAGCCAGCACAATTTCCGTAGGGAATCCACAAGGCCTGGTATTATTCTTTTGGATGATAGTCTGCTTCCCTAAATATCAAATCGGCTCTCTTCACGCAACTCAATTACCCAAGGGAAAATCAAGTGGATCATGCAGCTGGACACCAGTTTCGGAATGTTTCATTGTGCCTATGTTAGGCCGCCTACGGGACTCCATCTCCGGGTTTGAATTCAGAGTTTCCTTCTCTTAGATGAGCTGCCGTCCAAGGTTAACGAGTCCCATCTCTTAGATGAGTTGCCGTCCAAGGTTAACGAGTCCCATCCACCCGGGGTGCTGGGGATGTTTTTGCTTGACTGGGCTTTGGTGGGGATTGAACTCGGCCACCCAGCACCCTTCCTTCCAATCTCAATAGACAGTTGGTTGTGTCTCGGGAGATTGCTTGGCATTTCAAGGGCTTGTGAGAAAAGTTATCATAATTTCTGACATACTGGGGTCCGAAGGGTTGCTTGCGTTGTTACTCCTGTCGCTCTACGAGAGTTAGATGACCAGTTCTTAATGACGCCAAATATAAATTAGACTGGAAGACACCGCATATAGACAGTTGCACTCCGGATTGTGATAAGAATGCTGTTCTCAAGGAGAGAGAAGAACATGTATTTAATCGAAGACATTTTATTTCGTTTTTAGATCCTTTATGCAAACTTCGCATTTGTTCGTAGCATTGGTGGCGAACTGGCAAAAATCTTCTTACGGCTAATTGACCCACTTCACGTCAAACTATCATAGACTCAGTGCCGATGACAACACATGCCTTGAAATTTTCAGCCTCAGCCCCCCCCCCCCCCCCCCCCTCCCATTTAAACCCAAACCCAACTATTTATAGTTTTTCCTTTTTTTCAGGGGAAAGATTTAATGCGCTCATGAGAAAAGTTTTTTTTAATTTCTCTTTACATCCCAGGTGCGCAATATTTTCTTTTGTTCTACTGAGAATGTTGGTGAAATACATCTGATATGTCAAAGTGGGTTGGTCTTTACAATATTAATATAGTTAAGGGGCGTTAGAAAATGTGCGTCTGCTAGCCTAGAGTGGGTGTGGGGGGGGGGCACTAATTGGGATTCTTATATAGTACATTACTTGTATGCATGTTTTGTCAAAATGTGTGCTCCTCTACCCCCCTCCCCACATTGATCAATGTTACAGTTTATAAAGCTTCGTTTTAGGGGGTTTCAATTGGATTAGGTTTGAGCATTACCTGGCCATTTATGTTTGAATCTTACCTGGCCATTTATGTTTGAATCTTACCTGGCCATTTATGTTTGAATCTTACCTGGCCATTTATGTTTGAATCTTACCTGGCCATTTATGTTTGAATCTTACCTGGACATTTATGTTTTAATCTTACCTGGCCATTTATGTTTGAATCTTACCTGGCCATTTATGTTTGAATCTTACCTGGCCATTTATGTTTGAATCTTACCTGGCCATTTATGTTTGAATCTTACCTGGACATTTATGTTTCAATCTTACCTGGCCATTTATGTTTGAATCTTACCTGGCCATTTATGTTTGAATCTTACCTGGCCATTTATGTTTGAATCTTACCTGGCCATTTATGTTTGAATCTTACCTGGCCATTTATGTTTGAACATTACCTGGCCATTTATGTTGGAATATTAGATTGATGGCGAGTTCGTAGTTTTCGCAGGCCGTAGTTGTTACAGGCCATAGTTGTCACAGGCCAAATTCATCACAGGGCCGTAGTTTTCGCAGGCCGTAGTTGTTACAGGCCATAGTTACAGGCCGTAGTTGTCGCAGGACGTAGTTGTCGCAGGACGTAGTTGTCGCAGGTCGTAGCTGTAACAGGACGTAGTTGTCACTGGACTTAGCAAAGCGATCAAGTATTTGCTACATGTTAAGTTCCGAAATGACATTTAGGACACAGTCGTCAAACGAGAAGTCTCGAACAATTGGTTCTTTAACATTCGTAAGGGCCTGCAGTCTCATAAGAGAGTGATCTATAGGCAGAAACCTAGGGGCAGACGACTCAATGGTCTATGATATACAGGCAGAAACCTAGGGGCAGACGACTCAATGGTCTATGATCTACAGGCAGAAACCTAGGGGCAGACGACTCAATGGTCTATGATCTACAGGCAGAAACATAGGGGCAGACGACCACTGGTCTATGATATACAGGCAGAAACCTAGGGGCAGACGACTACCGGTCTATGATATACAGGCAGAAACCTAGGGACAGACGACTCGTCGGTCTATGATATACAGGTAGAAACCTAGGGGCAGACGACTCACTGGTCTATGATATACAGGCAGAAACCTAGGGGCAGACGACTCACTGGTCTATGATATACAGGCAGAAACCTATAGGGGCAGACGACTACCGGTCTATGATATACAGGCAGAAACCTAGGGGCAGACGACTCACTGGTCTATGATATACAGGCAGAAACCTAGGGTCTAATCTGAAATTCCCTTGAATATTCTCCCTGAGCCTGATTTTTGCTTTTTGAGTTGTTTATCGTTACATGTATCAGTCTTGTCAGTGTTACATGTATCAGTCTTGTCAGTGTTACATGTATCAGTCTTGTCAGTGTAACATGTATCAGTCTTGTCAGTGTTACATGTATCAGTCTTGTCAGTGTTACATGTATCAGTCTTGTCAGTGTTACATGTATCAGTCTTGTCAGTGTTACATGTATCAGTCTTGTCAGTGTAACATGTATCAGTCTTGTCAGTGTTACATGTATCAGTCTTGTCAGTGTTACATGTATCAGTCTTGTCAGTGTTACATGTATCAGTCTTGTCAGTGTTACGTGCATCAGTCTTGTCAGTGTTACGTGCATCAGTCTTGTCAGTGTTACATGTATCAGTCTTGTCAGTGTTACATGTATCAGTCTTGTCATCTTGTTGGGTATGCCAAACTCCTGCAGAGTCACATACAGACATTCTCTTTTGATGCTACCACAGGCCATTTTATAGTCCACATAGAGTTAATTTTTTATGTTCAACTTTTGATTTTCAACTTCTTATGTTCAACTCTTATGCTCAACTTCTTATGTACATTTTTTATGTTCAACTTTTCTGTTTAACCTAGACTAAATATTATGTCAAAATTTCTTCGTTATTACGTCATTATCTCCTCCAAGACTCACATTCCTCCAATCCCGCTAAGACACAAACTCCTCTAAACCCCTCCCAGACACAAACTCCCCCAAACCCCTCCAAGACTCAAACTCCCCCAAACCCCTCCAAGACTCAAACTCCCCCAAACCCCTCCAAGACTCAAACTCCTCCAACCCCGCCAAGACTCAAACTCCTCCAACCCCGCCAAGACACAAACTCCCCCAAACCCCTCCCCAAGACACAAACTCCCCCAAACCCCTCCAAGACACAAACTCCCCCAAACCCCTCCAAGACACGAACTCCACCCACCCCTCCCAGACTCAAGCTCCTTAATTTGTTCTAAATTTATCATCGAGTCTTTGAAAGCGCTTCATATTGACCCGACTTTTAATGTAGCAAATATGTCACCACACCCACACTCACCCACCCACACTCACCCACCCACACTCACCCACGTACACTCACCCACGTACACTCACCCACGTACACTCGCTCACGCACACACAACCACCCACACATGACGAACAAAACACGCGTACACTTCCTACAACAGCGAAGTTATACAATCTCTAAACCTGAAATGTCGCCACAGTCCTTGTCGCAGCTCCATTAATATATCAGGCCATTCCTTCTCATTGCTAACATCCCAACTCCTTGTCTAACCCTACCCCCAACCTCCCCCACCCCCACACGTTTTTCTTGTCCACAGAACCACAACAACATTCACTGCCCGCCACACCCACAGCCCGCCACATGCACTGCCCTCCACATTCACTGCCTGCCACATGCACTGCCCGTCACATGCAATGCCCGTCACATTCACTGCCCGCCACATGCACTGCCCGTCACATGCAATGCCCGGCACATTCACTGCCCGTCACATGCAATGCCCGCCACATTCAGTGCCCGCCACATGCATTTCCCGCCACATGCACTTCCCGCCACATGCACTTCCCGACACATGGACTTCCTGCCACATGCACTTCCCGCCACATGCACTTCCCGCCACATGCACTGCCCGCCACATGCACGATTATTTCAGTTTCCTGTCCACGTAACACGGTGCCGTTTTAACAAACAAAATATTTTCTCTTCCCATTAAATCAGTGGTTCTCAACCCTCCTAACGCAGCGACCCTTTAATACAGTTCATCATGTTGTGGTGACCCCCCAAACATAAAATTATTTTCGTTTCTTCTTCATAAATATGTGTTTTCCGATGGTCTTAGGCGACCCCTGTGTAAGGTAGGTTCGGCGCATGATGAGCACCGCTGCATTAAATGAAAGACCAGATATTAGTGCAAGTCAAATGTTCAACCGCCAAACTTATTCATTTAAATTTAACTTAAAATAATGTATGAACAATTCTGTCATTTGAGACCCCAGGGGTGGGGGGGGGGGGGGGGGGACTAGTGATTTCATTGAAGGAAAGACTGTATAAAGAATTATTAGAACTAACATCTACAACATTCATTTTATGAAAATAGACGCCATTTTTACGTGAAATGTATCTGCCCTCAGTGCGCATGTCAGGAATGTTAACATTTTAATCAAGTCGTTATTTCATGGGAATAATCCTTGTCAGTTTTGTTGAGATGAATGCTTTCCATTAACTATACTTATTTGTAATGTGAACCATTTCTTTCATTGAATACCTGTCATTTGAGACATGTATATCATGGAATAAACTCCTTTTGGGACACTCGTAATGTTCCGGTATCGGCATGGGCAATTGATGCGATGACTGGTGTCTCCAGCTTTGACGGCAACCAAAAGTTGGCTTGTCTGACTGTTGAGATGACGTCACGTGTTGCTGTGCTCGGTACCTCAAGACGCAACAACCAATGGGAAACCCCGAGAATTATGTCACTCTTCAGTTTTAGAATCAAGCAATGATCACGGTTATATTTAGATGGCTTTGTGGAGCCTCGGTCTAAAACAGACGTGTGGTGGCGCTAAAAAAATATTTAAAGAAATTCAAGCCCCCAGTGGCAGATCTAGAATAGGTGAGGTGGGGGTGCCATTCTGATCGTCCCTTCCCCCTCTCTCCAACTTTCCATTGTATTTGTGAAATACTATTGTGATTTATTTAAATTTTCCTACATCACTAGTCACTTTTGTGAAACCATTAATCTATTACGTTTAACTATTCCCAGTTTAAGATGGACTCGGTGACCACGTTCTTCAGATGGACTCGGTGACCACGTTCTTCAGATGGACTCGGTGACCACGTTCTTCAGATGGACTCGGTGACCACGTTCTTCAGATGGACTCGGTGACCACGTTCTTCAAGGGATCATCAGACCAATGCTGGATCATCAGACCAATGCTGGATCATCAGACCAATGCTGGATCATCAGACCAATGCTGGATCATCAGACCAATGCTGGATCATCAGACCAATGCTGGATCATCAGACCAATGCTGGATCATCAGACCAATGCTGGATCATCAGACCAATGCTGGATCATCAGACCAATGCTGGATCATCAGACCAATGCTGGATCATCAGACCAATGCTGGATCATCAGACCAATGCTGGATCATCAGACCAATGCTGGATCATCAGACCAATGCTGGATCATCAGACCAATGCTGGATCATCAGACCAATGCTGGATCATCAGACCAATGCTGGATCATCAGACCAATGCTGGATCATCAGACCAATGCTGGATCATCAGACCAATGCTGGATCATCAGACCAATGCTTGATCATCAGACCAATGCTTGATCATCAGACCAATGCTGGATCATCAGACCAATGCTGGATCATCAGACCAATGCTGGATCATCAGACCAATGCTTGATCATCAGACCAATGCTTGATCATCAGACCAATGCTGGATCATCAGACCAATGCTGGATCATCAGACCAATGCTGGATCATCAGACCAATGCTGGATCATCAGACCAATGCTGGATCATCAGACCAATGCTGGATCATCAGACCAATGCTGGATCATCAGACCAATGCTGGATCATCAGACCAATGCTGGATCATCAGACCAATGCTTGATCATCAGACCAATGCTTGATCATCAGACAAATGCTTAATTAAAACTAAAATAAAAAATCGCAGTTAATATATATTATTATTTTTTTTACAATTTTCTTTAAAGAACAAGAACAACGTTGCTTCTTAGATAAATAAACCTAAATATCATTTGAACACAGACAAATAAACCTAAATATCATTTGAACACAGATAAATAAACCTAAATATCATTTGAACACAGATAAATAAACCTAAATATCATTTGAACACAGATAAATAAACCTAAATATCATTTGAACACAGACAAATAAACCTAAATATCATTTGAACACAGATAAATAAACCTAAATATCATTTGAACACAGATAAATAAACCTAAATATCATTTGAACACAGATAAATAAACCTAAATATCATTTGAACACAGACAAATAAACCTAAATATCATTTGAACACAGACAAATAAACCTAAATATCATTTGAACACAGATAAATAAACCTAAATATCATTTGAACACAGATAAATAAACCTAAATATCATTTGAACACAGATAAATAAACCTAAATATCATTTGAACACAGACAAATAAACCTAAATATCATTTGAACACAGACAAATAAACCTAAATATCATTTGAACACAGACAAATAAACCTAAATATCATTTGAACACAGACAAATAAACCTAAATATCATTTGAACACAGATAAATAAACCTAAATATCATTTGAACACAGATAAATAAACCTAAATATCATTTGAACACAGATAAATAAACCTAAATATCATTTGAACACAGACAAATAAACCTAAATATCATTTGAACACAGACAAATAAACCTAAATATCATTTGAACACAGATAAATAAACCTAAATATCATTTGAACACAGATAAATAAACCTAAATATCATTTGAACACAGATAAATAAACCTAAATATCATTTGAACACAGACAAATAAACCTAAATATCATTTGAACACAGACAAATAAACCTAAATATCATTTGAACACAGATAAATAAACCTAAATATCATTTGAACACAGACAAATAAACCTAAATATCATTTGAACACAGATAAATAAACCTAAATATCATTTGAACACAGATAAATAAACCTAAATATCATTTGAACACAGATAAATAAACCTAAATATCATTTGAACACAGATAAATAAACCTAAATATCATTTGAACACAGATAATTAAACCTAAATATCATTTAAACACATATAAATAAACCTAAATATCATTTGAACACAGATAAATAAACCTAAATATCATTTGAACACAGATAATTAAACCTAGATATCATTTGAACACAATTAAACCTAAATATCATTTGAACACAGATAAATAAACCTAAATATCATTTAAACACAGACAAATAAACCTAAATATCATTTGAACACAGACAAATAAACCTAAATATCATTTGAACACAGATAAATAAACCTAAATATCATTTGAACACAGATAATTAAACCTAAATATCATTTGAACACATATAAATAAACCTAAATATCATTTGAACACAGATAAATAAACCTAAATATCATTTGAACACAGATAATTAAACCTAGATATCATTTGAACACAATTAAACCTAAATATCATTTGAACACAGATAAATAAACCTAAATATCATTTAAACACAGACAAATAAACCTAAATATCATTTGAACACAGACAAATAAACCTAAATATCATTTGAACACAGACAAATAAACCTAAATATCATTTTAACACAGACAAATAAACCTAAATATCATTTTAACACAGACAAATAAACCTAAATATCAATTTAACACAGACAAATAAACCTAAATATCATTTTAACACAGACAACAATTAATTTTCGGATAATTTTTTAAATTTTGTTTACTTAAGATAAGTTTTTGTCCTCGCAGACTTCGGGTGAGGCGTGTTGTCAGACATGATAACTGTGTTGCTACCGAAATGGCGCGTTTGTTGGTTGGAACAAGTTCAAGCTAAAAATAGCTGCGCGGTGCGTCTACAGCTTTGATTGGACGAGTAGAACCAAGCCAGACGATAACGGAGAAATCTGATGTATTTAAAGCGTCTGGTTGGATAAATGAAGTCAGCCTTGTTTTTGACGGACTATTTCTACATATTTTAATCAGACAAACCCTGTAAACAAAGTTTTTCGCATAAATCCTTTTAAGAACTTATTATTTTTAAAATGTACTATTCTAATGAGCACCCGCTTTTATTCTGCAGTTTTATTTCACCAACTATTTCAGAAAAACAAAAGAAAAATTATGCACCAAATGCACTTTTGACTTAAATTTTTTTTTTACGAATCTTATTTAGCGCAGTTATTAATGAACAATTAAAAGAAAGGATTCGTCAAGCAACTGGGCAGTACGATGACCTCCTCGCGTCTGTAAAAAAAGCGCAAACTTGTATGGTATGGTCACGTGACCAGAAAACAAGGGCTCGCCAAAGAAATCATGCAGGGCACAACTAGAGGAGGAAGAAGAAGAGGAAGACAGAGAAAAAGATGGGAAGATAATATCAAAGAGTGGACGGGATTAAAACTAGGCGATGCTATGCATAGGGCAAGAGACCGAGAGGAATGGAGAAGAATAGTGTACATGTCATCTGTGGCGCCCCAACGGTCGAAAGACTACGGGACATGATGATGATGATTGGGATTTTTATTTCGTGAAATCTGTGACGTCATATTTCCTACAACTACCCTTTGAAAAACAGGAAAAACATATATTTTTTTTTTTTTTTTGGGGGGGGGGGGGGGGGGTTGTGGGTTAACGGAAAGTTGGTTGGTTGGTAATTACGTTTGCCCTCGTGAGACTTTTGAAGAACTGGGTCAAGCGAGAACGGGGAGACCTCTAAAAAAAGGGGGTGGGGCATTAAAATGAGGTTTTTTTTTAACGTACGTCCAAATGAATGGTGTAAGAGTTTTAACTTTGGAATTTAAATTGATAAGGAAAACACGTAAAGAGTTTTTAGACTACGTCTCGTTTGACATGCACGACACTCAATATTTCGATTCACTTCATGCGCATTTCCTGCAGCAGACAAGTTGACCAAAAATAGTTAGCTGGTCATAAATTAGTTCCACTCCGTTAGTCCACTTCAACAATGCACAATGAACACTCCCCATCCACTTTTCAACAATTCACAATAAACACTCCCCCTCGCACAGCCCTTTGTTTCAGCCGCAGATATCCGTTTACAACTGAATCAATTAAATGTGTGTTAGAATGAGCAGCGGAGTTGAGCACACGGACAGACGTGCGTCATATGTTGGACACATGGACAGACATGCGTCACATGTTGGGCAAACGGACAGGCATGCGTCACATGTTGGACACACGGTCAGACATGCGTCACATAGCTAATACTCTTATATTTTTTCTTTATTATTATTATTTATTTATTTTTTGTCTCCGATATTGCAGATTTAAACAAAAACAGACAATGCAAATATAAAAATGAACAAGATAACTGTGTCTTCGTGAATATAAAACAAATACAAAACAGACAAATTTGATTTTCGTAAATACATAACAACAAAACACAGACAAAATGTGTCTACGTAAATACAAAAAAAGTTGTGCATAGCTCCATCATTTTGGTTCCTTTACCAATTTCTAATTTTAATTCAAGTTGTTTTTAATGCATTTTTTTACAGTTGTTTTCAGAGGTGTGCGCTAATGACTGATAAGCGCTCAAATTATGTAAGCTGTTGTTCTGTAGTTAGTCTACGCCATTTGATGTATTTCGCCCCCCCCCCCCCCCCCCCCCCGCCCGCGCCCTAAAACCTGATATGAAAGAACTTTTAAGAAAACATTTTCACGGTAAACTTATTAATTACTTTGGTTTCTCTCAGTCAGCTTGGAGATGAAGAGGTTTGTCTCCCTTTCGCTTCTTTAATTTTTTTTTATTTTAAAAAGTTATCTCCCTACCATTTACAGAGCAGACGTCTCATAGCCGTCTTTCGTCTGCTCGCTTCCTTCCGCTGCAGCACGCGCGCCTGTCACCGGCACATTGACTCTATTGGTCAGTTCGATATATGACGTCGCCGATCAATAACTGGGTCATGGCCGGTCCCGGCAGAGCAATGGCGGCCAGTTTATATTCGATGCTGACGACCACAACAGGGAATCCTGCATTCTGATTGGCCGGGAAGCCCGTCAGCTATTGATTGACTTAGTTTAGCAGGTTCTAATGACAATGTCACTCAGCGCTAGGGGAGAGAAATGTTGCTGAGATGGTATGGGGGATGGAGGTAAATACACGCTTTTCACCTCTAGCCATGAAAATAAAGTTTTGGAAGAGAAAAGAAAAAAAAAGCTGTATTTAATATTAGGAATATTTTTTAACTATTCTACACGTCTAAGAAATTAGATGAAAAAGTCACTTTGAAACGATGAACTCTGCGACTCAGTAGCATCTAAATATAAATATGGAAACTACCCCCACCCACAGGCTTATGCTCCGTTCCCGTGTATCATGGCTAGAACTAGAACTAGAACTAGAAGAGTTTTGCTGGCTAGAACTAGAAGAGTTTCGCTGGCTAGAACTAGAAGAGTTTTGCTGGCTAGAACTAGAAGAGTTTCGCTGGCTAGAACTAGAAGAGTTTCGCTGGCTAGAACTAGAAGAGTTTTGCTGGCTAGAACTAGAAGAGTTTTGCTGGCTAGAACTAGAAGAGTTTTGCTGGCTAGAACTAGAAGAGTTTTGCTGGCTAGAACTAGAAGAGTTTCGCTGGCTAGAACTAGAAGAGTTTTGCTGGCTAGAACTAGAAGAGTTTTGCTGGCTAGAACTAGAAGAGTTTTGCTGACTAGAACTAGAAGAGTTTTGCTGGCTAGAACTAGAAGAGTTTCGCTGGCTAGAACTAGAAGAGTTTCGCTGGCTAGAACTAGAAGAGTTTTGCTGGCTAGAACTAGAAGAGTTTTGCTGGCTAGAACTAGAAGAGTTTTGCTGGCTAGAACTAGAAGAGTTTTGCTGGTTGCTGCAGAATAAAGCATGATGCAATCGTTTCTTAGCAGCGTGGCTTATTTAGGAGAATACAGTGGGGCTTGTGGGCAAAGGGGGGTGGGAGCTGCGGGCTGGGGGGGGTTGAGGGGGGATGGGCCTGGCTAAAAACTGACCCCTGCTCAACACTGGTAGCTTACGGCTTACAGAGTCCCATGACAATAATGAGTAATCATACCGGTGCTTTTTGTTCAGTTGTGAACTCATGTAAGATTACATGTGTATTTGAAATTTTGCACATGGCCATGACCTTTGTGCAGTTTGATTGATTTCAAAGGTGAAACAGGTGTCCAATAAGGTAGATTTTAGAAATGTTCTTAGGAAGTTTGTGAGGATGAGTGGAAATGTGGATGATGAGATGGATGTGTGGATGATAAGGTGGATGTGTGGATGATGTATGTGGATGATGTGGTGTGTGGATGATAAGGTGAATGTGTAGATGATAGGGATCATGAGATGGAGGTTTAGATGGATATGTGGATGATGGGGTGAATGATTAGGATGATAAGGTGGATGTTGGTTTGATGTGGATAATGAGATGGATGTGTGAATGATGCGGATAAGGTGAATATGTGGATGATGGGGTTTTGGTTTTAAGCCATCTTCCCTATGACTTAACCACGACATATTAGCCATCATTGGCACCGTTAACCACGACATATTAGCCATCATTGGCGCCGTTAACCACGACATATTAGCCATCATTGGCGCCGTTAACCACGACATATTAGCCATCCTTGGCACCGTTAACCACGACATATTAGCCATCATTGGTGCCGTTAACCACGACATATTAGCCATCCTTGGCACCGTTAACCACGACATATTAGCCATCATTGGCGCCGTTAACCACGACATATTAGCCATCATTGGCACCGTTAACCACGACATATTAGCCATCATTGGCGCCGTTAACCACGACATATTAGCCATCATTGGCGCCTTTAAACACGACATATTTGCTAATATTGGTGCCCTTGCCTTAACCATGACATATTAGCCATCATTGGCACCGTTAACCACGACATATTAGCCATCATTGGCACCGTTAACCACGACATATTAGCCATCATTGACGCCCACTTAATTATTTTGATCTAAGAAACCGTCAGGACAATATTTGATAAACTGTGAGTCCTATGGTTCTTAATGACATGACTTGTACACTTGAATGATGTGCGTCCTATGGTTCTTAATGACATGACTTGTACACTTGAATGATGTGCGTCCTATGGTTCTTAATGACATGACTTGTACACTTGAATGATGTGCGTCCTATGGTTCTTAATGACATGACTTGTACACTTGAATGATGTGCGTCCTATGGTTCTTAATGACATGACTTGTACACTTGAATGATGTGAGTCCTATGGTTCTTAATGACATGACTTGTACACTTGAATGATGTGCGTCCTATGGTTCTTAATGACATGACTTGTACACTTGAATGATGTGAGTCCTATGGTTCTTAATGATATGACTTGTACACTTGAATGATGTGAGTACTATGGTTCTTAATGACATGACTTATCCAGATAAGTCTCCTGGTCGTGATTAAAAGAGTAACGTCATCCCGCTAAAATATGCGTGGTCCAATGTACGACAAGATCTAACATACAACATTTTTATCACAGTGAACTAAAGGCCCTGACCGCCCACAACCAACACACGATAGACGCTTTGACAGTCAAACATTTCGTCCTCAAGTCAACTTAGGGTTAAGTCATTCACTAGGCTGAAGTCATTCAATAGTCTGAAGTCATTCATTTGGCTGAAGTCATTCATTTGGCTAAAGTCATTCTTTTGGCTGAAGTTATTCACTAGGCTGATGTCATTTGTGGTAGTTTATTTTAGTTAAACTGAAGAAGTAAGTTTACAAACATACAGTCCATTCATGTATCTTTCATTTGATACCAAATGTTATCTTACAAACCCAACAATAATATTTTAAATAGTTTTTTAATCCCAACCTTTCCCTTCTGGTACCCGGGTACGAATAGTCGCAGCCTATTTTTAAAAGTTCTTATGTTTCTTTCATTGAATCCCCTGAATGAATCAAGCACTGAAAGTTGAAAGGTGTGCTTAACGGGGCATATCAGAGTAGTGAATCTCAAAATGTTCAGTATGACCAACCCACAACGAATATTAATATTGCACCAGGGCCGTTGTCTAATTTGAAACCCATGATTTTAGTAGTATTCCAGCTTGAAAAGCTAGAATTATTGAAATGGTTGCATTCATGAATTGTAAAAAATTCTTTGCATTCATAAAAAATAAATAAATTAAAAGCGATTTTAACTATCCATAGGGGTATCAAGGGGTCAGCGATCCCGAGAAATAAGAAACCCATGGTTCACTAGTGGTATCTAGAGGCCAGGAATTCATAAATCTTAAGAACTCTGTGGTTGACCCTGGTTTGGGGGTAGAGACAATGAATCCTCAGAATTGGGAACTCCATTGTTTCCTTATGTAGAGACCAAAAATTCCCAGAATTGGGAACTCCATTGTTTCCTTATGTAGAGACAAAAAATTCCCAGAATTGGGAACTCCATTGTTTCCTTATGTAGAGACCAAAAATTCCCAGAATTGGGAACTCCATTGTTTCCTTATGTAGAGACCAAAAATTCCCAGAATTAGGAACTCCGTTGTTTTCATATGTAGAGACCAAAAATTCCCAGAATAGGGAACTCCATTGTTTCCTAATTTAGAGACCAAGAATCCCTAGAATTGGGAACTCCATTGTTTCCTAATTTAGAGACCATGAATCCCTAGCATTGGGAACTCCATTGTTTCCTAATGTAAGAGTCCAAGAATCCCCAGAATTGGGAACTCCATTGTTGCTTAATGCTGCGGACTGTTTACTTTCACCATTAAACATTTTCATTTAAATCCTATCCCAAAGCAACAGTATAAAACAAGCAATCCACGTGTTGCATTAATAGTGTTTATTTGAAGCATAATTATGACCAAAAGACAACAAATTATGACCAAAAGACAACAAATTATGACCAAAAGACAACAAGAACAAAGAGCATTTGACTACGATATTTGTTTTGTCGTTAAAGCAAAATCTTTTTTAAAAAGTTGAGCAATTTTTGTTATTATTGTAGTTGGTGGCCTGTATGTACACACATTTAACCATTGATCATTCTGATCAAATCAGCTCGTGACACACACACACTGAAATAACTTCCAACAACAACAAACATGCTTGGGGGAAACTTAAAGATAAAATCCAATTGGGTTTGTAAAGAAGTCCCTGGCAAGCAAGACGGAGAAATCAATTTTGATGAGGTTGTCCAATGACAGGGGAAAGGGAAATTCTCTTGTATTGTCCAATGACAGGGACAAGAGAAATTCTCTGACTTTGTCCAATAAGATATACTCTCAATAATCACATAGGTAAAAAAAAAAATTAGTATGATTTATTTTTTTAAAATAATTTAGTCAGTCTTGCTTCATCTGGAACTGATAAATAAATGTGTCGCTGTCTGGACGTGAACTTTAGTTTTGTTAACAGGGTCAGCAGAAATAGGACACGAGGAAGTTAGTAGACTGGTCAGCAGAAATTGGACACAAGGAAGTTAGTAAACCGGTCAGCAGAAATTGGTCAACAGGAAGTTAGTAGACCTGTCAGCAGAAATAGGTCAACAGGAAGTTGGTAGAACGCTCAGCAGAAATAGGACATGAGGAATTTGGTAGACCGGTCAGCAGAAATAGGTCAACAGGAAGTTAGTAGACCTGTCAGCAGAAATAGGTCAACAGAAAGTTAGTAGACCGGTCAGCAGAAATAGGACATCAGGAAGTTAGTGGACCGGTCAGCAGAAAAAGGTCAATAGGAAGTTAGTAGACCTGTCAGCAGAAATAGGACATCAGGAAGTTGGTAGACCGGCCAGTAGAAAAAGGTCAACAGGAAGTTAGTAGAAATTGCAGACTAACTCATTATATTTTAATCTTTCAATCAGTTTTTTTTTATAAAATGTGTCTCTCAGAAATTTTTGCTTTTCCAACTCCAACTAAATTCATAGGAAAAAATGTAGGTAAAAAGGTACATTTACGGGGAAAACAAGGTAAATGTACATGTATGGGGAAACAAGGTATGTGTACATGTATGGGGAAACAAGGTATGTGTACATGTATGGGGAAACTTGAAAAGACAAAAGTGCTTCTCATTAATCTTGCTCTACCAAACCTGAATGCAGCCCCCCCCCCCCCCCCCCGAAGCACCCCAAAAAAAAAGGAAAATCCCACCCTTTCTTAATATCAACTAAAAACATATTAAGCCACAGACATGTTTAAACAATTTTCTGACATCTATGACGTACCCATCCTTCTCTGTCTTTCCCTCACATCCCTGGCGTACTCATCCTTCACAGTCTTTCCCCCACATCCAAGATTTGCTCAAAGAGTTTCTCATCAAAATTCTGTCTCCACTTTGCAACTAATTGTTATTTAACATTTAGTTCAGAGATTACAATAACAATACATCATATTATGATTTGGCCAGCATAAACATTACATAGAAATAAAGGTAAATGTCTTCAAAAGCGTCCTTAATTGAAGATGAATCAAATGCATGAATTCTTGGCAGTTACATGTAAAAAGTAGAGTTTTCATTTTAAAATAACAGCACAAGGTAAATATAAGGGTTCATCAAATTTGCCATTTGTTTTATTGGGGCCTGGGGGGAGGAAGGGTGAGGGGTTAGAGGTCAGAGGTGAGGCATCAACAGATTTCGATGATGTTAGAAGATATAAAGCCATATAAGGAGCTGGACACCATTTGTTAATGGTAAATAATAATCATAATAATGAAGTAAAAATTTGGGCTGCCAAGTTAAGAGAGCTGCAAAAATACACAATTAAAACAAAAACTATTTAAACAACTGTTAGTGTGCCATGTGTTAACAATTCTTAGTTACCCCGCAGTGTTAACTTTTAGTGTGCCATGTGTTAACAATTCTTAGTTACCCCGCAGTGTTAACAAATTTGAGTGATTCTGTATTCTAGAGTGTCAAAAACTGGACAGCTATACTGAAACCTTAAAACACAGTAAGAGAGAAAGATGTCTTGAATCCATCTTGATAGCTTTGAATTTGAAATAAATGACTAAATGACTAAATGAGCATGGAAATATTTGAAGAATAATTGAAAGGAATCTTTTCTTTCTTTGTGAGCTTTCAAAAACCAAGAAATATGTTTGACACCACAAGACACGTTTAACCTAAGGCCAAGGTCACTGAACTTGGAATAGAAATATTAATGTTTGACTTGAAAACATATAGTTCACCTTTTGTAGCTAGTAGAAGGAAATGATATTGCAAAAAACAATTGTATTGTTTGCCATTTTAAGAAACAAACATCTTAAAATAACATAAACATTTAAGATACTTTTTAAAATTGCACTCTTGAAAATCTACAAAAAAATATTTTTTTAAATATATAAAAAAAATGTATTATCAAATAATTGTTGCAATAAAAAAAATCTAAAAAATAAAATTGTAAAAGCTTTCTTCTGATGGATAAAAAAATTTTTTTTTGTATGGTTAGCCATATCATAGAAACAAACAAAAATACAGATGTTTATGATGCCACACTAGAGACACTCCCCCCACACTAGAGACACTCCCCCCACACTAGAGACACTCCCCCCACACTAGAGACACTCCCCCACACTAGAGACACTCCCCATTGTGAATTGAGTGCAAATGAATAATAAAAAATACTGGCAAGTCAACAGAGACTCTGACATTCTACACCATCAAACTCCTGTAAGCCACAACATTTTTTTTGTGTGCACAAGCTAACCTCACTGGACATTGCGTTCATTGTGTTTCATGCATTGAGTAGGAGGACATGTCAATACAGTAATGATAGGAAGCACTAGTTCTGTAAAGCACAAAGTCATGCACCGATCTGACAAAGTCAGAATATTTCTTTAGTTTCAAGCAACTATTCAAGAGGTAATAGAACAGAAAAAACCCACACACTTCAAATGTTTAAGAAAATCTTTAAAGAATTCACAGCAACTGTAAAAAAGGAATGATAAGGGGGCGGGGAGGTGGGATTATGTACATAGAAGAATAATTACAACAAGTCTGCTTTCATAAAACTCAGCAGACATTTCCTTAAAAGTCTTACAAGCTTCATTTAAATCATGAACAAACTCTGCATAATATAATATAGAGTTCATCAAATCTGTAGTCACACAATTTACATTAAACAAATTTCAGTCACACAATTTACATTAAACAAATCTCAGTCACACAATTTACATTAAACAAATCTCAGTCACACAATTTATCATTTTGGGGAGGTCAACTTTAAAATTTGTTCTTTAAGACTTCATTTTCCTGGGAACAAGCTCCCTACTTTACTGGGGAAAAGTTGCCAAAGTTTTTATTTCAGTTATTTCAAAGCACTTTCAGCGTCTCATAGAGTTGCCACTGCTTGGTAGCAATATCTGACACTGCAGTTCAAATAGTTTACAAAGACTCAACCCTACAGTGCTTGAGAACTGTCACAAGGGACACAACAGTCAAGTAACAGGGGAGGCAAGCCTAGAGATAACCTAACACCAGAGACAGAACTATGCAAGCTGGCTGTTTCGTTTTCATAAATATTTCTGTTACAAATTTAAGTTTTGTCAATGATTATAATGGATCAGAGTCTTAAGTTCAAAGAATCTGTTTCTGTTACAAATTTAAGTTTTGTCAATGATTATAATGGATCAGAGTCTTAAGTTCAAAGAATCTGTACATTTTTTTTTTAAATTTGGAAACAAAAGTTTCAACAATAATGGAAAAAAATGCCCAGACATCACCAGCATTTGAAAGGTTCAATATTGAAATACATCTGTGGACCTCACTAAGCCTTGCAGTATGGCACATCGTATTCACACAAATATCTACGCCCCGATATGTCAAAGTGTTTCAAAGGATTATTTACAACAATTTATATAAATATTAAATTTTCTTATTTTAGTTCAAAACCAGGGATGGGCAACCTTTTTGTTCTGAGGGCCACATGACAGTTTTCTAGGAATCTAGAGAGTTCTAGACATGACAGTTTTCTAGGAATCTTTAGAGTTCTACATAATGTAAATAAAATAAAACATAAGCTTGAACATTAATTGTAAGTTTTCTGTCTTAATTATTGTTACAGTTTGACAATTTTACACCGTGATAATTAAGACTTTTACAAATAATCATTCATAATTCACATTTCACGAGGAGAGATGAATATAGTAACTGGAATGTCTTGGGGGCCGCATTCAACATCCAGCAGGCCCCATGTGGCCCCTGGGTCGCCCACCCCCGTTCTTAATTCTATGTACATGTCTAAGCTATAAGATTATGCAGCTGAGGGATTTTTCCATTCTAATCCAGTTCCATGTACCTTGTATTTAATGTACTATATAGCAAAAGTTTGATCTATGCCTCTTCTTTCTCTAGACCATCCAGTCATTAATTACAATGTAGATATAGTTCGTCAATGTTAGATTAGGGAAAAGCAACAGTGACTGCAAATAAACTTCAATGGATAAGGTGTAAAATTTCAAGTTACTGTAGTAAAAAGTGGAAAACTCTTCAACTGATTCAAGTCTAGCATGTCCCAATGTTACATTCCCCACTAGGACTGACTCTGTACATGTTTGAAGTTGATTTGATCTTCTATCAACACGTTACTCTATCAACATAAAGTCAACAGGTGAAATTTCAACCTTGCATTGTTGAGACAGGCAATAATCAAGTGAATAAAAAGTTTTCTTAAGATTTCCTCAGATTTCCTAATGACGGATGTGTTTGTCTTAACAGATTTATCTATCAACCTTTATTTTTTTAAATCAATTTCCAAACAACTTGTATCGAGCCCTTATCTTGAGTAATGTGTGAATTTGTTTTACAAGCTAGGACATGCAGGACATCCAGGAGATGCAGGACATCCAGGAGATGCAGGACATTCAGGAGATGCAAGACATCCAGGATATCCAGTACATTTTCACTCAATACAAAGAGCCCATAGATCAAACCCACAAAACATAATTCAAATGTATGTACTTTATGTACAACTTTCTTCAAGTAATGTAGATTAAGTATAAACAAATGTGCGTTCATACCATTTAAAACTGGAAGTAACACTGCAGGTACATTAAAACATTAGAGAATAAACAGACCTTGTTAAGACTGTGTGAAATAGTGAGATGGTTGCCTTATAAAGAATGTGAGATGGTTGCCTTATAAAGAATGTGAGATGGTTGCCTTATAAAGAATGTGAGATGGTTGCCTTATAAAGAATGTGAGATGGTTGCCTTATAAAGAATGTGAGATGGTTGCCTTATAAAGAATGTGAGATGGTTGCCTTATAAAGAATGTGAGATGGTTGCCTTATAAAGAATGTGAGATGGTTGCCTTATAAAGAATGTGAGATGGTTGCCTTATAAAGGATGCCATTTTCATGGAGAAATGCACGGAGATTTGAGAATCTAACAAATTATTTATGTGTGGAAATGATCAGAGATTTGAGAATCTAACAAATTATTTATGTGTAGAAATGCTCAGAGATTTGAGAATCTATTAACGTGTGGAAATGCTCAGAGATTTGAGAATCTAACAAATTATTTACGTGTGGAAATGCTCAGAGATTTGAGAATCTAACAAATTATTTATGTGTGGAAATGCACGGAGATTTGAGAATCTAACAAATTATTTATGTGTGGAAATGCTCAGAGATTTGAGAATCTAACAAATTATTAATGTGTGGAAATGCTCAGAGATTTGAGAATCTAACAAACTATTTATGTGTGGAAAAAGAAATGATCTTCCTCCCAAGTTTACAAAAGGTCAAGTTACCATTTTGTAATGATAGATCAGATCCATGGCACATTTTGTTAGAAAATATATTACCGGGTATTCCAAAGTAAGAAAATATCTTATTCCAAAGTAAGAAAATATTTTATTCCAAAGTAAGAAAATATCTTATTCCAAAGTAAGAAAATATTTTATTCCAAAGTAAGAAAATATCTTATTCCAAAGTAAAAATATATCTTATTTCAAAGGGAAGTTGAAATAGATGAGAGAAGATAAATACATCTGATTTGTTATAAGGTCTTCATTTTTTTTTTTAACCTCTGATAAACATTGACAAAGAACTAATCCTGTTGTTAGCATTTACAAGGGGACAAACATACTGGAGATTTTGCCATAATGCATCCAAATTGTCTACATAATGTTTATAATACGATAAAGAAGTGTATTTTCTTTCACCAGATATGGCCGTATGTTGTTGTATGGCATAGTATGTCATATGTTGTAGTATGTAGCAGTATGTCTCATTGTGTGTCGAAGTGTGTCATATTTTGTGGTCTCCAAGAATATTTTTTTTAAATCTTATAAAACATCTGGCAGTTTGACCAAGAGAAAATGGACAAGTTCAAGTGTTTACCAACATGAAGATAGCAAAACGTTCAATAGTACAAGAAATGTTCATTAAGCTGAAAAGTATATGACACATTCACTGGGTTCAATAGCATTTGTTTACTTTAATGCAGATGTAGCTACTGTGCTGCCTGTACATTTTAAATGATCATATGGGTGTTAATGATGCTGGATCATATGGGTGTTAATGATGCTAGTTTACTTAGAATCAGATTAAGTTGACAAGTCCCTGTTGCTAACAATAATTGCACACACTTCAACAAGGCAAAAGTCTCATCAAGCTCTGAGAAAAAATGCCTGGACCGAACAAACAAACAACAACAAAAATCAGCTAATTCTTTTACCAAACAATAAACGTTGGGGCTTGCCCATGCCACCTACTTAACATTAGCATTTTAAAAATGCGAGCGATCGCAAGGTTAGAAAAAATGGACACAAAAACCATGAGGTAGACTATTTGACTCTAGTTCATTTGACACATGGCAAACTATTCACAATGACTGAAAACTCCGTCACAAGTAAAGATAAGCTATGTCACAAGAAAAATAATATCCGTCACAAGTAAAGATAAGCACTGTCGCAAGTAAAGATAAGCTCCAACACAAGTAAAGATAAGATCCGTCACAAGGGAAAGATAAGTATCACATAAAATAGACCTGTTACAGATAATCTTCTTCTGTCCGCTTTTACCGGGGGGCGCGTCACGGCGACAAATAAATAGTTATAAAAATATACATTGATTAAAAAAAAATTAATTTCTTCATTTTCAAAATGTCAAATATGATGGGAGCGAGCCCTCAACACACATCTTGCTTTGTTATATTATAGCATGACTTGTACAGCGATTCAGCCAATTAAAAACTACAAGCACTCAGAAGCAAATTATAAAGACTTAAAACATTAAACAAAACGAATGACATGTTTTAAAAAAACTTAAATATTATTCAAGTTGATCTATAACAATAAAAGCTTGCCTCTTTGTATTTACAAATGTGTAGAAATAATCCAGGGCTGGCCAGAGTTATCCTTTTTGTATAGTTCTAGACATTGTGCTGACCACACAAGTGGAGAGTATGCAGTTCATTGTGCCAGCCACACAAGAATTTTATAGTCTTAGACATTGTGCGGGCAATCACACAAGTGTTTTATAGTATTAGACATTGTGCCGGCCACACAAGAATTGTATAGTCTTAGACATTGTGCAGGCTACACTAGTAGAAAGTAATCCTTTATAATAATGAATATACTTAATATTCATGTGATTTTTGTAACACTAATAAAAAGAAAATCTGTTGCTTTTTGTTGAGATTTTTGTGTTTCATTTGTCAACACATTTAAAAATTAATAGTCAAATTGAAGTGTTTAAAATTGCTTGATAATTCTTCATCTGACATACTGCTTATTGCTTTAACAGCTTTTGAAGATGTTTTTTTAAACAGAAGACAATTCTAATGCAAATTTGCTGCTGATGGCTGACGCAACCTGTAAACAGCCAGTTGAACAGCTAATGGAAATATGCCGCTGTGGGCTGTCACAGCCTGTAAACGGCCAGTTGAACATCACTAATCAAATAACTAAACCATCAAAATAGAAAGAGCACTTTATTATAAGAAGTTATGTTATGTTATGATCATGTATTAGGTTTGATGATAAAAACTTTATCACAGTTAGTACATATCATGAAATTTAAAAAAAATATAAAGCTACCAACAAGCAGGTAGTGCTCTCATTGCAATCAATATTCTCAAACTTTCTTTAAATAATTTTTGCTTTAAAAGTCCATTTATATGCAGTACATGTCATCTATGTACCGTAACACGTCATTTACAACATTATTGTAAAACAAAATAATTTTAAAATTAATCAAATTCTTAATTTTAAAATATATAAATTTAAGACTTTTAAAAAAAGGTTTCAATTGAGGTAAGATATCCCCCACAAACAAATTATTACCTTTTTGGGTAATAGAGCATTGAAATGTACAAAATGTGTATCATTATAAAAAAAGACCTTATTTTAGCTACTTAAATATCTTGTTAAAACATGGCAGTGAAGTGCTATAAATAAACTGTAAGAAAATCTAAAGCCCACATTACAAAAAGTCCAATAACTAGTTTTGACTTTAGAGTTATCCCCCTTTGTATCACAACTCTAATTTAAATTCTACTCAATAGCTTGTATGCAGCTGAACATAAAATGAAATCTAAATCACTGAGAAATTTATAGCATCCTCATCTGGGGACTAGTGACAATTAAGTGAAAATAAAGTTTATTAAAAAAAATATGAATAAAACCGTCTTAGCAAGTACTAGCTATAAGGGTCGATCGTATATCCAGAATATTTACTAGTAGACCTGCCATAGTGACGAGGACTGTTGCTGCAACTGCTTGTCTGAGACAGGGTGACCTCATCATCCACAAGGGACTCCTTACTGAGGTTAAGTGGCTGGGGTGGACACTGGTGATGGTCGTCTACTGACCGTCTACGTTCTAGAGCGCACGACACGGCCCCTGTTCTGGTGCCCGCAGGAGGCCAGGTGTCAGTGGATCTGATACGAAACTGTCTCTCCACATCCTCATCGATGACATCGCTGGACCTGTTCTTGACCACAAGGTCCAGAGGCCTATCCAGGGGGTCCGCCTTGCTGCCTGTATCGGAAGAAGATGGGGATACAGATGACCCGTACGGCCCGTAAATGCTGCTCCTGTCAGACCGAGTCATGACTGACGTATTGATTGATTGCATGTCCAGTGTTGATCTCGACTCACTAGTGGAGCAAGGGAAAGAAAAACTACGCTCCAGAGAAACTCTAGGTGGACGAAAACTGTAGGCTGGTGATGGTTTAGTGAAGTCTGATGATGACTGCTTCCTGTGCTTCATGAGCTTGTGTTTGTACTGGGTAAATTCCTCATCATCCGTGGAGTCGTCAACCGGAAAAGATGATGAGAGCGGCCCAATGCCATGAGGTGATGAGAGCGGCCCAATGCCGTGAGGTGATGAGAGCGGCCCAATGCCGTGAGGTGATGAGAGCGGCCCAATGCCATGAGGTGATGAGAGCGGCCCAACCCCATGAGAAGACCTATGATCATTAGAGATGTAGGGTAACAGAGAGGGCTCAAACTGCTGGACGTGAGAACTGGTCGGCCTGGGAAAGGAAACAGTTGATGGACTTCCAGTAGATTGGACCAGATGTCCACTCAGCAATGGAGGCGAGTCTTCTATTTTGATCACCGACTTACAACTTGGCCTGGTGAGAGAATCCTCCACTTTGATAAGCTTTCCGCTAAGACCTACGATGAGGGGAGATGAAGGACAGCTGGAGTAAGAAGAATATTCCTCTTCTTTTATAACCAAAGATGGACTCTGGCTGCAGGGTGAGGTGGACGAGTGATCTCCTGTGCTGATGTACAGACTGGATACACCAGGGATCTCATGCTGCGAGGACGACGTTGGAAATCCCAGCATCTCGAGAACTCTCTGTGACATGCCCACGGCTGCATTCTGTGTGGCCTGGTAGTCTGAGCACTGCTTCATGTGCTGTCTCAAGGTCTCGATGATGCTGTTCCTCTGCTCAGTTAGTCCTCCAAGGATGTTCATCAGCTCACAATTCTGGGACTGCAGTTTGCGAATTTCCTGAAAAATAAGCAGGCGATTTAATGTGAATATAGTAGGACTCAAATAATTAGGATAATTTTACTCTAGGACCATTTTACTCTGTCATAAATGTCAAGTGTTCTGATTTACCCATACTTTGTTCATCAATTACTACATGTCCTGAATTGACAGATATTTACAGCAGATAATTTCTAGGCCATCATTTAGCCAAACACATATTTTTAAACCATTTTGCAACAATGAATACTAAAACAGATTGCTCTTTTGAAAATGTTTGCAAGAATGTATCCTGAAAGAGTATCTCTCAGCGGTTCTCAACCTGTGGGTCGTGACCTCTTTGGGGGTCGAAGGACAATTTCCCAGGGGTCGCCTAAGACCATCGGACAAGTACATTCCTTTCGCAAGTAGTGCAATTCTCTTAATCGGCTATCCCACTCGCACAAGAAACATGTATTTTGTATATCCCTGCTGCTGTCCCATTAAAAGGGCAAATACCTTCAAATCCCCACAGAGGTGTCAGCTGTACTTGTGAGGTGCCAGCTGTACTTGTGAGGTGCCAGCTGTACTTGTGAGGTGCCAGCTGTACTTGTGAGGTGCCAGCTGTACTTGTGAGGTGCCAGCTGTACGTGTGAGGTGCCAGCTGTACATGTGAGGTGCCAGCTGTACGTGTGAGTTGCCAGCTGTACTTGTGAGGTGCCAGCTGTACTTGTTATACTCAATGGAGTTCAGTAGCTGCTTTAAGTTATCGTATGTCTCTTTCATGTGGACAGCATCCACTACTGGAATAGATGGAAGATGGTTTTCATTGTGCAAAAGCACAGCCTTAAGACTCAGTTTCAAGAAGTCTACAAATGGTCTCCATTCTTGTGGGTCTTGAGAGATTCTTAAGGCATTCATGAGGCCGTCATCAATATTGGAACGGAATACCACATTACTTCCCGACTGCTGGTGGCGCTTTCAAAATAAAGTAATTGTGACATCTACTTCTAGAAGATTCCTTTGTTGGAGTCTTGACACACTCTAGGCTTATTGTTGATGTTTTTGCAGGCTAACTGGATACACTTTAGGCTTATTTTGGACGTTTTTGCAGTCCTACTGGATACACTCTAGGCTTATTTTGGATCTTGTTGCTGTCCTACTGGATTATACTGGATACACTCTAGGCTTATTTTGGATCTTGTTGCAGTCCTACTGGATACACTCTAGGCTTATTTTGGATGTTGTTGCAGTCCTACTGGATACACTCTAGGCTTATTTTGGATGTTGTTGCTGTCCTACTGGATACACTCTAGGCTTATTTTGGATCTTGTTGCAGTCCTACTGGATACACTCTAGGTTTATTTTGGATCTTGTTGCAGTCCTACTGGATACACTCTAGGCTTATTTTGGATGTTGTTGCAGTCCTACTGGATACACTCTAGGCTTATTTTGGATCTTGTTGCAGTCCTACTGGATACACTCTAGGCTTATTTTGGATGTTGTTGCAGTCCTACTGGATACACTCTAGGCTTATTTTGGATGTTGTTGCTGTCCTACTGGATACACTCTAGGCTTATTTTGGATGTTGTTGCTGTCCTACTGGATACACTCTAGGCTTATTGTGGATGTTGTTGCAGTCCTACTGGATACACTCTAGGCTTATTGTGGATGTTGTTGCTGTCCTACTGGATACACTCTAGGCTTATTTTGGATGTTGTTGCTGTCCTACTGGATACACTCTAGGCTTATGTTGGATGTTGTTGCAGTCCTACTGGATACACTCTAGGCTTATGTTGGATGTTGTTGCTGTCCTACTGGATACACTCTAGGCTTATTGTGGATGTTGTTGCTGTCCTACTGGATACACTCTAGGCTTATGTTGGATGTTGTTGCTGTCCTACTGGATACACTCTAGGCTTATGTTGGATGTTGTTGCTGTCCTACTGGATACACTCTAGGCTTGTTGGATGTTGTTGCTGTCCTACTGGATACACTTTAGGCTTATGTTGGATGTTGTTGCTGTCCTACTGGATACACTCTAGGCTTATTTTGGATGTTGTTGCAGTCCTACTGGATACACTCTAGGCTTATTTTGGATGTTGTTGCAGTCCTACTGGATACACTCTAGGCTTATGTTGGATGTTGTTGCTGTCCTACTGGATACACTCTAGGCTTATGTTGGATGTTGTTGCAGTCCTACTGGATACACTCTAGGCTTATTGTGGATGTTGTTGCAGTCCTACTGGATACACTCTAGGCTTATGTTGGATGTTGTATACATTCACACAGTGAAACATAGAACATGAACTAAATGAAAACTAGAGCCAATTAAAAAATGTTCTTTTTATATTCGTTTTCAGTACACAAAGATACTACACAAAGATACTACACAAAGATACTACAAAATAGGGACTTCTGGATCAGTGTATTTGGTAATTAGATATTTCGCCAAAAAATGTTTTTTAAAATTCCATGGCAACTTGAAAACTGAAAAACAGTTGTCATAAACTACATGATCTTTAAGAAGCAGTTGTCATAAACTACATGATCTTTAAGAGCAGTTGTCATAAACTACATGATCTTTAAGAAGCAGTTGTCATAAACTGCATGATCTTTAAGAAGCAGTTGTCATAAACTACATGATCTTTAAGAAGCAGTTGTCATAAACTACATGATCTTTAAGAAGCAGTTGTCATAAATTACATGATCTTTAAGAAACATTTTAAAACAAGAGATTACCCGCTGCTCCAGTGTAATTGAGAGCAAGGGAAAAAACAGTTTCAGTTGACCTGCAAATAGGTCGCTCCTTTCAATGTATTGATCATTCTGGCTCCTATATATGTAGAGAGGGTGTTTTAGTTAAACTGCCCACAACATTTTTCACAAAAATATTTGCTATTTGGCAGTCTAGATGTTGGCCATAGGTTGCCTCTATTTGGCTGTGTACATGTTAGACTTGGCCATAGGTTGCCTCTATTTGGCTGCGTACATGTTATACTTGGCCATAGGTTGCCTCTATTTGGCTGCATACATGTTAGACTTGGCCATAGGTTGCCTCTATTTGGCTATGTACATGTTAGACTTGGCCATAGGTTGCCTCTATACATGTTAGACTTGGCCAACTGTTGCCTCGATTTGGCTGTGTACATGTTAGACTTGGCCATAGGTTGCCTCTATTTGGCTGTGTACATGTTATACTTGGCCATAGGTTGCCTCTATTTGGCTGCATACATGTTAGACTTGGCCATAGGTTGCCTCTATACATGTTAGACTTGGCCATAGGTTGCCTCTATTTGGCTGCGTACATGTTATACTTGGCCATAGGTTGCCTCTATTTGGCTGCATACATGTTATACTTGGCCATAGGTTGCCTCTATTTGGCTGCATACATGTTAGACTTGGCCATAGGTTGCCTCTATTTGGCTGTGTATACGTTAGACTCGGCCATAGGTTGCCTCTATACATGTTAGACTTGGCCAACTGTTGCCTCGATTTGGCTGTGTACATGTTAGACTTGGCCATATGTTGCCTCTATACATGTTAGACTTGGCCATAGGTTGCCTCTATTTGACTGTGTACATGTTAGACTCGGCCATAGGTTGCCTCTATTTGGCTCTGTACATGTTAGACTTGGCCATAGGCTGCCTCTATTTGGCTGCGTACATATTAGACTTGGCCATAGGTTGCCTCTATTTGGCTCCGTACATGTTAGACTTGGCCATAGGTTGCCTCTATTTGGCTGTGTACATGTTAGACTTGGCCATAGGTTGCCTCTATTTGGCTGCGTACATGTAAGACTTGGCCATGGGTTGTCTCTATTTGGCTGCGTACATGTTAGACTTGGCCATAGGTTGCCTCTATTTGGCTGCGTACATGTTAGACTTGGCCATGGGTTGTCTCTATTTGGCTGCGTACATGTTAGACTTGGCCATAGGTTGCCCTGGGAAACCTGTATTCAGCAAGGGGGCTGAGAATCTTCTGTAATTGGGGAGAAAAATATTTGATACTTGCGGATTCCTTGCTCATTGACCCATAGAGGACAATGGCTCAAATTCAAATGACATTTTTGAGTAACCATTCCTTTTATTGACACAAAAAGCAGGACGGTGATTCTAGAATTAAAACAAATAATGTCCTTTTAAAGAATAAATTGTTTCTTAATATAAATCACTCGTCAACTTGTGCCTTGCTACTCACTCAATCAACTTATGCCTTGCTACTCACTCAATCAACTTATGCCTTGCTACTCACTCAATCAACTTATGCCTTGCTACTCACTCAATCAACTTATGCCTTGCTACTCACTCAATCAACTTATGCCTTGCTACTCACTCAATCAACTTTTGACTTGCTAATCACTCAATCAACTTATGCCTTGCTACTCACTCAATCACCTTATGCCTTGCTACTCACTCAATCAACTTATGCCTTGCTGCTCACTCAATCAACTTATGCCTTGCTACTCACTCAATCAACTTTTGACTTGCTAATCACTCAATCAACTTATGCCTTGCTACTCACTCAATCACCTTATGCCTTGCAACTCACTCAATCAACTTATGCCTTGCTGCTCACTCAATCAACTTATGCCTTGCTACTCACTCAATCAACTTTTGACTTCCTACGCCATTCAGTCAACTTATGACTTCCTACGGGTGATTAACAAACACTTTTAACCCCCTTTTTCTGATACAAACTATTGACCTCTGTGAAAATAATTTTAACAATGAAAGAACAATGTTCCAAGGTTTTCTTCTTGTACACAGCTATCATCTATCCAAAGTAAGCATCAGCTATCATCTATCCAAAGTAAGCATCAGCTATCATCTATCCAAAGTAAGCATCAGCTATCATCTATCCAAAGTAAGCATCAGCTATCATCTATCCAAAGTAAGCATCAGCTATCATCTATCCAAAGTAAGCATCAGCTATCATCTATCCAAAGTAAGCATCAGCTATCATCTATCCAAAGTAAGCATCAGCTATCATCTATCCAAAGTAAGCATCAGCTATCATCTATCCAAAGTAAGCATCAGCTATCATCTATCCAAAGTAAGCATCAGCTATCATCTATCCAAAGTAAGCATCAGCTATCATCTATCCAAAGTAAGCATCAGCTATCATCTATCCAAAGTAAGCATCAGCTATCATCTATCCAAAGTAAGCATCAGCTATCATCTATCCAAAGTAAGCATCAGCTATCATCTATCCAAAGTAAGCATCAGCTATCATCTATCCAAAGTAAGCATCAGCTATCATCTATCCAAAGTAAGCATCAGCTATCATCTATCCAAAGTAAGCATCAGCTATCATCTATCCAAAGTAAGCATCAGCTATCATCTATCCAAAGTAAGCATCAGCTATCATCTATCCAAAGTAAGCATCAGCTATCATCTATCCAAAGTAAGCATCAGCTATCATCTATCCAAAGTAAGCATCAGCTATCATCTATCCAAAGTAAGCATCAGCTATCATCTATCCAAAGTAAGCATCAGCTATCATCTATCCAAAGTAAGCATCAGCTATCATCTATCCAAAGTAAGCATCAGCTATCATCTATCAAAAGTAAGCATCAGCTATCATCTATCCAAAGTAAGCATCAGCTATCATCTATCCAAAGTAAGCATCAGCTATCATCTATCCAAAGTAAGCATCAGCTATCATCTATCCAAAGTAAGCATCAGCTATCATCTATCCAAAGTAAGCATCAGCTATCATCTATCCAAAGTAAGCATCAGCTATCATCTATCCAAAGTAAGCATCAGCTATCATCTATCCAAAGTAAGCATCAGCTATCATCTATCCAAAGTAAGCATCAGCTATCATCTATCCAAAGTAAGCATCAGCTATCATCTATCCAAAGTAAGCATCAGCTATCATCTATCCAAAGTAAGCATCAGCTATCATCTATCCAAAGTAAGCATCAGCTATCATCTATCCAAAGTAAGCATCAGCTATCATCTATCCAAAGTAAGCATCAGCTATCATCTATCCAAAGTAAGCATCAGCTATCATCTATCCAAAGTAAGCATCAGCTATCATCTATCCAAAGTAAGCATCAGCTATCATCTATCCAAAGTAAGCATCAGCTATCATCTATCCAAAGTAAGCATCAGCTATCATCTATCCAAAGTAAGCATCAGCTATCATCTATCCAAAGTAAGCATCAGCTATCATCTATCCAAAGTAAGCATCAGCTATCATCTATCCAAAGTAAGCATCAGCTATCATCTATCCAAAGTAAGCATCAGCTATCATCTATCCAAAGTAAGCATCAGCTATCATCTATCCAAAGTAAGCATCAGCTATCATCTATCCAAAGTAAGCATCAGCTATCATCTATCCAAAGTAAGCATCAGCTATCATCTATCCAAAGTAAGCATCAGCTATCATCTATCCAAAGTAAGCATCAGCTATCATCTATCCAAAGTAAGCATCAGCTATCATCTATCCAAAGTAAGCATCAGCTATCATCTATCCAAAGTAAGCATCAGCTATCATCTATCCAAAGTAAGCATCAGCTATCATCTATCCAAAGTAAGCATCAGCTATCATCTATCCAAAGTAAGCATCAGCTATCATCTATCCAAAGTAAGCATCAGCTATCATCTATCCAAAGTAAGCATCAGCTATCATCTATCCAAAGTAAGCATCAGCTATCATCTATCCAAAGTAAGCATCAGCTATCATCTATCCAAAGTAAGCATCAGCTATCATCTATCCAAAGTAAGCATCAGCTATCATCTATCCAAAGTAAGCATCAGCTATCATCTATCCAAAGTAAGCATCAGCTATCATCTATCCAAAGTAAGCATCAGCTATCATCTATCCAAAGTAAGCATCAGCTATCATCTATCCAAAGTAAGCATCAGCTATCATCTATCCAAAGTAAGCATCAGCTATCATCTATCCAAAGTAAGCATCAGCTATCATCTATCCAAAGTAAGCATCAGCTATCATCTATCCAAAGTAAGCATCAGCTATCATCTATCCAAAGTAAGCATCAGCTATCATCTATCCAAAGTAAGCATCAGCTATCATCTATCCAAAGTAAGCATCAGCTATCATCTATCCAAAGTAAGCATCAGCTATCATCTATCCAAAGTAAGCATCAGCTATCATCTATCCAAAGTAAGCATCAGCTATCATCTATCCAAAGTAAGCATCAGCTATCATCTATCCAAAGTAAGCATCAGCTATCATCTATCCAAAGTAAGCATCAGCTATCATCTATCCAAAGTAAGCATCAGCTATCATCTATCCAAAGTAAGCATCAGCTATCATCTATCCAAAGTAAGCATCAGCTATCATCTATCCAAAGTAAGCATCAGCTATCATCTATCCAAAGTAAGCATCAGCTATCATCTATCCAAAGTAAGCATCAGCTATCATCTATCCAAAGTAAGCATCAGCTATCATCTATCCAAAGTAAGCATCAGCTATCATCTATCCAAAGTAAGCATCAGCTATCATCTATCCAAAGTAAGCATCAGCTATCATCTATCCAAAGTAAGCATCAGCTATCATCTATCCAAAGTAAGCATCAGCTATCATCTATCCAAAGTAAGCATCAGCTATCATCTATCCAAAGTAAGCATCAGCTATCATCTATCCAAAGTAAGCATCAGCTATCATCTATCCAAAGTAAGCATCAGCTATCATCTATCCAAAGTAAGCATCAGCTATCATCTATCCAAAGTAAGCATCAGCTATCATCTATCCAAAGTAAGCATCAGCTATCATCTATCCAAAGTAAGCATCAGCTATCATCTATCCAAAGTAAGCATCAGCTATCATCTATCCAAAGTAAGCATCAGCTATCATCTATCCAAAGTAAGCATCAGCTATCATCTATCCAAAGTAAGCATCAGCTATCATCTATCCAAAGTAAGCATCAGCTATCATCTATCCAAAGTAAGCATCAGCTATCATCTATCCAAAGTAAGCATCAGCTATCATCTATCCAAAGTAAGCATCAGCTATCATCTATCCAAAGTAAGCATCAGCTATCATCTATCCAAAGTAAGCATCAGCTATCATCTATCCAAAGTAAGCATCAGCTATCATCTATCCAAAGTAAGCATCAGCTATCATCTATCCAAAGTAAGCATCAGCTATCATCTATCCAAAGTAAGCATCAGCTATCATCTATCCAAAGTAAGCATCAGCTATCATCTATCCAAAGTAAGCATCAGCTATCATCTATCCAAAGTAAGCATCAGCTATCATCTATCCAAAGTAAGCATCAGCTATCATCTATCCAAAGTAAGCATCAGCTATCATCTATCCAAAGTAAGCATCAGCTATCATCTATCCAAAGTAAGCATCAGCTATCATCTATCCAAAGTAAGCATCAGCTATCATCTATCCAAAGTAAGCATCAGCTATCATCTATCCAAAGTAAGCATCAGCTATCATCTATCCAAAGTAAGCATCAGCTATCATCTATCCAAAGTAAGCATCAGCTATCATCTATCCAAAGTAAGCATCAGCTATCATCTATCCAAAGTAAGCATCAGCTATCATCTATCCAAAGTAAGCATCAGCTATCATCTATCCAAAGTAAGCATCAGCTATCATCTATCCAAAGTAAGCATCAATTATTTGAGCAATTTATGTCCTACAGACCAGGTGAGGAAACAATAGAGCAATGCCCCCCCCCCCCCCCCTCTACCCCTCCTGGTGAAATCACAATGAAATATTTGGTTAGGATTGTGAACATTAGTGTTACCTCAACCAAAAGGTCCTTGCGCTTCTGTCCCTTTTCTCGAGATCTACGGGCCGCTAAACGGTTTAGCTCACGCCTCCTGGCTCTCTTGATTAGCTCCTCTGAGGTTAACTGCTGGACAGGTGGAGAGAGACAAGAGAAACGTTACTAGACTTTCTTCATCAAGTGCATCAAAAAAAAAGAGAATCAAGAAAAGTAAAGAGAATCAGATTGGTGAAGCCTCCATCAATGGACTACGATGAGTCACTTCCTTGTTTTGTCACGTGATACGTATCAGCCATTGGTAGGCTTTCTGCTACACATAACAACACATAACAACAGATAACAGCTGATCAGCCATTATCATTAATTTTAAAGCACAATGTTTGTCTCCATCAGCGCTTCCCCGGTGTTAATTAAAAATTTTACTTTTCAAAATATTCTTGAATACACGCGTTTCTTTAAATGACATTCATTAAATGTGACAATAATTATAATTCAGTTATGATTAAAGGAAGAAAGTTGTTTGAAGAAAAATTTGTGAGCGAATAGTGTGTTGCAGACAGCCTACCGGAAGTCTTACTCGTACTTACGCTCATCACGTGACAAAACATTCAATAAATCGTAGTCCATTTAACTCATTTCCAAATTCAAATAAGCTGTGCATTTATAAATTAGTTCAATATGTGACAAAATATGCATTTTATAATTTTGTTCTAGTTGGGCTATGGAGTAAAAACACTATAAAATATTTCTAGGTTGTCATGACAGGGTAATTGTTAACACGATTAAACCATTTCAGGGCTATTATTAAATCAGAAGCTCAAAATTTAACACTATGATTATTAGTTTACTTGTCAATACACTCACTATTGCTCATAAGAAATATGTTTGACATATAGCAAAAATTGACATATTTTGGAGTAATTGTCATCATGCGAAAATCCATTTTGCGAAACATTTCTATTTAGTTTGTTATTAATGTTATCACACTTGTTAATTTAAAGATCACTTAAGCTCACCCCATATAAAAAGTTCATAAACTAACCCCACATAAAAAGTTCATAAACTAACCCCACATAAAAAGTTCATAAACTAACCAAACATAAAAAGTTCATAAACTAACCCCACATAAAAAGTTCATAAACTAACCAAACATAAAAAGTTCATAAACTAACCAAACATAAAAAGTTCATAAACTAACCAAACATAAAAAGTTCATAAACTAACCAAACATAAAAAGTTCATAAACTAACCCCACATAAAAAGTTCATAAACTAACCCCACATAAAAAGTTCATAAACTAACCAAACATAAAAAGTTCATAAACTAACCAAACATAAAAAGTTCATAAACTAACCAAACATAAAAAGTTCATAAACTAACCCCACATAAAAAGTTCATAAACTAACCAAACATAAAAAGTTCATAAACTAACCAAACATAAAAAGTTCATAAACTAACCAAACATAAAAAGTTCATAAACTAACCAAACATAAAAAGTTCATAAACTAACCAAACATAAAAAGTTCATAAACTAACCAAACATAAAAAGTTCATAAACTAACCAAACATAAAAAGTTCATAAACTAACCAAACATAAAAAGTTCATAAACTAACCAAACATAAAAAGTTCATAAACTAACCCCACATAAAAAGTTCATAAACTAACCAAACATAAAAAGTTCATAAACTAACCCCACATAAAAAGTTCATAAACTAACCAAACATAAAAAGTTCATAAACTAACCAAACATAAAAAGTTCATAAACTAACCCCACATAAAAAGTTCATAAACTAACCCCACATAAAAAGTTCATAAATTAACCAAACATAAAAAGTTCATAAACTAAACAAACATAAAAAGTTCATAAACTAACCAAACATAAAAAGTTCATAAACTAACCAAACATAAAAAGTTCAATCAATATTTTAATTTATATACAAGTTTAAGGTATCCCATTTTTTTAGAAAATATTTTATCTTCATATGGATTGTTTAAATCACTGACCATTCTTTGACTTTCAAACTATGGTGAAAACCAGAAACTGTTAAAGTATTTAAATCTGTGCCATATTAGTGATCTAAACAGGTGGTTTATTAAACTAATTCTCTGTGTGGACGGATGAAATTGGAACAAATATTTAAAGGGGGCTAATCCAAAAATACAAACACCTTGAGTGTTAATTTGTAAATGTGAAATCATCTTAAGAACATTCAAAAGTTAGCATTAAACATAAATGCTTGTTAGAGGACATCTTAAAATTGATTTTGTACACAGAGCACAACCAAGGGTTGAAATAAGAGTCATCATTGCCCATTTGGCCAAAACAAAATTAGAAACACAGTTAATGAAAACTGTTTTTAAAAGTCACCACAAAACATAATAACGTCTCTACTAAAAGTCTTCAACGACACCTCCCCAACATTAATGCCTAATGTCATCTCACTTAACAGTAATACCGTATTTTACAAACTTTAAGACTCTACGGACTATAAGACGCACCTTAATATTTAAGCAATTTTTTTAAATAAATAACATTTTTACCATTTATATTAATTTCGAGTATTATAAGACACACCTGAATTTTGGAGGCAATTTTTCAAAGAAAAAAGAGTGTCTTATAGTCTGTAAAATATGGTACTCAAAAAAACACTACTAACATATAAATGATGGCCATTTTGTCCACCAACAGTCTATTCACTGGCTAGGCATCTACTTCACAAGCTAAATCTTTTACTTTACTTATCCTTTGTTGTTCACTGAAGCAGGCTTTTGGCAGACACTGTTTGTTTTTTTTTACTTGAATGTTTCCACTTAGTGTGTTTTCCTTATTCCCTCGTCTGACAAGTCGATGACAGTATCCACCATATTATTCATGACAGTATCCACCATATTATTCATGACAGTATCCACCATATTATTCCTTAACAATCTGGCAAAATAAAATCATCTGTATGAGGTACCTACCTCATCTTTCACGGGTTTCTTGAATTCCACCTGAAGCTCCGCCTTACCCTCGGCTTTGCGACGGGACTGAATGATCCACTTGAGATCTTGTTTGATCAGGTTGCTAGGGTTGCCCGAGTCCAATGTTGCTAGGGTGGCAACCACAAGTTTCTCATCCTGTAACAACAAATACGTCATTTATAAAAGAGATGCGGTAATTATAGTGGCAATATTTCAACATCAAGTATAGTGGCACTATTCCAACATCAAGTATAGTGGCAATATTCCAACATCAAGTATAGTGGCACTATTTATTCCAACATTAAGTATAATGGCACTATTTATTCCAAAATCAAGTATAGTGGCACTATGCACAACTTCACTCAAAACTCATCTCGTTAAACTCTACTATCCTGACTGATTCCCCCCTCTGACCAATAGATGATACTGCTGGGTGCCGTCCAGGGCTTGACATTTAAAAAGTTATGGAGTGGTTGGGCCAATACACATGTGTCTTGTTTTATTTAATTAATGTATGTTAATTTTTTATTTCATTAAATTGTATGTACAGCGTGGTGAGCCCAGCCCTAGGTTCGGGTACTACACTATAAATTGTTAGCGTATTATCAAGAACATGATTATCAAAGTTTTCAGCCACTAAATAGTATAAGCATTTGTCAAACATTTTTCTCTTCTTGTTCTGATATTTAGCACAACTATTTAAGCAAGTAAATTTCAAAATTTGTTTGCATGATGAGAAGTATACTAACTACCAGTAAGTTGACCACTGCATATAAATCAGATTTAGTTATAATAAGCACATTACATTATAAAGAATGGCATAAATTATTAATCCAATTGAAATTATGTAATGTATTTCCTTGCAATTTGTACAGTTCATAAAATATAATGATAAATACCTGTAGAAAAACCGTATCACCAGAAATGTAAGATTAAGAACATTTTTGTGTGCCTAATCCCTTTCAACTAGTCCCTGGTCTGAATAAATTATTTCTTTTAAATTTATGATCTTTACAAAAAATGTTTTATGAGATGATTTTATCAAGGAACTTACTCTTCTCAACATTCCTAAATTCTCTGTTATCAGGAATACAATTGATCTGCAAGATCAAAATCTATAAGCCACATCAACATACTGCCGTGTAGGACATACAAAATCTATAAGCCACATCATCATATTGCCATGTATGACATACAAAATCTACATCTGCGTAGTGCAATTAATTTCTAGTTTTAAAAAAGGCCACCATTTATGAATAAAGTAAGTTTGAGATATTTCCAAACTCTAATTATCCCCTGTGGCCTGGGAAGGTTGTTCTTATTAAGGTAAATGACAAAATAATCCTGATAATGGATTTTGAACAGCTTAGTATCAGTGAAGCACTTTGAAGGAGCAGATTATGTTGATATCGGTATGGCTGCATCATTAAAGATGCACTGATAATAGATATTGGTGCAGTTCTCAAAAAGAGATAATGGGTCAACTAAAGGTAAGCTGCGGTAATGGATACTTAATATAGGCAGTTAAAATGGTGGTCACTGCCAGATGTCAGCTATCACGTTGTGATATCACCAAGGAATACATCTTAAGACTTGCATAGTTAATAATGTCTTTAAATTTATTTTATTAAATCCCTATATCCCCTTAACCCACCCTGACAATATTTGGTGGAGCACCCCGTCAAACCCACCCTGACAATATTTGGTGGAGCACCCCCTCAAACCCACCCTGACAATATTTGGTGGAGCACCCCGTCAAACCCACCCTGACAATATTTGGTGGAGCACCCCCTCAAACCCACCCTGACAATATTTGATGGAGCACCCCATCAAACCCACCCTGACAATATTTGGTGGAGCACCCCCTCAAACCCATCTTGACAATATTTGATGGAGCACCCCTTCAAACCCACCCTGACAATATTTGGTGGAGTGACAAGAGGAAACTTTTTTTTCCAATAAAAACTATGCATTAAAAAGTTATCTCTCTACTTATTTTGTTATAAGAAATTAAGTCCACAACTTGCTCTGAAACTTAAATAGCCAAATGATGGGCCAGAAAATGGTGTACATAGTGTTTTCAATCATCTTTTTAGATATATTATTTTGACCAAATTATTAATTCCCCAATTTTAGCTAAGGTCACCTGTACCAAATTTCGTGAATTTAGAAGTCCCGACATGCTGGTCACTGACACAGGTGAGGCCGGCAGTGACTTGGACGCTTGGGGTGACATGATGGCACCGTCGCATGATATGTCTGAGGCATGGGCGCTCAGGTTGCCGATCATCGAGACACGGACTGATGTGGAATGAGTGGTGACGGTGGTGGTCATGATGAGGATGAAGAGTGATGTCCCCTACACCAGGCATCTGGCAACAGAAGTAACTCATGTTTAATCGTTGATGGATCTGGAATGTCTCTAAATTATCTGGAATGTCTCTAAATTATCTGGAATGTCTCTAAATTATCTGGAATGTCTCTAAATTATCTGGAATGTCTCTCAATTATCTGGAATGTCTCTCAATTATCTGGAATGTCTCTAAATTATCTGGAATGTCTCTCAATTATCTGGAATGTCTCTAAATTATCTGGAATGTCTCTCAATTATCTGGAATGTTTCTAAATTATCTGGAATGTCTCTAAATTATCTGGAATGTCTCTAAATTATTTGGAATGTCTCTAAATTATCTGGAATGTCTCTAAATTATCTGGAATGTCTCTAAATTATCTGGAATGTCTCTAAATTATCTGGAATGTCTCTAAATTATCTGGAATGTCTCTAAATTATCTGGAATGTCTCTAAATTATCTGGAATGTCTCTAAATTATCTGGAATGTCTCTAAATTATCTGGAATGTCTCTAAATTATCTGGAATGTCTCTAAATTATCTGGAATGTTTCTAAATTATCTGGAATGTCTCTAAATTATCTGGAATGTTTCTAAATTATCTGGAATGTCTCTAAATTATCTGGAATGTCTCTAAATTATCTGGAATGTCTCTAAATTATCTGGAATGTCTCTAAATTATCTGGAATGTCTCTAAATTATCTGGAATGTCTCTAAATTATCTGGAATGTCTCTAAATTATCTGGAATGTTTCTAAATTATCTGGAATGTCTCTAAATTATCTGGAATGTCTCTAAATTATCTGGAATGTCTCTAAATTATCTGGAATGTCTCTAAATTATCTGGAATGTCTCTAAATTATCTGGAATGTCTCTAAATTATCTGGAATGTCTCTAAATTATCTGGAATGTCTCTAAATTATCTGGAATGTCTCTAAATTATCTGGAATGTTTCTAAATTATCTGGAATGTCTCTAAATTATCTGGAATGTTTCTAAATTATCTGGAATGTCTCTAAATTATCTGGAATGTCTCTAAATTATCTGGAATGTCTCTAAATTATCTGGAATGTCTCTAAATTATCTGTATATATATATCTATATAAATCTATTCTCCCACCTAAACATTCAAGGGATTGTGTGTCACACAACACCTTTGACACCATTTGACTGCAAAAACTTAAATTCAAAATTTCATCAATTAAACTGACAAATTATATATGAAATGTTTGAAAAGAATGATTCAGTTTCACCAAGACACAAATAGAGCAGCACTCTAGCAGCAATTATCTTTATGACATGTTTACAGTTTTGTCTCATGATTTCTAGGAAAATGTTACAGTGATCCATCTTAATATTACTGTGATCTATCTCAATGTTACAGTGATCTATCTCAATGTTACAGTGATCTATCTGAATGTTACAGTGATCTATCTCAATGTTACAGTGATCTATCTTAATGTTACAGTAATCTATCTTAATGTTACAGTGATCTATCTTAATGTTACAGTGATCTATCTCAATGTTAATGTGATCTATCTCAATGTTACTGTGATCTATCTCAATGTTACTGTGATCTATCTCAATGTTAATGTGATCTATCTCAATGTTAATGTGATCTCTCTTAATGTTACAGTGATCTATCTCAATGTTACAGTAATCTATCTTAATGTTACAGTGATCCATCTTAATGTTACAGTGATCTATCTCAATGTTACAGTGATCTATCTCAATGTTACAGTAATCTATCTTAATGTTACAGTGATCCATCTTAATGTTACAGTGATCTATCTTAATGTCACTGTGATCTATCTCAATGTTAATGTGATCTATCTCAATGTCACTGTGATCTATCTCAATGTTAATGTGATTTATCTCAATGTTACAGTGATCTATCTCAATGTTACAGTGATCTATCTCAATGTTACAGTGATCTATCTCAATGTCACTGTGCTCTATCTCAATGTTAATGTGATCTATCTCAATGTTACAGTGATCTATCTTTATTCTTAAACTATTGACTACCATAAAAACTAGACACTACAGAATGTGGGAAAGGTATTTTGAAGAAAAAAAATAAAATCAAAACAATGAACCATTAGCTTGAATGTTGACACATTCTTTAGAATGTTGACACATTCTTTAGCTGGAATTTCACTACAGGTTGGTGAAACTAACAAGGTCAAAATAGGGCTGGATGAAGAACCTTTAACAGTGTATTGTGCAGTGATTGGGGGGCATCTGACCAACTGTCATGTGCTGACTCAGCAGAAATATTGCCGATGTTGAAAGACGGGTCTCAAAACAAAACAGACTGGACACACTTGCATTTTAAATAATTATTGGAAGAAAAATTCTGGCAAGAGTTTTGAGTTAGCTTTGAAACATTTTATTTTGAATTAGAGCCAAACTAGAAAAGTGAAAATAAGTCTTTGGATTTTTGGATTTGTTAATATTGTAACTAAAACCTGGCCAGAATTTACATATTAAAATAAGCACCAAAAATAGAAGTTTCAGTGTTTTTAAAAGTTAAGATTTGGTGTGGAATATTTTGTGTATTGAAATAATGATAAACGTATTACTTACTCAAGTTCTTTCAACTTTGGCACACTTTTATACATTGAAGTTAATTTCTAATACATTATTATTATTATTCTGTGGTTTTATGTAGCGCAGTAACCCAGCCTAGGGCTAGGTTCACTGCGCTTCACATAAAAATTAGCAATAACAGAAACCTATACATTTAAAAACAACAATTGGTAAAAAGCTTGACCTCGCCCACCCAAGTACTATCCACCCCTGTCTAGCCATGACAGCAACCAGCAGAATTTAGCATTGTTTATCAGTCAAAGGGGGGTTAGAATGAGTCGGTATAGTACAGTTTGAAAAGATGGGCCTTTAGAGCAGTTTTGAAGGCTGTGATGGTTATATATTGCAGATGTGTAATGGAAGAGAATTCCATTGTTTTGGGGCACAGAAAGAGAAAGATCGTTCACTGTATGTTTTAGTGCGTGTTCTGGGAACAGAAAGAATATGCGTGTCTGCAGAGGAACGAAGTTTTCAAAGGGGTGAATGGACAGTAAGAAGTTCAGTAAGATAGCAAGGGAAGGAACATGATGACAAACCATCTTATACTGCATTATAGTTAAATGTACCTAATAATTATCATAACTAAATCCAGGTTATACAAATTCATTGTTTTAAGACAGTTTGAGTTTAAAGGCAAGGACATATGTATGTTTTTTTCTAATATTTGACCTCAATAATGTGGCCACGATAAATTATATCAACAGTTTTTAAACAATTCAAGGACAATTCCCCCCCCCCCCCCAATAAGTTTATACAGAGAAATTTGAATGCATGTGAAAATAAGAAAAAGTTGGAAAAAAACATTTTATTACATCTTTGTTACTTGTTTAACAAATGTTACAATTATAACACTTGTATTCTGTGACCCGAGTGAGACTATATGACCAGAATAGGACTCTGACCGGAGTAGGACTCTATGACCAGTGTAAGACTCTATGACCAGATTAAATTTTATATTGAAGAATTAATTAAAGATTCCGGTTGACAAGTCTGTAGTGACTTGCCGATTTGGAAGCGCTGGCCACCGACCCCCTCGGCGTTAACCCGGGGCACATTACAACCATTGCGTGTCCCGCGTGGCAGACACGGCCATGCATGGTAGTTGCTGGAATAAACAGCTCCTACAGGGCTGCCACCTGTGATGCTTCACAGGGGGAAGAAAAGGCAAACACAGGGTAGGGATCATGATTACAAGTTGCCGTTAAGGGATATGAGGCTATAGGCTGTGGTGGAAGCCTATAGCCGGTGATTCTAAATATGCAGCCCTGAGAAAGCTGCTCCTAGGCAACCGTTTCGTCCCAGCTATTTCGCGAACTAGTCGCGAGGTGGAAACCCACTGTAGAATCCCTCTTAGAGGGCGTCCGATGCTTCCCCGGGACGGGTGGGGGGAGATATTAGGACGTTAATTTACCGTCCCGGCCCCTGGGAGAGTGGACTACGGACGCTTGAAACACAGCGTCTTTGGTCGACCAGATGTCTCCGGTCGGGGAGGGTCTCCGTCGGCGAACCCGATCGAGCGGTTGCGGGCGGGGACGCTCCACCCCCGGGGAGGTCTCTGGCGCCCTTCCGCACGGCCTGCCGCCGAGGCGGCCGGCAGGTGCGGGTGGGCGCCGGGGAGGGCATAAGGAGCGTAAGCTCGACGGCCCGCTGACGCCATTTCCTAATGCGATATAAAACTAAATATTATTGTCAGCAAATGTATTAAGATTTTTCTAGCTTTATCATCTTCTCATGGATAGCCCAAATGTTCCTCTTTTTTAATGATTGGCATAGTGGCTCATTTAACCTAGTGACTCATTTAACCTAGTAGCTCACTTAACCTAGTGACTCATTTAAAATCATCATATTCTTTTGGAACTGGCTTAGACACCACCAAGATATTTAAATTATCATTTTTTTTCTGTTTTGACAGTGTGCAACACTTGCCAGCAAATCTTTCTGTCTTATGGAAGCCAATTGATTGGCCAAGTTCTTTAATGTTGAGAAGCAGCTGGTCATTTCTGAAGCCTAAAAATACATTGTTTTAAACATCTGAAATAATTGGATCATTTAAAGCCATAAAATGAAATATTATTTAAGAATTCATTTCTATTGAAGTAGATATCATTCTTTTTTTTTTTTTAAATGATAATGTAAATTTTTATTGACAAGATTAAAACTTTGACTAGACCTGCTGATAATTATATTGATAGTGGATAGTCCCAATAGATTGTTACTACTAATAATTTAGTAATAATAGTATAGATACAATTATAGTAAAACATTTATTTAAAAGTCTAACAGGTGTCTCAGTGCTGAAGTTAATTGTTGAGTTGATTGTTAGTCACTCTGTGGGCATGTGGTGACATGATTTCAAAAGGCTGACACCTCACTGATATTTCAAGCAGAACCAGCTAATGCTAGTAGTATAAATAATTTAGTGCTACATGATAGGCCTACATGTAGTATCATATTATGAAATGTATGTGAACCAGCATCTAGCATTATTATTGAATGACTGAGATTGGTTTTACTAAGTGTGCCACTGCTGTTTATAATAACTTCTTTTGTATTACAATCCAACTAAAACACACTTTGCCCCTCTGCATTTCTTATCTTGGGACCAGCAAGTTCAAGTTGCAACTTGGGACCCAACAGATTTAATGCAACGGTTGCAAGGGGAGAGTGCCTACTAAGCCTACTACCACCACGACCACAGCTTTGCCCTGCGCCTCTATTTATGCAACATATTATAAAAGCTTTACAGTTTTAAAAGGGCGAAATCTTTTACCTTTCTCGCTTTGACTAACTAACGTAGCATAGCAAGATAGTAGGAGTGGGCTGTTTTAAAAGACGAAAAATGAAGGAAAAAAATAGATAGCAAGGCGCTAGCCGGGAAATAAGGTCATTCATTCTAAAACATGAATAGAGCCCTCGCTTGTACGCATTCCGATCTTTACTCATTATCTAAAAATAGCCATGAGATAACTGGGACGAATGGTTCTGATTGGCTGACAACCACAACCAAGGTGTCAATCACGTTTTTTAGCCACGACATGTCGTTCAGCCGGGGAGAAACGAGCTGGGGTGAATGCCGATTGCTTTTGAAAAACTATGAAAAACTGACAGCAAGTTAAAACAAAGACCACGTATCTAAATTAAAATTAAAAAATACAAGTATCGACGGTGGGGTTGAGTACCAAATTAAGGAACACTTCGGGGAAGTTGCATGTCTAAATTTATCGATGATACGTGGGAACAGAAAGTGATCTCCCCTTTCCACTACGGCGTGTGGCCTTGTGGCGTAGTACGGTGAGGAGGGTGTGAGGACAGTGGGGTCGACACAGATACATCGCTTTAACATAATACTTTTACATTATTGCTATTAAATTTAAACGGTACTCACCAATGCTAGTATCACACTACTAGTCTTATAACTATTTAACCGAATGCAGCTTGAATTTTGCAGATATCATTGTTTCTTTGCACCGAAACACGCCAGACGCCTTTCCACGAATCACTAGGTGGCCACGCAAGGGGAGAGCAGTCTAGACGACGGGTTTGTACTTCTTCAAAACAAAACCAATGGAGTTGCTCGCTTCAAATTTGGGATAAGCTTGAAGCCAATCCGATAAGAAGAATTTGAATGACTCGAAATTTCAAACCTCTGCCGGATTAAGAATTGTTAGTGTACACATACCCTTAATGGACATCTAAAATATGGGGTTTTTGTTGAGACTGTCATTAGTTGGATTGTGTTTTTAAACTCTGTAACTGTACTGTTGATAACCCACAATCGATGAATTAATAGGCCGAGCATTGCCAGTTATTATATTTATAGACACAGTGCTAGTCACATTGATACTGTACTGTAGGAGACTTCCCATTTGATTAAAATAAATAAACTGTTACAAATGTTGATTTAAAACAAAAATCGTTGTTAAATGGATATCAAGTTATGATTTATTTATAATTTATTTTATTTAAGTTTTGTTTTATTAATTTTTTTTAAACATCTCGGTGGTGTCAGTTCATCTGAATGGTAGGCATATTTATTTATAGTATAGTCACAATCGTAATAATAATTTTAAAAAATATACACAAACTTTGCAGCGCTTCAAAAATCTTTAGCAGGCAAGTATTTTGTTAAGACAAGGACCTTAAAATGGAAACTTTCGATAAAATAAATAATTTTTAATTTAAGAAAAGAAGAAATAAGAAATTAATTTTACGGATAAACGATTCCATGACTTGAAATTTCAAATATGCTAAGGAAGAAAGGAGGACACATGAAGGAAGGAAGATGGGGAAAGGTGGGTGGGGAATGTGAAAGAAGGGAAGGGGGTAGGGTGAAGGAAAGAAGGTTGGGGAGGGAGGGCGAAAGAAGGGAAGGAAGGGGAGGGAGGGAAGAAAGTTGGGGAAGTAATGTGAAAGAAGGGGAGGGAAGGAAGGTGGGGGAGGAAAGTTAAAAGAAGATAAGGGAGGTCGGGGAGCTGGAAGTGGGGGGGGGTGGGGGGAAGACGCCTAAAATGATAAATATTGGTAACGCTAGATCTGCTACAATTTATTTATTTCTCTTTGTTATGAGTGAGTGATTGAGTTGTTGAATGAGTGGCAAAACTCGGAAATATGAGGCCTGGGCGATTTAACATTCTGAGCCCCGGGCCTCTTGATATTCTGAGGCCCATCCATCACTTTGGCACTACAGCCCATGTATGACTTTGGCCTGCCTCACCACATCTTTCCAGTCAGGCCATTCATACATCACTTTGGCACTACAGCCCATATATGACTTTGGCCTGTTTCACCACATCCTTCCAATGAGACCTAACCAGCGTTTTTCTTTGCATGGCTTATTCCCAGCTGCTGTAGATCTCTCTCCACCTCATCCATCCATCTAAACCTAGGTCTTCCTTTGAGCCGTTTCTTCTGGGGTTTTGATGGTGCACCCTATGGGGTTTTGATGGTGCACCCTCTGGGGTTTTGATGGTGCACCCTCTGGGGTTTTGATGGTGCACCCTCTGGGGTTTTGATGGTGCACTCTCTGTGGTTTTGATGGTGCACCCTCTGGGGTTTTGATGGTGCACCCTCTGTGGTTTTGATGGTGCACCCTCTGGGGTTTTGATGGTGCACCCTCTTGGGTTTTGATGGTGCACCCTCTGTCATTTTGGTCATTCTTTTTAAAAGTCCAGCCCAGGGTCGTCTGCCCCTTTTTATTTTTATTTTATTTCTGCTCCTAGTGTGGACTCCTGATTTAGACTATACAATTCCTGGTTGGTTTGATTCCCCATCCATATTCATCTTTTGTTGGTCCATATAATTTCCTGAGAACTTTCTTCTCCCATGTGTTTAATAGGTTTTCTGTCGTTTTTAGGGACTAGGTTTCACTGCGTTACAACTGGTCAGATGACAGTTTTAGATTTCTTTCTTTTTCTTTTATACTTTTGAGTATTTTGTAACTTCTTAAATATGCCTTCCTTCCGGTCTATATTCTTTCTTTTATTTCTGTTAGTAATACAGACATGTTTACCCTCAAACTCTTAAAATCGCACAATATCACCACAAAGTCGTTCAACACATTATCTTGATAGTAAAAAATAAACATACAGTATGTATAATGTATACATCTCATAATCGTACATTGTACGCCAAAATCGTAAGAGTAAACAGGTCTGGACATTTCTTTCATTTATCAAGGATCCCAGGTATATTAATTGATTTAATTTTTCAAAAGTCTGGTTTCTAATTTTAACGGCTTCATCGGTCTGTTATTAAATATGGAATGAAGAGAACTACACACTCAGACACATAAACTTTTAACTACAATTTGGCAAGAAGAGAAAATTCCAACAGTATGGGAAACAGCAGTAATAGGGCTTACTTCAGTAGTCACATAATACTCAAAAGTAAAAACATTACACGAAAAACAAAAGAAAACTATATATAAAATTAAAATCAGACCAGTGGTAACATGGGCAAATGAAACTTTGACCCAAACAAAAACCAACAAAGGATGATTATGGGTGGAGAATGCGAACCAATCAGGAATTGTACAGTCTATATCAGAATCCCACGCTAGTGGCAGAAATGAAAAAGGGCAGGCTACGCTGGGCAGGACACTTAGAGAGAAAGCCAAATGACAGAGGAGCGAAGAGGGTGCACCTCCAAAGCCCCCAGAGGAAAAACGGGACCTACAGCATCTGGGAGTCCAAACATTGAAAAGGAAAGCATCGGTCAGGTCTGAGTGGAAGGATGTGGTGAGGCAGCCCCCAGTGGCGTAGCGAGCTTAACTCGCGCCCGGGGCACAATACCTTTTTAGCGCCCCCCAATACCTTTTTAGCGCCCCCCCCTATTCGAAAACCATACAATATTATAGTAAAATATACCATTTGGCGCCCCTTTGTGAGTAGCGCCCGGGGCATGATGCCCCCCCTTGACCCCCCTCACTACGCCACTGGCAGCCCCGCATGTTTTATATTATTAGTACTGAGTGAACAATAAGTCTGTCATACGTGACGTGTGAACTCAGGTAAACTTTTTTATTTGGGGGGGGGGGGGGCAGAGGCGACTATTATATTTATCAATAAAGATGGTGTAAGTGTAGCAATGTTTGTGTAACAATGTTTGTGTAGCAATGTTTGTATAGCAATGTTGTTATAGCAATGTTTGTGTAGCAATGTTTGTATAGTAATGTTTGTATAGCAATGTTTGTGTAGCAATGTTTGTAAGCAATGTTAGTTTGTATAGTAATGTTTGTATAGCAATTTTTATATAGCAATGTTTGTATAGCAATGTTTGTAGGCCTATTTCTCAAAATCCCCGGACGCGATGTAAAATAACAAACAACTGCCCCCGATTAAGCCCTGGTGAAAATCTTAATATTTCGAAAAAAAACACAATATCCTGCTTCCGTTGACGTCATCAATCGGCCGTCTATCTCTGTCGACCTGGGCTGCTTCGGTAGAGCCCTGATCACTTGCCAAACATACTACCGCTAGATTGCAACTGCCCACCATTCCATGTTTACACCTGAACGTCTGCGCTCTACCAACAACAAGCCGGAAGCCAGGCCTGTCCATGAATGAAATTTCACTTCATGCCTCATTACCTTCACTATCTGGGTCAGTGCTTCTCATCATGTTTTCGGGACCCCCGCGTTGAATGCGGTGGCAGTGCGGTACACCATCTCGTCTCCTGCACCGCACTTGAGCTGGAGATATTGCGTTAACCTGGAACTTCGTGATTTAATGATGCGTAAAAAAAATCATCTTTAATATTAATTATTGTTGAGCGAACGGTCAGAAGGTATAAACCACCAAACATGAGAACCGGTGCCGAGGGTGGAAAATAATATTGAGGCCAGCGTGCTAGGGTACGCGATGCTGCCCGTCTCTATAAACTATAAAGTATAAAGCATTACTAGCTAGACACCTGCTTGTTGAGATTATTTACTCTCTGATCAAAATTTGTAAACATCAAATGTAGAGTCATATATAAGATTGTATCTCTGAGTGCGAGGAATTAGTCAGACGTTTTAATGGAACTACTAAAGAATAGAATTAAAATATATTTACTTTAATGATGATGTTTACATAAATTTTATTTCTTAGCAAATAAAAATTAGACCTATAAATAGTATTTATACTTTAGAACATCGAAATAAGATAGATTAGAACATCTAACTAAGATAGATTAGAACATCGAAAGAAGATAGATTAGAACATCCAAATAAGAAAGATTAGAACATCCAATAAGATAGATTAGAACATCGAAATAAGATAGATTAGAACATCGAAATAAGATAGATTAGAACATCGAAATAAGATAGATTAGAACATAGAAATAAGATGAAACTCAGGGGCTCTCCAATAATGACTTCAGGCCAATATGAACGATCTGAAGCCCCCCCCCACCCCCCCCCCCCCCCCCGTTTTCTCCACCCACCAACGGATAGAATCGTCACAAAAACGATAGACCCCCCTGACATATGACGTCACAATATATGTGTCCCAAGGGTTGGGGCAACCGGTGTTGTAAACTCATGGCATCACTCCATCCCCTCCCCCAAAACCGACCCCTCCCACATCCACATAGGCATTGTTAAGCAGATTTTACGGAATTAAATGAAGTCTTAATAAAGCAACAAAGTACACAGAAGAAGAAGACAGGAAGTCTTAACGCAACAAAGTACACAGAAGAAGAAGACAGGAAGTCTTAACACAACAAAGTACACAGAAGAAGACAGGAAGTCTTAACACAACAAAGTACACAGAAGAAGAAGACAGGAAGTCTTAACGCAACAAAGTACACAGAAGAAGAAGACAGGAAGTCTTAACACAACAAAGTACACAGAAGAAGACAGGAAGTCTTAACACAACAAAGTACACAGAAGAAGAAGACAGGAAGTCTTAACGCAACAAAGTACACAGAAGAAGACAGGAAGTCTTAACACAACAAAGTACACAGAAGAAGAAGACAGGAAGTCTTAACACAACAAAGTACACAGAAGAAGAAGACAGGAAGTCTTAACAAAACAAAGTACACAGAAGAAGACAGGAAGTCTTAACGCAACAAAGTACACAGAAGAAGAAGACAGGAAGTCTTAACACAACAAAGTACACAGAAGAAGACAGGAAGTCTTAACACAACAAAGTACACAGAAGAAGAAGACAGGAAGTCTTAACGCAACAAAGTACACAGAAGAAGAAGACAGGAAGTCTTAACGCAACAAAGTACACAGAAGAAGAAGACAGGAAGTCTTAAAGCAACAAAGTACACAGAAGAAGAAGACATGAAGTCTTAACGCAACAAAGTACACCGAAGAAGAAGACAGGAAGTCTGAACACAACAAAGTACACAGAAGAAGAAGACAGGAAGTCTTAACGCAACAAAGTACACCGAAGAAGACAGGAAGTCTGAACACAACAAAGTACACAAAAGAAGACAGGAAGTCTTAACGCAACAAAGTACACAGAAGAAGAAGACAGGAAGTCTTAACGCAACAAAGTACACCAAAGAAGACAGGAAGTCTGAACACAACAAAATACACAAAAGAAGACAGGAAGTCTTAACGCAACAAAGTACACAGAAGAAGAAGACAGGAAGTCTTAACGCAACAAAGTACACCGAAGAAGATAGGAAGTCTGAACACAACAAAGTACACAAAAGAAGACAGGAAGTCTTAACACAACAAAGTACACAGAAGAAGACAGGAAGTCTTAAAGCAACAAAGTACACAGAAGAAGAAGACAGGAAGTCTTAACACAACAAAGTACACAGAAGAAGACAGGAAGTCTTAAAGCAACAAAGTACACAGAAGAAGACAGGAAGTCTTAACACAACAAAGTACACAGAAGAAGAAGACAGGAAGTCTTAACACAAAAAAGTACGCAGAAGAAGAAGACATGAAGTCTTAACACAACAAAGTACACAGAAGAAGAAGACAGGAAGTCTTAACACAACAACGTACACAGAAGAAGACAGGAAGTCTTAAAGCAACAAAGTACACAGAAGAAGAAGACAGGAAGTCTTAACACAACAAAGTACACAGAAGAAGACAGGAAGTCTTAAAGCAACAAAGTACACAGAAGAAGAAGACAGGAAGTCTTAACACAAAAAAGTACGCAGAAGAAGAAGACATGAAGTCTTAACATAACAAAGTACACAGAAGAAGAAGACAGGAAGTCTTAACACAACAAAGTACACTGAAGAAGACAGGAAGTCTTAAAGCAACAAAGTACACAGAAGAAGAAGACAGGAAGTTTTAACGCAACAAAGTACACAGAAGAAGAAGTCATAGAATTGAGACAAGCGGTGTTAGAAAAATTCACCAACTTTACATTTTCTAGAAACATTCAAACTTGGCAGCTAAAACTGTCCTTTCCTGGCCTTCAATGAAGCATAAATGTCGATCACTTCATAAATATCAAATATCTTCACCTTAATCACAACATTCACATGAAGTCACACACACACACACACACATGAAGCCACAACATTCACATGAAGTCACACACACACACATTAAGCCACAACATTCACATGAAGTCACACACACACATGAAGCCACAAATTCACATGAAGTCACACACACACACACATGAAGCCACAAAATTCACATGAAGTCACACACACACGCATGAAGTCACAAAATTCACATGAAGACACACACACACATGAAGCCACAACATTCACATGAAGTCACACACACACACATTAAGCCACAACATTCACATGAAGCCACAAACACACACATGAAGCCACAACATTCACATGAAGTCACACACACACACATGAAGCCACAACATTCATATGAAGCCATTCACTCACATGAAGTCACACACACACACACGAAGCCACAACATTCACATGAAGCCACATACTCACATGAAGTCACACATACACACATGAAGCCACAACATTCACATGAAGTCACACACACACACATGAAGCCACAACATTCACATGAAGCCACACACTCACATGAAGTCACACACACACACATGAAGCCACACACTCACATGAAGCAACACACGAAGCGACACACACACATGAAGCAACACACTCACATGAAGCCACACACTCACATGAAGCAACACACTCACATGAAGCAACACACTCACATGAAGCAACACACTCACATGAAGTCACACACATGAAGCAACACACTCACATGAAGCCATACACTCACATGAAACAACACACTCACATGAAGCCACACACTTACATGAAGCCACACACTCACATGAAGCAACACACTCACATGAAGCAACACATTCACATGAAGTAACACACTCACATGAAGCAACACACTCACATGAAGCCACACCCTCATATGAAGCAACACACTCACATGAAGCAATACACCCACATGAAGCCACACACTCACATGAACCAACACACTCACATGAAGCCACACACTCACATGAAGCCACACACACATGAAGCAACACACTCACATGAAGCAACACACTCACATGAAGAAACACATTCACATGAAGTCACACACATGAAGCAACACACTCACATGAAGCCATACACTCACATGAAGCCACACACACACATGAAGCCACACAATCACATGAAGCAACACACTCACATGAAGCAACACATTCACATGAAGTCACACACATGAAGCCACACACTCACATGAAGCAACACACTCACATGAAGCAACACACTCACATGAAGCAACACACTCACATGAAGCAACACACTCACATGAAGCCACACACTCACATGAAGCAACACATTCACATGAAGCCACACACTCACATGAAGCCACACACTCACATGAAGCAACACACTCACATGAAGCAACACACTCACATGAAGCAACACATTCACATGAAGTAACACACTCACATGAAGCAACACACTCACATGAAGCCACACACTCATATGAAGCAACACACTCACATGTAGCAATACACTCACATGAAGCCACACACTCACATGAACCAACACACTCACATGAAGCCACACACTAACATGAAGCCACACACACATGAAGCAACACACACACATGAAGCAACACATTCACATGAAGCCACACACACATGAAGCAACACACACACATGAAGCAACACATTCACATGAAGCCACACACACATGAAGCCACACACTCACATGAAGCAACACACTCACATGAAGCAACACACTCACATGAAGCCACACACTCACATGAAGCAACACATTCACATGAAGCCACACACTCACATGAAGCCACACACTCACATGAAGCAACACACTCACATGAAGCAACACACTCACATGAAGCCACACACTCACATGAAGCAACACACTCACATGAAGCAACACATTCACATGAAGCCACACACTCACATGAAGCAACACACTCACATGAAGCCACACACTCACATGAAGCAACACACTCACATGAAGCAACACACTCACATGAAGCAACACACTCACATGAAGCCACACACTCACATGAAGCCACACACACACACATGAAGCCACACACACACATAAAGCCACACACTGACATGAAGCCACACACACACATGAAGCCACACACACAAATGAAGCAACACACTCACATAAAGCCACACACTCACATGAAGCAACACACTCACATGAAGCAACATACTCACATGAAGCAACACACTCACATGAAGCCATACACTCACATGAAGCCACATACTCACATGAAGCCACACACACACATGAAGCCACACACTCACATGAAGCAAAACATTCACATGAAGCCACACACTCACATGAAGCCACACACTCACATGAAGCAACACACTCACATGAAGCCACACACACACATGAAGCCACACACACACATGAAGCCACAAACTCAAATGAAGCAACACACTCACATGAAGCAACACACTCCTCTGGACTTTGTTTTTGTCAGGGACTTGCTCCCAATCTTATTATTTTCTCTCATGTTTAAGCAGATACATGTATAGATATTATTATATTATCTAAATTTAATTTATACTTATATGAATCTTTTTTTTTTTTTTTTTTGTACTGATGAAGGCATTTTGCAGTAACGTTTATTGTATTCGGTATGATCAACAATAAAGCCGAACATATATTGTTTTATTTACACAAATTGCTTGTGTCTCATTGATGTAGTTTGGTAGTAAGTTCTGATGTTGGTAGTGGGATCTGATGTTGGTCGTGGGATCTGATGTTGGTCGTGGGATCTGATGTTGGTCGTGGGATCTGATGTTGGTCGTGGGATCTGATGTTGGTCGTGGGATCTGATGTTGGTAGTGGGATCTGATGTTGGTCGTGGGATCTGATGTTGGTCGTGGGATCTGATGTTGGTAGTGGGATCTGATGTTGGTAGTGGGATCTGATGTTGGTAGTGGGATCTGATGTTGGTAGTGGGATCTGATGTTGGTCGTGGGATCTGATGTTGGTCGTGGGATCTGATGTTGGTAGTGGGATCTGATGTTGGTAGTGGGGTCTGATGTTGGTCGTGGGATCTGATGTTGGTCGTGGGATCTGATGTTGGTAGTGGGATCTGATGCTGGTAGTGGAATCTGATGTTGGTCGTGGGATCTGATGTTGGTAGTGGGATCTGATGTTGGTAGTGGGATCTGATGTTGGTCGTTGGATCTGATGTTGGTCGTGGGATCTGATGTTGGTAGTGGGATCTGATGTTGGTAGTGGGATCTGATGTTGGTAGTGGAATCTGATGTTGGTAGTGGGATCTGATGTTGGTCGTGGGATCTGATGTTGGTAGTGGGATCTGATGTTGGTAGTGGGATCTGATGTTGGTCGTGGGATCTGATGTTGGTAGTGGGATCTGATGTTGGTCGTGGGATCTGATGTTGGTAGTGGGATCTGATGTTGGTCGTGGGATCTGATGTTGGTCGTGGGATCTGATGTTGGTCGTGGGATCTGATGTTGGTAGTGGGATCTGATGTTGGTCGTGGGATCTGATGTTGGTCGTGGGATCTGATGTTGGTAGTGGGATCTGATGTTGGTAGTGGGATCTGATGTTGGTAGTGGGATCTGATGTTGGTAGTGGGATCTGATGTTGGTCGTGGGATCTGATGTTGGTCGTGGGATCTGATGTTGGTCGTGGGATCTGATGTTGGTAGTGGGATCTGATGTTGGTAGTGGGGTCTGATGTTGGTCGTGGGATCTGATGTTGGTCGTGGGATCTGATGTTGGTAGGGGGATCTGATGTTGGTAGTGGGATCTGATGTTGGTCGTGGGATCTGATGTTGGTCGTGGGATCTGATGTTGGTAGTGGGATCTGATGTTGGTAGTGGGATCTGATGTTGGTAGTGGAATCTGATGTTGGTAGTGGGATCTGATGTTGGTCGTGGTATCTGATGTTGGTAGTGGGATCTGATGTTGGTAGTGGGATCTGATGTTGGTCGTGGGATCTGATGTTGGTCGTTGGATCTGATTTTGGTCGTGGGATCTGATGTTGGTCGTGGGATCTGATGTTGGTAGTGGGATCTGATGTTGGTAATGGGATCTGATGTTGGTCGTGGGATCTGATGTTGGTCGTGGGATCTGATGTTGGTAGTGGGATCTGATGTTGGTAGTGGGATCTGATGTTGGTAGTGGGATCTGATGTTGGTAGTGGGATCTGATGTTGGTCGTGGGATCTGATGTTGGTAGTGGGATCTGATGTTGGTCGCGGGATCTGATGTTGGTAGTGGGATCTGATGTTGGTAGTGGGATCTGATGTTGGTAGTGGGATCTGATGTTGGTAGTGGGATCTGATGTTGGTAGTGGGATCTGATGTTGGTCGTGGGATCTGATGTTGGTAGTGGGATCTGATGTTGGTCGTGTAATCTGATGTTGGTAGTGGGATCTGATGTTGGTAGTGGGATCTGATGTTGGTAGTGGGATCTGATGTTGGTCGTGTCGTCTGATGTTGGTAGTGGGATCTGATGTTGGTAGTGGGATCTGATGTTGGTCGTGGGATCTGATGTTGCTAGTGGGATGTGGTGTTGGTAGTGGGATCTGATGTTGGTAGTGTAGTATGATGTTGGTAGTGGGATCTGATGTTGGTAGTGTAGTCTGATGTTGGTAGTTGAGTCTGATGTTGGTAGTGGGATCTGATGTTGGTAGTGGAATCTGATGTTGGTAGTGGGATCTGATGTTGGTCGTGGGATCTGATGTTGGTAGTGGGATCTGATGTTGGTAGTGGGATCTGATGTTGGTAGTGGGATCTGATGTTGGTCGTTGGATCTGATGTTGGTCGTGGGATCTGATGTTGGTCGTGGGATCTGATGTTGGTAGTGGGATCTGATGTTGGTAATGGGATCTGATGTTGGTCGTGGGATCTGATGTTGGTAGTGGGATCTGATGTTGGTCGTGGGATCTGATGTTGGTAGTGGGATCTGATGTTGGTAGTGGGATCTGATGTTGGTAGTGGGATCTGATGTTGGTCGTGGGATCTGATGTTGGTAGTGGGATCTGATGTTGGTCGCGGGATCTGATGTTGGTAGTGGGATCTGATGTTGGTAGTGGGATCTGATGTTGGTAGTGGGATCTGATGTTGGTCGTGGGATCTGATGTTGGTAGTGGGATCTGATGTTGGTCGTGGGATCTGATGTTGGTAGTGGGATCTGATGTTGGTAATGGGATCTGATGTTGGTCGTGGGATCTGATGTTGGTAGTGGGATCTGATGTTGGTCGTGGGATCTGATGTTGGTAGTGGGATCTGATGTTGGTAGTGGGATCTGATGTTGGTAGTGGGATCTGATGTTGGTAGTGGGATCTGATGTTGGTAGTGGGATCTGATGTTGGTCTTGGGATCTGATGTTGCTAGTGGGATCTGATGTTGGTAGTGGGATCTGATGTTGGTAGTGTAGTATGATGTTGGTAGTGGGATCTGATGTTGGTAGTGTAGTCTGATGTTGGTAGTTGAGTCTGATGTTGGTAGTGGGATCTGATGTTGGTAGTGGGATCTGATGTTGGTCGTGGGATCTGATGTTGGTAGTGGGATCTGATGTTGGTAGTGGGATCTGATGTTGGTAGTGGGATCTGATGTTGGTAGTGGGATCTGATGTTGGTCGTGGGATCTGATGTTGGTCGTGGGATCTGATGTTGGTAGTGGGATCTGATGTTGGTCGTGGGATCTGATGTTGGTAGTGGGATCTGATGTTGGTCGTGGGATCTGATGTTGGTCGTGGGATCTGATGTTGGTCGTGGGATCTGATGTTGGTCGTGGGATCTGATGTTGGTAGTGGGATCTGATGTTGGTAGTGGGATCTGATGTTGGTAGTGGGATCTGATGTTGGTCGTGGGATCTGATATTGGTAGTGGGATCTGATGTTGGTAGTGGGATCTGATGTTGGTAGTGTAGTCTGATGTTGGTAGTGGGATCTGATGTTGGTAGTGGGATCTGATGTTGGTAGTGTAGTCTGATGTTGGTAGTGGGATCTGATGTTGGTAGTGGGATCTGATGTTGGTAGTGGTATCTGATGTTGGTAGTGGGATATGATGTTGGTAGTGGAATATGATGTTGGTAGTTGAATATGATGTTGGTAGTGGAATATGATGTTGGTAGTGGAATATGATGTTGGTAGTGGTATCTGATGTTGGTAGTGGAATATGATGTTAGTAGTGGGATCTGATGGTGAATTAGAGAATAAGAAAAGAGGAATTATTGAAAATCATGAATCTATAAGATTAATTAATTTTTGTATCCATTAAATAATACAAAGGAAGATTCGATATTGGTAGGATGTAACTCAAAGTAAAAGCTCAGGGTATTCTTACACCCAAAGGGGCGGCACTAACCCTAGCTACGCCACTGTGTAGGTCAGCAGGGTTCCCATAAGTGCATTCTCAGTAAAATCTCATACATAATCTTATTTCTCTCATGCCCTCATTTCACACCGGCGCCGTCATAATCTTATTTCTCTCATGCCCTCATTTCACACCGGCGCCTTCATAATCTTATTTCTCTCATGCCCTCATTTCACACCGGCGCCGTAATAATCTTATTTTTCTCATGCCCTCATTTCACACCGGCGCCGTCATAATCTTATTTCTCTCATGCCCTCATTTCACACCGGCGCCGTCATAATCTTATTTCTCTCATGCCCTCATTTCACACCGGCGCCGTCATAATCTTATTTCTCTCATGCCCTCATTTCACACCGGCGCCGTCATAATCTTATTTCTCTCATGCCCTCATTTCACACCGGCGCCGTCATAATCTTATTTCTCTCATGCCCTCATTTCACACCGGCGCCGTCATAATCTTATTTCTCTCATGCCCTCATTTCACACCGGCGCCGTCATAATCTCATTTCTCTTATTGCCTCATTTCATATCATCATAATCTAGACACTAGATTCCAGATAGTTTGGCGCCCGGGGGCAAGATTCATTTTAAAGCGACCCTCTTTTATCAACTCTCAATTCCATTATTTTCATCAATAAATACTATCAAAGCACATTTTGGCACCCCTAACTAGTCTGGCGCCCACGGACATCCTCTCCCAGCCCCCCCAACCCTCCAGTTACGCATCTGAATGTACCGAAAATGCTTTAAAATAAGCGATTTTATTTCAAATGGGTTTCCAACGAACAGAATTCTTGTTGGCTGATATACAAAACAGCCATAAGCGATATGAAAGTAAAGGGAGATAAAGACAAGAAAATAGGAAATCTGAAAAAACAATATCGAATTATCTCCCTTAGTTATTTGAAACCTCTCCTATTCTGCATTCCCGCACCATACCCCATGAAAGTAAAGGGAGATAAAGACAAGAAAATAGGAAATCTGAAAAAACAATATCGAATTATCTCCCTTAGTTATTTGAAACCTCTCCTATTCTGCATTCCCGCACCATACCCCATGTTAACGTGACCTTCATCATACGTCATTTTGACTTGACCTTCACCATACGTCATGCTGACCGACACCCTCATCCTGCGTCATGTTAACTAGACCAAATTATGCGGAAATACAACTTTAAAAATAGATTCCAGGACTTCCAATTTCAGAGTATCCACCTATACCATGACGTCATGCCATCCGGCGGTGTATATTCCTGGCATACGAGTGTGACGTAATGCCAAGCGGTAGTGTAGCAACCTAACCTAAGACGTCATTCCAAGTTGATGTTCTCTTGCTCCTTGCAACTTTACTCCAAAAAGTTCATATCACTGGCGTACTTAAAGTTTGCGGCGCTGGAGTAAAACTCTGGCGTAACTTAAGTTACCAACGTGGGAGTAAACGCTTTTAGTTAGATAGTATTGGTCTGGTTATTTCTGGTACTTTGAACAACAATGGCAGCCCCCACCCACCCATCACACACACACATCATTAAACAAATATAGCCATAGTATTCTCCCCTACAAAGTTTGACCACGGTTATCTCCCCTGAACTATTCAAAAAAAAAAAAAATATTTTGAGAAATACAGAAAAGCATTTCTTTTGTATTCTCTGACATATCTGTCAAATCATGACATTATATTCACTGACATATCTGTCAAATCATGACATTATATTCACTGACATATCTGTCAAATCATGACATTATTTAAAAGCACAGACAAGACTTATAAAATGTTGACATCTCTGAATATTGCTTTCGTCCTCTGTAAGAAAGTTTTCGACAACTTTTGGGACGACAGTCCGAAAACCCTAACCCCCTTCCCCCCTCCCCCCCAACCCGACCCTCACACCACACAAAACAAACCAACCGACCAACTACAGACAGCATTCTACCACACATTTGTTAGGACGTGGATGAAATTATTGAATAAAGTTTTTCAAATATTGCACCCCACACTGGCTGTGATGGCCATTCTCAACCCCTCTCCCCCAAAGGTCAAATAATACACAATGAAAATAAACACTTTTTGGAGTGGATTCAGACATTGTCCGCTAACTATGTGTATCAAATTAAATGGATGTACTTAAGTCTACCCTCTATATAAAGTTGAGATTTTCCCAGAATCCTTTAGGGGAACTGTCAATCCATAAGACTGATCCCATAGCCCTTTAGTTGAAAGCTTTTTAATTAAGTCTTATCCTAAATCTCTTTAGTGGAGCCGCTAAGATGGATACTTATCCTAGAGCCATTTAGGGGAGCAGCTAAGATGGAGACTTATCCTAGAGAAATTTAGTGGAGCAGCTTAGACGGAGACCTATCCTAGAGCAATTTAGTGGAGCAGCTTAGACGGAGACTTATCCTAGAGCCATTTTGTGGAGCAGCTAAGATGGAGACTATCCTTGAGCCATTTAGTGGAGCAGCTGAGACGGAGACTTATTCTAGAGCCATTTTGTGGAGCAGCTAAGATGGAGACTTATCCTTGAGCCATTTAGTGGAGCCGCAAAGATGGATACTTATCCAAGAGTCATTTAGTTGAGCAGCTGAAATGAAGACTTATCCTATAGCCATCTAGTTGAACAGCTAAGATGGAGACTTATCCTAGAGCCATTTAGTGGAGCAGCTAAGATGAAGACTTATCCAAGAGCCATTTAGTGGAGCAGCTAAGATGGAGACTTATCCTAGAGCCATTTAGTGGAGCAGCTTAGACGGAGACTTATCCTAGAGCAATATAATGGAGCAGCTTAGACGGAGACGTATCCTAGAGCATTTTAGTGGAGCCGCTTAGACGGAGACTTATCCTAGAGACATTTTGTGGAGCAGCTAAGATGGAGACTTATCCTAGAACCATTTAGTGGAGCAGCTAAAATGTAGACTTATCCTAGAGCCATTTAGTGGAGCAGCTGAGATGGAGACTTATCCTAGAACCATTTAGTGGAGCAGCTAAGATGAATACTTATCCTAGAGCCATTTAGTGGAGCAGCTAAGATGGAGACTTATCCTAGAGCCATTTAGTGGAGCAGCTGAGATGGAGACTTATCCTAGAACCATTTAGTGGAGCAGCTAAGATGAAGACTTATCCTAGAGCCATTTAGTGGAGCAGCTGAGATGGAGACTTATCCTAGAGCCATTTAGTGGAGCAGCTGAGATGGAGACTTATCCTAGAGCCATTTAGTTGAGCAGCATAAACGATAATTTCTTGTATTAAAAGCCGAAGAAATGGATTTTAGTTTTCTTTAGATTTTCAGATAATGGTCTCAACGAGTCAGCATAATATGGGCCTCAAAGACCGATCCGTCTGATAAATGGGCCTTAGTTTGTGCCGGTCAAATGTTTAACATCAATATCAAACTACTACTTGCAGTTACATCTTCGTATGTTATTGTTATTGGGACTTTCATTTTAAAAACTTAAAACGGAAGAAAAGTTAAAAGACTGTAACTAGTGGGAGAGAACTCGAATCTTGACATCTTCGTTATCAGCCAGCCAGGACCTGCACTCAAGTGTCAACCGTCACATGGTAATACGTTTAGCGTGTGTTTGTGGGTATGTGTGTGTGTTTTGTGTCTGTGTGGGCGTGAAATGTGTTTACATTTTTGTGTCGACAGATACACGAATTGGTTGTGTTCGATTACACGTGTCCTCCCCGTCAGGGATTTCCAGCTGTAAGACAGGTCGAGAAAATCGATCAAGTAAAATAAATATTAAACATTTAAGTTTCCATCGGAGTTCTCAAACGATTAATTTACTTCTTAAACAAATAAGCGTGTATCTAAGATTATGTTATCAAACTATGCCATAGTTTGATCTACTGAAACTAGACCTGCATTTGGATTACCCCTCATCACACCACCACCTTCAATACCGCTGGTCACCCCTCCCACCCAATACCACGGGTGACATCTCCCACTTTCATTACCTCTGGTCACATCCCAAACGTTCTACTTATGATATATCTGCTGCATGTTAATCCACTTACTAATCCATAAGTTACAGCCTGCAGGCCATCATGTTAATCCACTAACTAATCCAAAAGTTACTGCCTTCAGACCATCATGTTTATCCACTAACTAATCCATAAGTTAGCGCCTGCATGCCAACATATTCACCCACTAACTAATCCATAAGTTAATGTCTGCATGCCAATATCTTAATCGACTAACTAATCCATAAGTTAGTGCCTACCGGCCCACATCTTAATCCACTAACTAATCCATAAGTTAGTGCCTACCGGCCCACAGGTCCTGACTGAATTCTTAAAGAATGTCTCTTCAACAGTTCAATGATTTATTGATAATCAATTTTTTCTTCTCTTTGACACGTTGATGCTAGCGTTCGATGAACTGATCATCTTATAGAATTATTGGTACGAGATTGGGCTGGGCAGTTTTCTTGGAGGGGGGGGTGGTCTTGGAGGTGGTTGGCTGGTTGGCATTATTTGTACACGGGTGGGTTTGGGGGATGGCTTGACAGTGGTTGGCATTATTGATACAAAGGATGGTTGGGGGTTGCCTTGTAGGCGGTTGGCATTGAACATATTTCAAATGCCTGAAAATTATTGTGACGCGAAAGAACAGCACTAAGTTGTAAGTGCACGGTCATGTTTGCTAAGTAAATGCATATATATATATATATTTAAACAAATAAATGACACTCTACATATTTTATTAAAGTACTAGAACATATGACCCGGTGTTACAAGGTTAATAAATGATACGCTTTTTTGATGCTACTTAACCTAGCATTAGAGAGTTAGAGAGTTAAAGAAGCATACTTATTGACACCAGAGGGACAATCACAGGGTACTTTCTGAGGGGAAACTCGAGACCCACAACCAATGGGCACTCTCTACAATCAACCCCTTCAGTATCTTGCACATGCTGATGACATAGCATTGTTAGGGAGGGGGGAGGGCAGTATGGAGATGCCTGTAAGAAAAACTTGGAGGGATGGCGTGGGAGAGAAAAGAGGGAGAGAGAGAGATGCCCAAACTGACTGGGATTACGCAACAACTTGGTAAAATTTTCATACAATGTTATTAAGATTTTTAAAAAATTTCTTTGACTGAAATTTCTGATTGAGAGAAATATTTCGCATTTGAAACTTTGTACTTTAGAAGAGACAATTTTTGTATATGTTTCTAAGTCGACACTATGTCACTTCTCTAAGATTTGCGGAACTTAAAGGAAATCCGTATTTGATTGATCCAGAATGATCATCTCCTCTAATAAGAGGAAGAGGTGAGGGAGAAAGGAGATAAACAAAAGAAGTAAAAAGGTTTAAAAAGGGGTTAAAAAATGTTATCTTCAACCCGCAACGAGACACAATTGTATCCATCATTTAATTGAACAGCCTTTGTTCGTAAAAAAAAAAAAGCGTTTTTGTGTGTTTAAAATTGGTTTCGTTAAGATTTCCGGATTCTTGAGCCAGTTTCTTCCGTAAGGTACCTCGGTGATACCATTCAAAGAGATGTCCGCTTGGACGAGCACATTAACAATGTGTGCAACTAGGCAAACAAGATTCTAGGGTTCTTAAGGCGAAATCTGAAGATCGGCAACTCCAGTGTGAAAGAAAAAGCTTATCAAGCCTTTGTCCGGCCGCTTTTAGAGTATGCATCTTCAAAGTCTGAGACCCATTTACACAGAAGAGCATCGACAGGTTGGATGCGGTCCAGCACCGGGCAGCACGCTTTGTTCTGAACCGCTACAGGAATACCTCAAGTGTTGACAGCATGCTGGAAACACTGGGCTGGTCATTATTGGAGGAACCACGACGATTATCCAGGCTCTCCATGATGTACAATATAAATAATGGGCTGGTCCACTGCTAAAGTATTAAACAGAAACTCGTCCCTCTCCCCCATAGACAGCGTCGGGGTCATGACAGACAGTTCCGGCTCATACCAGCGAGAAGCCAGTATAGGAACTGCTCATTCCTGCCAAAGACAATCAGGGACTGGAACAAGCTTCCAAAAGGAACAGTTGAGTCGATAACACTTGACTCATTTGCCTCTATTGCCTCAGGCCTTCCAGCCCCCAGTGCATGATACCCTCACTAAGTAACTCTTGCAATCAGTGAGATATCCTCATCAACAAAGAAACATTGCAAATCCCCTTTACATGCATAAGAGCCATAATGATCAATAAATTGATCGTGGGCCCTTAATATAGAAGAAGAAGAAGGCAGTTATTTCTCAGATTGTCCCAACTCAAATATTAATAACATTTCTTTAAAATTGTTGTATTGATTTTATTTTTACCCAGATGCCATCGCGAGCCGTCACGTGACTATTGGGCGCCCCTTGCCAATTTTCGGCTTGTTGCGCACTATATTCAAATGCCATTGTTTGATTTTTTCCCACACCACAACTTCGGGCCCCTTAAATATCATAGACCCCCTGCGGCCGCAGTTTTTTCAGGGCCCACGAAACGGCTTTGCACCCCCACTCACCCAACCCAGAGGTGTAGCTATAGTGTCTTCCCACCGCTTAGCTACGCCTCTGCACCAAACACAAATGAACACACACCCCTTATGTTAACTCCGTACCATTATGATAATAATGTAATATGATAAAGATAATCAGATCGGTATCCTTGTGTTTAAGTCAACGATAGGTAGTACATTAAACGGCCACGTGATACGGTGAGAACTTCAACTTCTATGTGGCCACAGATCAATCAATGCGCTCCACTGTGGACCAAACATTAGTGTGTGACCTACTTCCTCAAGTTTGTTTCTGTTGCTCGTTATGGTACACTTGTTTAGTAGGTTGGCCGGTTGGATAGATGATGAATGCTGCCCCACCCCAAGTAGGCTACACCATAGTCAGAGCCTACCCCCCCCCCCCCCCCCCCCCAATAATAAAACCAACACTTGACCAACTTCTGAGACACTGTTGGCAAAACACCATCTTTGTTAACACACAAATCTACCAATATTGATTCAGGGATTTCTAACTTCTACCTGCGCACCAAGACCCCGTGTGTACATTCATTATTTGACCAGGTTTGTACAAAGTCAAAGTGCACCATTCCGTTAATTTATCGATTTCAATTTTGAAAGGAATTGCTAAATTTTGAATTGAATATTGGGGTGTTGGTGGGGGGTGGGAGCTCAGTTCTTTAACTTTAAGCTATTGAGTCAAATGTCCCTGTCATTGGGGGGGGGGGGGGGGGGGTAAAATATTCCTGTCAAAAGCAGAAGTCAAGTCATAAAGCGTATCAATGCTATTTATAAGTGTATTGGAGGTCTTAGGTTGTTAGGTCATGTTAGGTATATAGGTCATACATCTTATTGGGTAGATAGGTCTACTACAGTCATAGGTCATTTTAGATAGATATGTCTACTACTGTTAGATAGGTCATCTACAGTTAGACAGGTCTAGTACTGTCATAGGTCCTGTTAGGTATTAAGGTCTACTGCGGTTAGATAGGTCTATTACAGTCATAGGTCATGTTTGATAGGCAGGTCTACTGCGGTTAGTTATGTCTATTACAGTCATAGGTCATGTTTGATAGGCAGGTCTACTGCGGTTAGATATGTCTATTACAGTCATAGATCATGTTTGATAGGCAGGTCTACTGCAGTTAGATAGGTCTATTACAGTCATAGATCATGTTTGATTGGCAGGTCTACTGCGGTTGTCATAGCATAGACTATTTGTCATGTTCAAAACTTTTGAACCATCTATTTACCATGAACACTTAAATTTAAAGTCATCAAAACATTTGCTGCGTTGAACAAGTTCACGAACAAATTGCTTGTATAATTTAAATTGAACAGTCACACCACAATACCTACAATTTATTGTTGGCCTTAAACATAATATATTTGCGGGTTTGAAGTCATTTAGTTGAAGTCATTTAGTTGAAGTCAATTAGTTGAAGCCATTTAGTTGAAGTCATTTAGTTGAAGTCATTTAGTTGAAGTCATTTAGTTGAATTCATTTAGTTGAAGTCATTTAGTTGAAGTCATTTAGTTGAAGTCATTTAGTTGAAGTCATTTAGTTGAAGTCATTTAGTTGAAGTCATTTAGTTGAAGTCATTTAGTTGAAGTCATTTAGTTGAAGTCATTTAGTTGAAGTCATATAGTTGAAACTTAACTACTCATTCAGGTCATTAGAGTTTTTTAAATTTTTATGTAAATTTACTTGTCAACAAATTTTAATTTTATACTAGATCTAATTTTAATTTTCTGCTGAGAATATAAAAATTTTTATTAGCTTTGTTAAGTTGTGATAAATTTACTAATATTTTTGTTCCTACAATCGTCTGGATAATATTCCTATGATCATTTATTAAAGTAACTTTAATTGAATGTTTAATAACTTGGCTCTTTATGTATTGAAAACATATAGACAAGACATAATTGTCAACACAAAGTAAAAGTCAATATAGACAACTGATTATAGTCTAATTTATTCAACATATTAATATAGACAACTGATTATAGTCAACATGTAGACAACTAATTTATTTTTAAAATATTTTGTTTTACATATTTATTTTACTGTTCAAAAAATTAGCAAAAAAATGTATTTGAACGTTAAAATGGTCAGGCAGTTATAACGCTAGATTGACTTTATTTGACATAATACAAAAAAAAAAAATAACCAAACTGATATGTGAGACTTTAACAATATTTTACCCATCAAAAATCATCTTTCTATTTTCATTAAGTTTTATAAAAAAATATATACAACATACATTAGTTTTCTTTTACAACTCAATTATTTTTAAATGAAATTTTCAGGCTTTATAATGCAATATAAATTGTCATAGAAACTGAATTTTAAACAATAAAAAATAATTAAAATATCAATATTTGTTCATTTATCATGAACTTTTATACAGACATATTGAACTTTTATACAGACATATTGAACTTTTATACAGACATATTGAACTTTTATACAGACATATTGAACTTTTATACAGACATATTGAACTTTTATACAGACATATTGAACTTTTATACAGACATATTGAACTTTTATACAGACATATTGAACTTTTATACAGACATATTGAACTTTTATACAGACATATTGAACTTTTATACAGACATATTGAACAAATACTTTTAAAAAAGTAGTAAAAAATAAAAAAAAGCAAAGTAAAAAAAGAAATAAGTCACCCAAATGAAAGACTTTTTGTAATGGTGGTTGCTCATATGATAAATAGGTCAAAAGGGGTTGATCTTAGGATAAATAGTTTAAAAGTGGTTGCTCTTATGATAAATAGGCCAAAAGTGGTTGCTCTTATGATAAATAGGTCAAAAGTGGTTGCTCTTTTGATAAATAGGTCAAAAGTGGTTGCTCTTATGATAAATAGGTCAAAACAATGTTTTTTTTTAAATTAACAAACTTTATAAAAACCAATGTGCTATTTATAGTGTAGTTTTCTTTTATTAAGTTATAAAATTCTACAAAAATAAGCTGGTTATAAAACACCAACACTCCAGATTGACAGTGTAAACAACTTAATCAGCGCATTCACTTTTTCTACACATTTAAAACATTCACTTTTTGTACACATTTAACACATTCACCTTTTCTACATATTTAACTCATTCACTTTTTTTTTACACTACTTATTAACAAATGGCAGTAGATGCTGTGCACAATAGTACATTCGAGTAGGCGCACAATGACACATTCGACAACAACACTTATTGTATGCTCACTTTAAATTTATAGAGATGAATAACTACTGGAAGGTTGACCTCACAGTTTATAGGTTTGACCTCCAAAAGTCAGTTATTCATGATATCATCAAACGTCATGCAAATTGTAAACACATACGTAAGCAACATTCATAATCAGATCTACAACATCATTAAGTGGAAATTGTTAGATCCAATTTCAAACATATTCATTTTATTGTTAAGATTATCACAAGTAATTATTTCCATGTCATTTAATTTATGAATAAAACATTCATTTCTAAAGACATAAATTGGTGATCTTCATAATATAATGCCGTATATTTAGAACATATTTCTTCAACAAAATAATCCTCTTGACGAGTAAGAGTATTGAAGTAATCAACAAATAAAGTGTTTATAAATAAAAAAGTTGGATCATTTAAATTCGGTTTTTAATTTCCCAACGAATCAAAATAATTTAAACACCCTTCCTGACGCTCTCAAAAACAGCCAGACGCTGGAGTCCTTCAAAACAAATTTAAAAACTCATCTATTTCGGAAACACCTGCTGGAATGATGATGTCTACAATCTTTTCCAGCTTGTTATTACCTCCCAGCTTAGTTTTTGTCCCGCGCTTCGAGCCTATGGGGATGAAGCGTGATTTTTCAAATGAACTTTATTATTATTATTATTATTATTATCTATAAAGCCGTAACCATGGCAACATTTTACAAATATTTTAAAAGTTCTTTTTTATTTAAAAAAAAAAAACACATGATTTTCATTATTTGTGTGGGTGGGGGTAAGTAATTGGAAAAAATTAACTGTTACAATGATATTTTTGTGGGAACACCCTCGACCCGCACACACTCTTTTACTTACAGAAAATTAAGTGATAAAACAAAATTAGTACAACTAAGTTGTGCCGGGTAAACTCATTTTTGTTGGATCCTTGCCTGGAGGCTGTAACACAACTTAAATGTGGGTGTGGCCTTGTACCTGAACTTTAAGTACTTTGCTACCTGGCACATTTACCTCCCCTTCCCTGCCAACTATCAAAGGTTAACAAAACAGGACAAATATTGGGCCTAAGAACATCTGGTAGTTGTCATAACCTGTCCTGCCGTCATAAATGAAATAACTTGCCCTGCTGTCATAAATGTCATAACCTGTCCTGCTGTCATAACTTGCCCTGCTGTCATAACTTGCCCTGCTGTCATAAATGTCATAACCTGTCCTGCTGTCATAAATGAAATAACTTGCCCTGCTGTCATAAATTGCCCTGCTGTCATAAATGTCATAACCTGTCCTGCTGTCATAACCTGCCCTGCTGTCATAAATGTCATGACTTGCCCTGCTGTCATATATGTCATAACTTGCCCTGCTGTCATCAAGTAAGTTAACTGTTCAATGACTGTTTTATCAGCAAAGACACACAGAGACAGAGACACACAGACACCGCAGTGGTCTAATAAGGTCAATGAATTGCTCCAGTTAAGGTCTAGTCAACTGGGTCAAATACTCAAATTAGAAAGGTCAATTTGCTTCAATTAATTCAAGCCAGGTTTTTTGACAAGTCCTAAGCTGTTGGGGAGGGGGGGTGGAAAGGGGGGCGGGTAATTGAAATAGAATGATGTCTCCCACCGTGAGCTGCAACAAAATTGTTTTTAACATGAGATAATGTTGAGATCAAGTCCAAATCTAGTCACAGATGACTTGAGTTCAACTCAAGAAATGTCAACTTTTTGGTGAAATGTTGAAGCCAAATATCGGCAATCAATTATCTTTCTAAGAGAATCAGTGGCGTAGATAGCATTACTGCCGCCTGGGGCGGACCGAGAATTTTAACGCCCCTACCACACAAAAAAAATATGTAGATGGTCAAAAAATGTCACCCCTGCATGTAAAGAAAAATGTGTTGTCCCCCCCCCCCCCCCGGGCACCCCCTTTTTGTCCTACGCCAATGAATGGAATATTTTGTGCCATTATTGGGCTGCCTAGAAGTTAGTTATTCATGATATCATCAACTCACATGAACAACTCACAATGTGGATACAGGAACAACTGGCAATGTGGATGTACATAATTTAAGCATCCAAGGAGTTCATTGACCTCCCAAACTGGTGTTGACCAACAGTCAGAGGTGTAACTTCATACATCAAGTGAGGGGGGGGGGCACCTTGGTATGGCAAATAGTAAAAAAATTCTCATTTATGGCTCAAAACTAAGGGACCCCACACCTCGTAATCCTTTTAGTTACGCCATTGCTGACATTGACATAAACTGCGTCCATATGTCTCTCAAGGTCATCCACTAAGACCAGTAGGGATTAAATGGTTAAGCTAAGTCTTATGGTATGTCTTTTGTGCTTGATTAGCTAGTACCATAGTAACTACCAAACAGATTGGATCAATAAATCCACTTGTTACATGTAATAGACATTGTAACAGATGAACCAAGTTCTGGGTCAAGATGAACCAGTTCTGGGTCAAGACGTCAAGACCCTTATGACTAAAGGGTTCAGTGAAGCTCGGGGTCCAACAACTTTCTGTGTCAAGATGAAAAATCTTCAGGTAAGAGGAAGTCCTCCTCCATGTAAACAACATCCAGCACATCGGAGGAGGAAGAGTCTGTGTGCCTCCTCGAGTCCTCAGACTGAAAGCCGTCTCTTAAATTGCTGGAAGAATCGCTGAGAGATATTTTGGCAGGCGAATAGGAATCATGAGACGACGTGGCCCCCACGCTTGAGCAAGAATCCAACCTGCTGCTGTGATCCCCGTCAGAGTACTGGGACTCGTCTTCGACAACCTCCTCGTAAAAGACATCAATGGGGGCATTCAGATCGTCCATCATGCCGCCTTCAAAACACAGCTGGCTTTGGTCAATGATAATACTGTCATAGCTGTGGCTGTCGTGCCGAGTGACGTGAGAATCATCCTCCAAGAAGAAGACAGACTCGCAGGAGTCGCTGGAGTCCAGGCATTGTGGAGTATTGCCAATGGCCGATGGGGCTGGTTGGTTGTGGAGATCATGTAGGAACTCTTCAAGCTGTGGGTTCACGTTGATGGTAGTCTGCACGTGACTAGTACAGACCAGCAAATGGTTCTTCAGCATCTCTTGAAGTTCATCTCTTTCCTCCTTTAACCTCTTCAAGTCAGAGATCAGATGGTTGGAGGCTGTCTCAAGGCGGCGAATTTTCTGTTGAAAGACCAAAATGTTATTTTTAATTATTTTTTTTAAAAAGGTCAACTATCAAGCTGTGGGCAACCCCAGGGGCGTCACTAGAGGGGTGCAGGTCGGAAGGCGTTAAACCAACCCTAGTGAAGCCTGTGGGGTAAGACCAGGGCGTCACTAGAGGGGTGCAGAACGGAAGGAGCTACATCAACCCTAGTGAAGCATGTGGGTAGGAGCTAATATTAAAGATGGCGAGCTATTAGCAGGGAGATAATTTAGTGTAAAGCATAAATGTCATGAAATTAATTTAAACTAAACATTTCAAAAAATCCATCTTCCGTTAAAATAACTTTAGAGTACAATTTATTTTTACTAGGTTAGATAACTCTCAGTTGTTTAAAACTAGGAATGGTATTGCTGTATTAAAATTTAATGTACGCTGACTTGAGTCTTGTCGGGTGAAGGGGATAATCATGCCCACCCCGCCCCAGTCCTGCACCCACCCCTATTACCCCCTCCCCCTTACTCCTTCTCTCAACCTAGTCTAGGCCTTCACCTAATCAGCTAGGGGTGCTGAGTCCTACGTAGTTTAGAAAACCCCAAGGGTAGGGTGACTAGACTAAACTGTACAGCCGGTGGGTTATCTAGATCCGGTGTCAGTTAGTGACATAACGGACCAACACAACAGGTGAACAAAAATTCGGTGTTGTTCTAATTTTTTTTAAAAAAGCTACAATGGTTCTCAAAATTTACACACAACTTGACTTTGAAATGAGGTGTGGGTCTATTGGAAATAATATTTTCTGCAAAGTTTTCAAACAATGATCATGTACCACAAAACCGACAGATTGAGAATCACTGAGCTATGATTCAAGTATTTTATACCAAAAGTCATATCAAATAATTTGTCACGTTTTCATGTTGTTAGTTGAGCCCATGGCCGTGCTAAGGGTAAGGGGAGAGGCACTCGTCTCGACGCAGAGGGGCGTCGCCAAAATCGTGTACAGGTGTTAGTACATGAGCGACATTTGTTGATACATGTATTGATATGTGTTGGTATATGTTGGTACAGTTGTTGGTACACATGTCTGTACAGCTGTTGGTAGATGTTTAAGCACGTGTTGTTAAAGGCGTGTGTACATGTGTCTACTTACATCAGTAACTGCACTCAAAACACATCTCTTTAAACTCTACTATCCTGACTGATTTCCCCCCCCCCTTTTTTTTTCTGATCACTAGACGATACTGCTGGGTGCCGCCCATGGCTTGACATTTAAAAAGTTATGGAATGTTTGGAGCGAATAAACATTTGTTTTGTTTTATTTAATTAATGTATGTTAATTTTTAAGTTCATGATTATGTTTGTTAAATTTTATGTACAGCGTGGTGAGCCCAGCCCTAGGTTGGGGTACCTTGTATGTACAACGTGGTGAGCCCAGCCCTAGGTTGGGGTACCTTGTATGTACAGCGTGGTGAGCCCAGCCCTAGGTTGGGGTACTACGCTATACATAATTTCTATAATACATAAATAAATTGGACAGGAGTGTCATAGATGTAGTTGTAGATTTTCCAGTTTATAGTTTAGCATTCCTAGGTTACCAGTCAAGCGTTACCTGCCCCCCTCCCCCCCATCACACGTCTGTGTTAGCTCAGATTGAAGAAGTTACCTCCATAGTTTGTTTCTATGTCACACTCTAAGTTCAAGGCCAACTTTGGGTTAAGTTACACATCTGGACATGTTCCAGGACGGAAACGACCTGTCAAACCTGTGAGGTCCGAGCACGGACCACAAGACTCACTTTCAAACCTGTGAGATCTGAGCACGGACCACAAGACTCACTTTCAAACCTGTGAGATCTGAGCACGGACCACAAGACTCACTTTCAAGGCACGGACCACAAGACTCACTTTCAAGGCATGGACCACAAGACTCACTTTCAAGGCACGGACCACAAGATTCACTTTCAAGGCACGGACCACAAGATTCACTTTCAAGGCACGGACCACAAGATTCACTTTCAAGGCACGGACCACAAGATTCACTTTCAAGGCACGGACCACAAGATTCACTTTCAAGCTCGTGATTTGGTTTACTGTAATGTTCTGTCTATACACAGCCCATGCAAACAGTTCATGGCGGACATCTGACGGTGACGCTTCGCTTTGCATAAAATCTTTTCAAAACTTCCTTACAACTTCAAAACGTGATCGAACTGCTCTCTCTAGCGATATACGATTGAATGTGTCAGTCATAGCCATGCACTGACGACCTATATTTGTGCACATGGTATACCAGGGCAGTGATACCCTAAATGTACACATGGTATACCAGGGCAGTGATGTCCTAAATGTACACATGGTATACCAGGGCAGTGATACCCTAAATGTACACATGGTATACCAGGGCAGTGATGTCCTAAATGTACACATGGTATACCAGGGCAGTGATACCCTAAATGTACACATGGTATACCAGGGCAGTGATACCCTAAATGTACACATGGTATACCAGGGCAGTGATACCCTAAATGTACACATGGTATACCAGGGCAGTGATACCCTAAATGTACACATGGTATACCAGGGCAGTGATACCCTAAATGTACACATGGTATACCAGGGCAGTGATACCCTAAATGTACACATGGTATACCAGGGGTAGTGACGCCCCAAACAATACAAACTTAAGACTTTATCAAATAGTAGATCAAATAGTAGATCAAATAGTAGATCAAATAGTAGATCAAATAGTAGATCAAATAGTAGATCAAATAGTAGATCAAATAGTAGATCAAATAGTAGATCAAATAGTAGATCAAATAGTAGATCAAATAGTAGATCAAATAGTAGATCAAATAGTAGATCAAATAGTAGATCAAATAGTAGATCAAATAGTAGATCAAATAGTAGATCAAATAGTAGATCAAATAGTAGATCAAATCCTTCTCTATCTTAACTGTTTGTTTTCAGGACCGAAGTTTTTCCATTGTGTTTATTATCATAAGATGGTTATCTGGCACTCCATAACTCACTACACATCTCACCATCCTTTACCCAACATCTAACAATCATTCACTACACATCTCACCATTATTCAACATACAAATATCCCCATCATTCCCCACACATCTCACCAACATTCACCACACATCTCACCATCATTCACTACATATCTCACCATCATTCACTACTTATATCACCACCATTCACTACTTATATCACCATCATTCACTACTTATATCACCAAAATTCACTACATATCTCACCATCATTCACTACTTATATCACCAACATTCACTACATATCTCACTATCATTCACTACGTATATCACCAACATTCACTACATATCTCACCATCATTCACTACTTATATCACCAACATTCACTACATATCTCACCATCATTCACTACTTATATCACCAACATTCACTACATATCTCACCATCATTCACTACTTATATCACCAACATTCACTACACTATTTGGTTGTGTAGTGAGGTGGGTAAAGATGTGTTAGTAAACATGTAATGATATGCGTAGTGTGATGTGTCATATGTAGTGATTTATGTGTAGTTAGGTGTGTAGACAGGAAGTTTGACCCCACCCAAGTTGACCTTGACATGTACTCACCCCTGTGAGGTAATCCGAGGTATCCTTCTGTTTCTGTCTGAACCTCTGAGCTGCCTCTCTGTTCTGTAGTCTCCTCTTGACAGCCCTCTTTCTCTCATCCTCCGTCATCTGAACAAATGACATCATGGTCAGTACTTAATGACATTTATAGGGGTGGAATGTATGGACATAGAGTACAGGAGGTTGATTCAAGGAGGAGGAGAGGGTGGGATCATGGAGGAGAGGGTGGGATCATGGAGGAGAGGGTGTGGTCATGGGGGAGAGGGCGTGGTCATGGAGGAGAGGGCGTGATCATTGAGGAGAGGATGGGGTCATGAAGGAAAGGGTGGTGTCATAGATAAAAACAGTGTGTTTTTAAATATTTTTTTGTATCGTCTGCAAAGCAGGCATTTTGCTGACACCTTTTTATTGTTCAGTGTTTTGCCCAGAATTTTTCCGCCCCCTTCCACGAAAAAAACTCTACCGTTGGCCAAGAGTTCCGCCCCTCGAAGTTGAGAAAAAAATGCCCCTGGGGCGGACCGCTCCCCTATTCCTACGCCACTGAGCACCTGTCCTGTGGACTTGGTACAGGATATGTGAGGTATGTGAGGGATGTGAGGTATGTGAGGGATGTGAGTTATGTGAGGTATGTGAGGTATGTGACAGAGTGAATTACATGCAAAATGCGAGATAAAGCAATAACGGTTACGATGAAATTGCTGTATGTTTTGTAAGGTGAGGTGTCAATTGTAGGTTTACATATAGGTTTAACAAAGTACACTTAGTAAATGCCTTGCATTGACCACGTCAGAAGCTGGGCTGCATTGACCACGTCAGAAGTTGGGTTGCATTGAGCACGTCAGAAGTTGGGTTGCATTGACCCACATCAGAAGCAAACGAAAATATTTTCCGATACTTTACCGGTAAATGCTATACTCGATTCCGAACTCTCGATCGATTCCAGCCCCAATGGATTCGTCCTTACTATTGCCTAAGGCTTAGCTATACAGATGTATCGAAGCTGATGTATCCTATTGTGTCAAACCAATACTGTCTTTGAAAGTTATGGACGTTAAACGCGGTGTACACCACAAATCGATTTTTCACAGCCTGTGTCCACATAGAATATCGGCTTTGTGTGTCTTGATAAAAGACTTGTGTCCCGACACATCGTTGCGCATTAAAAGGCGTATTACATGGTACAAAGTGGTTGTAAAATAACCTGGGGGGGGGGGGGGGAGGTTGTCGACACGTCTTACAGTGTGGGAAGTGTGGGAAAAGTGGGAAGAGTGGGAAGAGTGCCACTAACTTAAACGTTGTATATGCTCATCGGGTTTATTATTTTTAAGTCATTTTTAAAAAAAAAATTCCATTAGAATTAGATTTTTCAACAGCAACAAGAAGAGCAACAACAAAAGAATCATTTGGCCACAACAACAATTGGGCACTGTTATGTTTCTTTTGGGACAATAGAAAATATGACCATAAGGGGAATCAGTGGTGAGGTCCCACCAGTGGTCAAGTCCCACCTTTTGTCAAATCCCACCCATGGTCAAATCTCACCAATAGTCAAATCCCACCAGTAGTCAAATCTCACCTGTGATCAAGTCCCACTAGTCGTCAAGTCCCACCAGTGGTCAAGCCCCATTGTGGTTAAGCCCCACCTGTGGTCAGTTTCCCCAACTTAAAAGACTATTTAAAAATTGATAATAAAATATTTAACTTACATCTTTTTTTCTTGGTGGACTTTTAAACTCGACTTTTAGCTCCCCTTTTCCTTCCGCGAGTCTCCGACTCTGGATAGTGCATCTTAGTTCTTCTTTAATCAGGGGCGTCAGAGAGCCGCTCTGAACCGACTTCAAAGTGGCAGTAATGATTTTCTCGTCATGTTCATCATATCGGAACAGCAACCGGCCGTCTGCTCCGCTCTCGTCTGCTCCGCTCTCGGAACCGATCATTGCTACCTCCTGTTGATGCTCGGGCATGGTTGAAAGTGGGTTGCCGCTCGGGTTGTTGTTAAAGGGTTCTGTGGACTGGTTGTCGTGGTTGCTGATGTTGTCTTCACAGAAACCAACTTGGTAAGGTTCACCCGTGAAATCGGGAACCAGGTCATAAGTGACGTCACCGCCGCCTGAGTGAGGTGATGTATTATACTGAGGACCGATGGTCAGAAAGGAGTTGTCCGCGCCGTCAAAGGAAACCGGAAATGGCCAACAGCTGGTGTTGACGTCACCGGAACCGGCTGCAGAGTTGTCGAGCACAAAATGTTGGGGGGCGTCGGATTTTGATGGGTTTTGGTCGAGTGTTGGTGAGTACACGTTTATGGGGACTGGTTGTGTGAAGTCATGGGGTCTGACTCCAGGCTGGTTAGTGATCTGGGGCTGAAGGAGGTTGTTGATCATCGTCTAAGCTGGTATCTGTAATCAGTGGTTTTAAAGTCAATCAGTCAATCAATCAATCAGTCCATCAATCAATCAATCAGTCCACCAGTCATTCAGTCCATCGATCATGCAGTCAGTGAATCAAAATCAGTTAATCCATCAATAAATCAGTCAATCCGCCAGTCAACCAATCAATCAATAAGTCAATGCATCAATCCGTCAGTCAATAAATCAAGTAGTCATCAATGATCTAACATTTGCGCATAATCAACTAAGCAGCTAGACTCTAGCAGCTAGAATGCAAACTTTTTGTGCGGAGGGCCACATTGACAAAGGTAAAGCTATTGGGGGGCAGCATGTATATTATGTCCAATTTTTAAATATCGATAAACATTTCCCTATATTAAAATCGGTAGTTTCGCATTTTAGCATTACATGACAAAGGTCAAGGACTGTTTAAAAAAATAGAAAATTAGAAAGAAATTTGATCAAAAATGTTTTAAAAATCATAACTGTGCATGAAATTTTGTAAAATTCAACAAAATAACTTAAAAACATAGTAATTTTTTAAAATTTCCAAATGCCTTCGAGGGCCACATAATATCAGTTGCCGGGCCGCATGCGGCCCGCGGGCCGTAGTTTGCCCACCCCTGAGCTAGAGTAATAATAGAATTTTAAAATAGCATAGACACACTAGGTATAACTCAACATTGATGGTCAACGCTAGTAAATAGACGCATGTGTAATTTTAAATATATTAAATTGGAATTAGAAAAATAAGGTATTTAATTTAAATGTTAGTTATGAATTAACTTGCAACATAACGCTATATAATATATACATTCATTATCGAGTTTGCAAGCGTATTATTATGACTGATAGAAATAGTACGCTTTAAACTTTATCAATTAATTTGAATACAAATAAAAACAACGCACGAAAAAGTAAGGATTTTTTTTAAAACATACCAACACCAGTAAAAACTGCCATTTCATACCTGATTGCTGATAAAGCCTATAGACCAGTGTTCTAACTTGAGAGTGCTTCAGATATTTTTTGTTAATGTCTCAAAGAAATTATCGTGCAACTCCGTGAACTCAAATTAAAACGTTTTCACCACGTCCATGAGTTTGTGTTTACGTTGGCAGAAATGATTGCACAGCCTTGTGACACTACAGTCATATTATAGTTGGGAAACCCATGCTATAAATAGGTTGGTTAACCCGACCAATCAGATTTGGTTTAGCCGCCGTTCCGCGAAGTTGCAGCCACCGCGCACCAGCCAAGCGGTGAATGTGGTACAAGCTGGCCTAACAAATAATAAAATGATGTAAAAAGTGACGTGGCCAAACTTTGGACTATAAAACTTTTTTATTTTAAAAACTTAATATATGTTAGAAATTTCAACTGCCTTTTTGGTGGTTGTAGCCAGTAGTTCTTAAATTGAAAATTAAAATAAATATAATTTTTACAATTTAGCCCCCTATTAAAGCCTTTACACTTGTCATATATGAAATTAATAATGAAGAATGGGGTCATTTACTGATTTATATATTGTGTGTAAAAAATAAATGTTAATATTTTCACGTGTCTTCATGTATTTTTAACTATAATTTTACCCGCTCCATTCTCCACCCCATCACAAAAATCTGCTGCAACAATTTGAGCTATTTCATCATTACCAGACACCGCTTACAAGGGAGAGCAGTACTAAATGAAGGCCATCCGTAGCCGTAGCCCATGGTAACACATGTAAATAAACCAATGCAACACCTAGCCAGGTTGCAGTCGTTAACGTTCCATGGGCGCCTATTTTAATCAGATGGTTTTATTATTTATCAACTATAGAGGCGATTGCTGAATCTGATAATAATATTTAAAATTTACTGCCGTGCCCTTGGTCCGGTTAGAGTAGTTTTTTTTGGATATTTGAACATGCTATTTAATATATTTAGACCATTTTTAAAAATCTTTTATTTTAACTTCCATTTTGTTCGTGGTTGGCAAAGTTTCCGGACGGCTAATTGACCCACTTCCCTTCACCTATCGAGCTGAAACTTGGCTTATAGACTCGCTGACGATGACAACACAATCAGTCAAAGTTTCATTCTCCCGCCCCACCACAACCCTTCAAAATCACGTTTTCCTGTTTTTCAAGGGCAAGATGGAGGAAAAATGTTGTCACTGATTTGACGAAACAAAATTCCCCATAACTGCGCTAACTGAGATTCTTTAAAAAAAATAGCGCAATATTTGTTTTAATTTTTTTCTGAAATAGTTGGTGAAATAAATCTGCGGTGTAGAAGTGGGTGTGTCATTAGAATATTAATATATTGGAGGAACGACGACGACAGTCCAGGCTCTCCATGATTTACAAGATAAATAATGGGCTGGTCCACTTCTCTGGCATTAAACAGAAACTCGTCCCTCTCTCCTATAGAGCAGCGACGAGGCCATGACAGGCAGTTCCGGCTCATACCAACGAGAAGCCAGTATAGTACTGCTCATTCCTACCAAAGACAATCAGGGACTGGAACAAGCTTCCAAAAGGAACAGTTGAGGCGACAACACTTGACTCATTTGCGTCTATTGCCTCAGGCCTTCCAACCCCCAGTGCATGATACCCTCACACAGTTACTCTTGTAACCAGTGAAATATCCTCATCAACACCAGGCACAGAGACATTGCAAATCCTATCTACATTCATAGGAGCCATAATGATCAATAAATTGATCGTGTGCCCTTAATATATAGAAGAAGAAGTTTAGGGGCGTGTAAAAAATGTGTGGCTGCGAGTCTTGCAAGGGGGGGGGGGACTCATTGGGATTCTTATAAAGTGCGTTACTTGTATGTATGTTTTGTCAAATGTTCAGAGCCCCCCCACACCCCACCCCCCCCCCCTTGGTTCGACTTTTGATACGAGAGACTTTTTGTTAGGCTTAATGTGTTTAATGTCCACTGGTCACGCCTGGTTCCCTGTAATGTGGTGCTATACTTGACTGAAATGTGGTGCTATACTTGAATGAAATGTGGTGCTATACTTGACTGAAATGTGGTGCTATACTTGACTGAAATGTGGCGCTATACTTGACTGAAATGTGGTGCTATACTTGACTGAAATGTGGTGCTATACTTGAATGAAATGTGGTGCTATACTTGACTGAAATGTGGTGCTATACTTGACTGAAATGTGGTGCTATACTTGACTGAAATGTGGTGCTATACTTGACTGAAATGTGGTGCTATACTTGACTGAAATGTGGTGCTATACTTGACTGAAATGTGGTGCTATACTTGACTGAAATGTGGTGCTATACTTGACTGAAATGTGGTGCTATACTTGACTGAAATGTGGTGCTATACTTGACTGAAATGTGGCGCTATACTTGACTGAAATGTGGCGCTATACTTGACTGAAATGTGGTGCTATACTTGAATAAAATTTGGTGCTATACTTGACTGAAATGTGGTGCTATACTTGACTGAAATGTGGTGCTATACTTGAATGAAATGTGGTGCTATACTTGACTGAAATGTGGTGCTATACTTGACTGAAATGTGGTGCTATACTTGACTGAAATGTGGTGCTATACTTGACTGAAATGTGGTGCTATACTTGAATGAAATGTGGTGCTATACTTGACTGAAATGTGGCGCTATACTTGACTGAAATGTGGCGCTATACTTGACTGAAATGTGGTGCTATACTTGAATGAAATGTGGTGCTATACTTGACTGAAATGTGGTGCTATACTTGAATGAAATGTGGTGCTATACTTGACTGAAATGTGGTGCTATACTTGACTGAAATGTGGCGCTATTCTTGACTGAAATGTGGTGCTATACTTGACTGAAATGTCGTGCAATACTTGACTGAAATGTCGTGCAATACTTAGAAATGTGGTGCAATACTTGACTGAAATGTGGTGCAATGCTTGACTGAAATGTCGTAAAATACTTTACAGTGATGTATTTAATTCTTATTTTTTCAATTATTTTCATTCTAAATAAAGGTCCCGATGAAATAGATAAGGTCAAAGGTCCCAATGAAATAGATAAGGTCAAAGGTCCCGATGAAATAGTTAAGGGCTGAGCTGAAAATACTTGAGAATTAAAATAAACAAGAAAATATCACAATCGTTTCCATTTAAACTTCTCTAAATATTATTTGTTAGCGCGTGCTGGTTGGGTGAGGGGGGGGGGGGGGAGGGGGGGAATGAGGTAGACACCCCCCTGTGCCACACATAAAAAAAAAAGCATCACGTGATTGCGTGGGTGGCATCAGGTGCCTCGTGCGCTCGCCTGACCTACATCCAGTTGCCTGGCAGGCGGCATTTCTATTCCAAGTGTAAACAAATAAAAAAATTACCATTTGAGCATCGGTCAATATCCCGTCTGTTTTCCGTTCAGTAATCGATTTTCTGAAAGTCAGTAGTTAAGATCAGAAACAACGGTCTGAAATCTGGTTGAGAACCATTGATCTAACTACATGAAATCAATGCGACCGTGTCAATTATTTCCTTGTCGTCATTAATTGGAGCAGGCGCGAATCAAGGTTGACCAACTGCCGGGTTAAAAGGTCACCGGGGTTAAAACAGGGGTCAGAGGTCAGGTTTGCTGGCGTCGAAGTTGGCCAACTACTGCTCACTACGGTGTTGGCGTGTCGCCTGGGCTATAACAGAGGTCAGGTTTGCTGACCACATAGGCGTCATAGGTCAGGTTTGCTGGCCTCGAAGTTGGCCTTATATGGTGTCAAACTATCACCTGGGTTATAACATAGGTCAGGTTTGCTGACCTCGAAGTTGGCCTAATAATAGTGTCCATCTGGCTCATGGGTTATAACAGGATATTAAATGAACACCGGTTGTAGATTTTTACAAACCGGTGGTCGACGAATTATTTAATTATTTTTAATCATGATTTAAAACTCAGGATTGGTTTTTAAAAATATTTTAAATAAACCAATATTAAAATTATTGTTTAATAAATAAACCACTAATAATCTGTAGATGGGAAATGACGCAAACAAACGGTAGGCTACTCTCTAACGAGTCGTGTAGTTGAGCTGAACCAATCGCATTGTGTTTCGATATCAGCTGATTGATGTTAAAAACCGATTGTGACTGCATTTTCTTTATGTGAAGGTGGATGGTTGCCTTGTTACACTTGTTATTGCAAGCGTTTATAAAGCGAGACATCGCCTATTAACAGATTGGCAGATCGCAGGCTCCCATAAGTTTGCCCCCCCCCCATTAATAAAAACTACAACATATAGATAAATCATAAAGAGAAACTGACGCTCCCAGCCCCCACACACACCTGTTTAAAACCAATCGCCGTGGACCAATGTTCTCCCACATTCGTCTTGCCGTCCTCGGATAACCCATTTCTGCTAAGTTTTTATGTTTTTAATTATGTTAGTCTTTGTTCGTTGAAGAAGGCATCTTGCCGACTCGTTCATATTTTTTTTTTTTTGCGTCCTTTTTTAAGCCAGTGTTTTCCATATCTTGCTTCACATATTCCCCTCGTCTAAACTTAATTACAATCCCCAATCCCTCGCCGAACACCCATTCGCCCCCATTCCCACCCACTCCACACCCACCCCACCCCCTTTTTGATTATAACAGGCTAGGTTTGCTGACCTACATTGATGGGTCCCACGTGACGCAACGCTAACAATTTGACCCTATGTGACCTTGACTTGGTTGCAGTATGTCCACGAACTCCTCGCGTAACTCACCTAAGGTAACCCCTTTGAATGTTCCACTCCTGATCTACAGTTGTTACTTGGACACGCCAACGCATGCTCATTTTATAACACGCTGTCATGGACATAACACAACACACTGCAATGGACATAACACAACACACTGCAATGGACATAACACAACACACTGCAATGGACATAACACAACACACTCACACTGCAATGGACATAATACAACACACTGCAATGGAATTAATACAACACACTGCAATGGACATAATACAACACACTGCAATGGACATAACACAACACACTGCAAAGGACATAACACAACACACTGTAATGGACATAACACAACACACTGCAATGGACATAACACAACACATTGCAATGGACATAACACAACACACTCACATTGCAATGGACATAATACAACACACTGCAATGGACATAATACAACACACTGCAATGGACATAATACAACACACTCACACTGCAATGGACATAATACAACACACTGCAATGGACATAATACAACACACTCACACTGCAATGGACATAATACAACACACTCACACTGCAATGGACATAATACACGGGAGAGTGCAACCAGGTGTTTTATGTTTGTTGTGGAGTAGTTTGACAGTTTATTCGGAGTCGAGAGATGTTTAAGACTCCGACTGTTTCGTCCGACTCACTGGAGTCCTGGCCTTGACCTACTTGGCACATTCTCCCGTCATTTCATTGAAAACTCCACGGACCAAGAGTCCTAATTCCATTTAAGGATACGTTTATAAACAGAATCTATTTTCTCCAGACGACTGTTTAGAGACACGCCGTATAAGGACAGCGCGATCCCCCCCCCCCTCACTGTATTGATTTCGATATCATCATATATGGTCACAACCAGACATTGTTGCCGTGGTACCTGGTGTCAGAACTTTTGTTTGGTCGTTATGGGATTTACAGCAACACCAAATGGGGAAGGGGTAGAGTATTTCCCCAACCCCCACGAACTGGCGTAACTTAAGTGTGTTTGCTAGAGTGCATCTATATGTGGGCATTTATATTGTTTCTTATTATAGATAAAACCCTAGGCGTTTGGATACGTGAACCATAAGATATAATTTGAGACCACTTGGCAGATGTTTTTTGTTGCAGCCTCACCTAAAAACAGTTCTAAACACAGCAATCGGTGTCTGCTATTACAATCAACTATCGTTTGGTGTGTGTGTGTGTGTGTTGAAAGGTAACTTGTCAAGAGTTTACCAATGTGAGTGTTGTCTAACTTGATAGTGTTTATCTATAGATAGTTGGCCCACTTTATTCAACTAAAGATCTGAGTATAAAGATGACTCGTTTCTGTGGATATTTAAACCAATCTGACAGAAGGTCAAACCTTGTATATAATATATATCAGATCCAAGGTCAATCCATGAAAACAAAAAAGAAAAGAAATGAAAATTTTTAAAAAGCCAAGTCATGTAAACTTTCGAGACATTGACCTTGAAATAAGACATTGACCTTGACACCAATTAAGTTTAGATAAGAAATATTACAAGAGAATGAATCGGTCAGCTATTGCATATACAAATGGGTATGTACACAAACACCTGTGGTATATTATATATGCGGTCAAGTTCATACGCCTTTGTTGTCAATTTAGTATGACTCAGAACTGGCGTCACATACTCTAGCTTTAACCCCCTATCCCCACTTCTGAACCCAACCCCCAACTTTGTATCACAAAAACATACCTTATCACAAACCCCACCCCTTACCTCCGCGCCCCCTCTCACCCAAACCCCACCTCCCACCCAAACCCCACCTCTCATCAAAACCCCACATCTCACCCAAACCCCACCTCCCATCCAAACCCGACCCCCACCAAACCCCACCTCTCACCCAAACCCCACCTCTCACCCAAACTCCCACGTCTCACCCAAACCCCACCTCTCACCCAAACCACCACCTCCCACCCAAACCCTACCTCTCGCCCAACCCATCCTCTCACCCAAACACCCACCTCCCACCCAAACCCTAAATCTCACCAAAACCCCACCTCCCACCCAAACTCCACCTCTCACCCAAACCCCACATCTAACCCTAACCCCCACATCCCACCCAAACCCCACTTCTCGCCCAACCCATCCTTTCACCCAAACCCCACCTCTCTCCCCAAACCCCACCTCTCACCCAAACCCCAACCTACCACCCAAACCCCACCTCTCACCCAACCCATCCTCTCACCCAAACCCCAACTCTCACCCAAACCCCACCTCCCACCCAAACCCCCACATCCCACCTAAACCCCACCTCTCACCCAAACCCCCGCGTCTCACCCAAACTCCCACCTCTCACCCAAACCCCCACCTCCCACCCAAACCCTACCTATCGCCCAATCCATCCTCTCACCCAACCCCACCTCTCCCCAAACCCTGACCTCCCACCGCCTAACACACTTCTCACCCCAAACCCCACCTCTCACCCAAACCCCACCTCTCACCCAAACCCCACCTCTCACCCAAACCACACCTCCCACCCAAACCCCACCTCTCACCCAAGCCTGACCTCTAACCCAAACCCCCACCTCCCACCCAAACCCCACCTCTCGCCCAACCCATCCTCTCACCCAAACCCCACCTCTCTCCCCAAACCCCACCTCTCACCCAAACCCCAACCTCCCACCTAAGCCCCACCTCTCACCCAAACCATCCTCTCACCCAAACCCCACCTCCCACCTCCCACCCAAACTCCACCTCTCACCCAAACCCCACCTCCCACCCAAACCCCACCTCCCACCCAAACCCCACCTCTCACCCAAACCCCACCTCTCACCCAAACTCCCACGTCTCACCCAAACCCCACCTCTCACCCAAACCACCACCTCCCACCCAAACCACCACCTCCCACCCAAACCTTACCTCTCGCCCAACCCATCCTCTCACCCAAACCCCACCTCTCTCCCCAAACCCTGACCTCTCATCGCCTAACACACTTCTCACCCCAAACCCCACCTCTCGTCCCAAAAGCCACCTCTCACCCCAAACGCCATCTATAATCCAAAGCCCCACCTCTCATGCCGAGCACCACCTCTCTTTCCAACTCCCGCAGTCAAAGGAAACTACTAAAGGGGAGAGTCTATAGTTTGGTCGTAACATGACACAAATAATTTCATGAGATCTAACCATGATAAAAGAAGCAGAATATGTTCGTCATTTAAATGTTTCTTGTTTTTAATTGTTTGCAATACAAAAGATTGTAAGATTTTTTTAAAAAGACACATTACTTGTTATAAATCACGTGACACTCTCCCCTTTTTTATTTATTGCGCCCCATCCCAGAGGCGTATCTAGACTGTTTGGCGCCCGGGGACAAGATTCACTTTCTATTTTCAGCTATCAAACCCATTATTTTCATCAATAAAATAATATCAAGGCATATTTTGACGCCCCTAAACTGTCTGGCGCCCAGGGCACATCTGCCCCCCTATGCCCCCTTTAGCTACGCATCTACCCCGTCATTATGTTATCATATTATCCCCCAGTGATCCATCTTATAAAAAGTTCAAACGATTTATGCTAATATGGTAGATACATACGTTAAAACATTTGTCAACAAGTTTTCTCGTCCGTGTGCAACCAATAACCGGACCAATAATTTCTAGTTACACCGGAGCTTCACGAGTGGCCGACCTTGCCCTAACGTCCCGTCTCTACATTGTTTGTACGGTGCACGTGGTCTGCTGTGCTCTGCTGCCCACTATGACATCATTACCAACCTGTTACTTCCACGTGGCTGCTGAGTCAATTATTTCACTCCAAGTATAAGCGGAACTGAATGGGACTCTCACCATGTGTCTATACCCCACCCCCCCCCCCAACTCCCCAACCCCTGTCTTGTAATGCAGGGACTTTAAAAAAAAATAATTAAATCGTAGCTGTAGATAACACGTGAACATAGCGGCCATTCAATGAAACTCCCCTCGTTGATGACTCACTCAGTTCCGACCCAATCTCGTCAACACCAGGCCAACCCAGTAACACCAGGCTGATCCAGTACTGTACACACAATCTGTACACCTATCTTCAATTTTTGGATAATTTAAAAAAAAAGTACCTTTTATTTTTATTCTTAAGGTCGACTCTGAGACACAAGGTCATGGACATACCAACGCGAGGTACCACGTGACAGATTACTCATTACGTTATTTGTCTGCATCTAGATATGACGAAATACCCACTTTAGTTGTGCCAATAGTCAAGCCTCTGTCGACCCCCCCCCCCAACCCCAAAAACCACTATTTTAAAAAAAATGAGTTCCTTCGTTCTAAATCTTACAGTAATAATTAACGTCAACAAAATTTAATATTCAAATAGATTCAACTATTCTCTTTCATAGCTTTTTAAAAACTCAATATTTAGCCAACACTGTAACCGACCGGAGAGGCATAGAAATGAATTGCTGAGGGGGAGGTCCAACCCGGTCGCCTTTTTCTTTTCTTCTTCTTTTTATGAAAGGGCTTTATAAAAAGCTTGGACTGACCCTAGGGACACTAAACCTAGCTACGAGACTGACAGAAAGTAACTTTGTTTAAAATTTAAACTATTAATACATGAAAGCGTATTATAAAAGGAACCTTAAACATTGTATTATAATTTAGGCCCGTTGTTATTTTTTAAATTTATTTTGTTCTTGAGTGCTTTCACGATGAACCTTTCCGACTTTAAAATAGGTGTTCTATTTATTTAAACTCGTGAAAATGAGCTATTCATATAAACAAATTAGAAAGACCGGAAGATGTCAAACATACTCCTTAAAAGACTGTGAATCACAATAATTTTCAAGGCCAAATGGTATAATTAGATGAGAATAGAAGTCTTAGTAATAGCCGGCTGGTACTTTATACCGCTGGCAAATTATCCGCGAAGCGGAATGGCTGCGCTTAAAATAGGATCCAATAAAAAAAAAGAAAAGGGTTATTTTTAGATACTCCGCGAAGTTACAATTTGACACCGTGACCTAAACAGCTTCTTTAATTTTTAACGTGCTTAACGAGTTCGTCATATCATTGTTTATTCCGACATACTACATAATAAACAAAATATAATTTAATCAACCTTGACATTTTGAACTATTTAAAAAATCCTTAATTTGTCTTAAAATGGATTTACCGCATAATAATAGGCTCCGTTAAAACAAAATCAAAACATTAATAATATGGCAATCAATGTCAGTGTCACATAGCGTTGACAATATCAATATGTGAATAAAACTATTAATACCAGAGTTGATCACATTTATTATTCTAATCTTCGCGTGAAATGAGCAAGAGAAATAATTTTTATAAATTAAGAAAACACATACACACACATTCTGCTTTATATTTTAGTTTATCAGTTTTGAATAAGCTATGGTAGACTGGTAGACTGTGTCACAGAACGGTTGTTACGGAGGAGGGCTCCGGTCCCGACTTATCACAAACTGTATTGATGAAGTAGTAATCAGTGCAGGACCGCTCCTCTCTGTGATTTATATTGTGGGTATCTAGGCGTTGGGACAGACAAGAGCACAACGTAGACAAACGTAAACTGAACAACTCCAACTCCAGGTGTCCAGATGATAAACGAGAATGTATTTATGACTAAAATATCATAAGCTCTTCTGTAGTCTTCACTGTCAGCTAACGACTTACGATATGAATCTCTATCAAATCTATGACTGTTCCTAGACTGTTCACTGTTTCGTCTCAACTACTTCTATGTTCCTCTAGTCAATTGTCGTCTCCTGGTCTCTCTTGCAACTATTCCCTAACAACTGCTAGCTTAGCTCTTTTCTCTCTACTTCCAACACAACGAAATACTACCAACTTCAACTCTCACTAAACTCAACTCCCCCTATGTCAGGAAGTGTTCTGTCTTATATGCCCATTCTCTACCTCCATAGGTGGCCCATCCCTGCCCCCTAATTTCCGGTCAATTAGAATTTCCCATCGTTAACCCCAAAATTATCATGCGAAGTCATGGAAAGAAACATCCCCAAATCTAAAAGATGCACGACTCTATTAACCTTACCCTCGACCATTTAACGATACTCTCCCCAAACTAACAGCAGTTTCCGCCCATCCTATAAATTACCTGAACAATGGAGCCTTGTCCTGTACCCCTCCCAGTCATTTGTGACAGACTGGTAGATCTTAATTATTATTTTCTCAAGCATGATAGAGGCGCAATGTTTATTCTTGCTGGGGGGGGGGGGTTGTCAAATGCTCTCGATACGCATTAATATAATGCATTAATATGTTTCAATGCACTGGTATGTGAAACACTTCAGTAGGATTGTGATTTGGGTTAGGGTTACCGTGGCCGTGGTTAGGGTTAGGGTTAGGGTTACCGCGGGAAGCGCAGGGTTTTTTTACCAACACCAACCTCCTTTCCGTTTTTCTGAGTATTTTGTTTTTGTCAGGTTGGCTTCTTGTGCCCAATCGTAATCTTTTCTTTCATTTTTGAATTAAATGCATTTTTATAAATATTATTTAAATTTAGTTTATACTTAAATGAATATTTTTAGGTACTGATAAAGGCATTTTTTTGTCTGTGTAATCGTTATTAAAGCTTAACCTAAATTGTTTTATTTACAAACATTGTTTGTGTCCTTTTAATCTTTTTTTATTTTTTAAAATTTTATTTTAGAATTATTAATACAAAAACCAGAAAATAATGTAAAAGTGTGTCCTAAAAATGTATCCTTGTAGAACTGCATTCGAGTTGGCTTAAGCCTAAGCCACATTTTCCAGTCGCAATTGAAAGCAGTCTAATTTTAGCCAGGGTTTTACCCGGGCACGTGACTGCACAACTTTTTGGCATTGGCTTGTTCAATATATTGCTTGGCCGGAGAAAAATGCAACATGTTGAACTGAGCATGCGCAAGGAGGTGTTGCACAATATTTGTAAAGTTAAACAAAATGTGAACTCTGTCTACCTTGTGTTAAACGCGTTGAAGGACTTTGAACCGTATTTTGAAGAGAGTTTTATATTGAATTAGATAATTTTTAAAAAAATGGGAATTTGTTAAATATATTAAATTGATGTCATACACATTGGTCCAACCCTCAAAAGCAAACAATGTTATATTAGCCCAACTGGTAAAAAAAAAAAAGCTACCCCACCCCAAATGTCGGAATAATGCCCCCTAGGCTGCCTAATGTTTGCCTCCCCTATATGGCGTACCTAGAAGGCGTGAAGGGGGCCACCGCCCAAGATTGCACTTGATTCAGTGGGCTAACATTACATTAATCGATGTCTGTGCAAGGGGGTTGCATTATTTTGGGAGTTGGTCCTGGACAGAATTTAATCAAGTAGCCACTGATCCTACCACCACCACCCCCACCGCCCATATATTTTATTAAATAGAACGACTGTGAAATTCAAAGTCTATTTCTTATACCCTTTATATCAATTTTGCTTATATCAACTTTGCTTATATCAACTTTTCTTTTATCAACTTTGTTTTTGTTGGTGGCTAGCTGGCAAAAATCTTCGGACGGCTACTGACCCACTTCACGTCAACCTATCGAGCTGCAAGAGACTCGTTACTGATGACAACACATTCTATCAAGTTATCAACCTCACCCCTACCCCCCAAAAAGGGTTTTCCACCCTCTATTTTTCAAGGGGAAAGTGAAGGAAATATGATATCATGAAATAAAATTCCCGATAACTGCGCTAAATGAGATTATTTTTAAAAAAAAATATCTCAAGTACGTTTGGTGCGTAATATTTTCTTGTCTTTTTCTGCAATATTTGGTGAAACAAATCTGCGGTGTAAAAGCGGGTGGGTCATTAGAATATTAATATAGTTCAGGGGTGTAAAGACATGTGCGGTTGCGAGCCTTGTTTTGCGGGGGGGGGGGGGGATTACTAATTGGGATTCTTATAAAGTGCGTTACTTGTATGCATGTTTTGTCAAACTTTCAGCCCCACCCCCATATAGCTCGTTAACACATTTTATAAAGGATTTATAAGAAAAACTTTATTTTTATGGGTTGTATAACTTTCCTTTTTATTTTTTGTCCCTTATTCCCTGGACAAATCAGCTGACATTGTACTTTTTGAAATTCCCTGCCGTCCCTTTCGTGATTCCCCGGCACCGCCTTAGGACAAATTGTTTACCGTTGTTGTTTCCCTTGCCCTTTCTGGTCTCCCTCTAATTATAGAACTTGTTGTGCATTGGGATGTCCGAGATGGCCATCACTTCCAGACATTACGTCATTAAAAATACGTTTAAGGTCCTCAACCCCACAAAAATGCGACCCCTTTCGTCATTGCAGCTGGGCCACTAAAAGGCGGGGGACCCCTAGGCACGTGCCAAAGTTCTTTTTTTTCACTTCTGATGTTTGATATTATAATTAAAAATGTAATTGTGCATGGCTTCTTCTATTCCGTAACTTTAAAAAAAAAACAGATCTTTTAACGGCAACTCCTACACTACTAGTTCCTCATGTAAATGAGTGATGCATTTGATCACGTTCCTCTATTAACATCAAAGTGGTGTCTAAAGTGGTGGACAAAGTCGTTCATAAAAGTGGTGCATAAAATATTGCAATAGCTACGGTATTTTGTTGTTTTAGGTGATCCAAGATTAACCTGGAGGGCTGGGAGAACGAAATCAACACTTGGTGATTAATCAACAGAGATCAACATTTGGTGAGCCACCAACAGAGATCAACAAGGCAGTTATTATTTTTTCTTGTGTGTGTGTTATAAAAAAAAATTTCAAAATATATTGTACACTTCTTTAATCGTTAAAGAGTACTTAAAGTAATGGACTACTTTAATTAGCTTGTCTTTCAATAACAGTCATATTTGAGATGTCAGAGCAAATGACAAAAATTGGGCAAACGAACTAGAAGAAGCAGGCAAATGTGAAAATCCACTGCCACATGACACACTGCCACATGACACACTGCCACTTCACAATAATTATTATAACATCAATTTCAATCAACAAATTGCCGACAGATAAAATGACGAACACTAAAAATATTAATTTTTCAGGAATCGCAATAAGAAGTTTATTTTTATTGTATTATTTATCAAAACTCATTCAACATATTTTTTTTAACCACTTAGCATGTACTCTGTACACCAAAACAAAATAGTCATAGTGATGAAGCCTAAAAGAATATAATGATCACCCTCGGCAAAATTCCGTTGTATAGTTACCGGAACTTGAAACAAGGGATGCAATCACATAATTTTTGTCAACACCAACGAGGACAACAAAGGGAAATGTAAATGTAAGCATTCATTTTATTTTTTAACACAAATTTACAAGTACACGGGTGTTAAGGGATTTTTATACCGGTCACATTACATCGGATATTTATTTTTGTTTAAATTGTCCAATTTATATTGATTAACATTTTAGTCTTTTTTTTAATATGATTTTTTTTGTAAAAAGCGTTTAAAATTTAATTAAACTTAAACATAATTTAAAATTTCAAAAAAGTCATGTTTAAAAGATAGATAATTTATTGAATGAAAGAGCATTTCTATTTCCAACAAATCAGGCAATGATCAAATGGGGTTTTCAAAAAACAACACTACTTTTTAGTCTCAGATTTAGTAGGGCAAAGCCCTGACCAGTTCGTTCTCGAATTATTAGGCTTAATCTACCAAGAACTAAAAGGGTAAAGCCAAGCTCATGACACCACTTTGACATGAAAGCTGACAACCAACCAGCTGACAACCCACCAGCTGACAAGACCAATGATTAGCACGTATTTATATTTTTTAAACAGTTTTTAGAATGCATCTCACAATTTCTTAATTTTTGATATTTGATTGTACAAAAATAAATAACTATTCCTGATGGGGGCAACAAGCCAAATATTAATTTATTGGTGCTCTAGCTGTGACGTTTTACTTAATGACAATTTAATGCATGCCCAAATATGTTTTGTCAGTTTTAAGATAACGATAATACTATAATTTGAAATCCCAGAATTTATGTTTATAACTTTTTGTAAAGCGGTGGCATATTCAAATAACTAAAAAATAAAATAATTTTGTTTTGTTGATTATAATAATCTAAAACACACCTACATAGAGCAGTTGAAAAAATTTAAAAAAAAGAAACAATAAATTTCAAACAATAATGCTGGCTTAACAATGAAGGTGGAAAATATGTTAATTTATTTGTAAGAAATATAAAGATAGATGCACCTTAGACTAATAAGCTTTAAGTTGAACACAATTCTTAGCAAAAAAAATACATTTTTTAAAATATAATTCAATTTGACTGACAAACAGAAGCATGAAACTGAAAGTTGGTCATGACTCTCTCACAAGTTAAAAAGAAAAACATTAATTATTAATCCTGCTTATTTTTTCCATGTTTAAAATACTTATTGGTTTAGGAAGTTTGGCAACAAGAAGGAATAAACAAAAAAATATCATTTTGAGCCGCAAGACTAAAAATAGAAACAAAAAAACTTGTACCCAGTACATTAAAATATTCATCAAAAAAATTAAGTTTGCTCATCATTTGTTAGTTAATATGTTGCAGATTGCAATACTGCTCTCCTATGCTACAGTGGTTCTGAAACTTGTGTATGTTTCACTTAAATGATTAAATGATTAGGGAGCTGGTTAAAATCAAATTTTATAAAAAAAATTACTTACAAACAAGCAAGATAAAAGAAAGTAAAAACAAATAGAAGGTAGGTTATTAAAAATTCAGTAAAAACAAATTAAAATTCATTATTTACATTAGAAAAACATATTTAACAGATGTGGCCATTTTATTGTCAAATTATTTGCCATTTGATATTTTTATATGAAAAAGTTCTAAAAATAAAATTTATGGCCTTATTTTTCTTGGATAAAATTTATTTTCATGTTTTTTGGGTTTTTTTCCATCACATTTGAAGAAAAGCAAAAAGTGCATAGAATTTCTTTTTTGTTCAGATTTGAAAAGATAAAACAAATACAGCCTTAATTTTTTTTATTGAAAGCAATAATTTCAACATTTATATACACTATTTACACACAATATACAATTTACAAATATATATTTAGCTTCAAGATGGTGAAAACAAAACTTTATCTGAAGGCAATCGGAATCAACAAATCAAAAGTTAGAGCACCTTTTCCATGTTTTTATGCAACTATTCCAATAGCTCTATAAGTTACTCTCTCCTTTTTGCAGAAGAAAGTTTTTTAGTTAACCACTTATGCACAGAATAAACTTGTTTAATTTGCTGATGTTTAAAAAAATATATATTAAAGTTTTAGGGTAAAAAACCCAGCAAATAATATCTGCTGGCATGGTAAAGTTTGCCAAGTATTTCATCTTAATCCATGATGATATAGAGAACAAAGACAACAATCCATTAAAGTATAGGGTTATACAAATCAATAAAAAAAAACAAAAGAACATGAGTCAATTTAGAAGTAGTGAAAAATAAATTCTAAAATGTATCTATTTTGTAAAATATAAATTGTAAAAAAATTAGACTTCTGACCAGTATGTAAATCATAACAACCAAATGGGAATATTTCATTGTACAACAACAAACCCTGAAAGTGTGATCAAACATTATTTCATTGTACAACAACAAACCCTGAAAGTGTGATCAAACATTATTTCATTTATCTATTTTCACAATTATCTATTGTTGTTCTTTTTTCAGTTGTGTGCAACATCTATATAATATAAGTAGCCAACTGCATTTTAAGAAATGTCAAGCTTTTATTTAGTTTTTACTACCCATAATGCAATTGTCTTTTTATGAATAAATGTGGTTTTGAATGATAAAGTAAAACTTTAATTTCAATATTGACAAATAAATTAATATCAATATAAAACCCTAGATTTTATAAATATTTTGTACTCTTTTTGTTACTGGTTTGAGATGATTGAATCTTTGATACACGTGGAACACTTTCGTGGTCACTAATAAAAATCAATTCATTTTTAAAAAGTCAAGCAACATTAATACATGTAACCAACATTAATACATGTAACCAACATTAATACATGTAACCAACATTAATACATGTAACCAACATTAATACATGTAAGCAACATTAATACATGTAACCAACATTAATACATGTAAGCAACATTAATACATGTAACCAACATTAATACATGTAACCAACATTAATACATGTAAGCAACACTAATACATGTAACCAACATTAATACATGTAAGCAACATTAATACATGTAACCAACATTAATACATGTAACCAACATTAATACATGTAACCAACATTAATACATGTAACCAACATTAATACATGTAAGCAACATTAATACATGTAACCAACATTAATACATGTAAGCAACATTAATACATGTAACCAACATTAATACATGTAACCAACATTAATACATGTAAGCAACACTAATACATGTAACCAACATTAATACATGTAAGCAACATTAATACATGTACCCAACATTAATACATGTAACCAACATTAATACATGTAACCAACATCAATACATGTAACCAACATTAATACATGTAAGCAACATTAATACATGTAACCAACATTAATACATGTAAGCAACATTAATACATGTAACCAACATTAATACATGTAACCAACATTAATACATGTAAGCAACACTAATACATGTAAGCAACATTAATACATGTAACCAACATTAATACATGTAACCAACATTAATACATGTAACCAACATTAATACATGTAAGCAACATTAATACATGTAAGCAACACTAATACATGTAACCAACATTAATACATGTAAGCAACATTAATACATGTAACCAACATTAATACATGTAACCAACATTAATACATGTAAGCAACATTAATACATGTAACCAACATTAATACATGTAACCAACATTAATACATGTAAGCAACACTAATACATGTAAGCAACATTAATACATGTAACCAACATTAATACATGTAAGCAACATTAATACATGTAACCAACATTAATACATGTAACCAACATTAATACATGTAAGCAACATTAATACATGTAACCAACATTAATACATGTAACCAACATTAATACATGTAACCAACATTAATACATGTAAGCAACACTAATACATGTAACCAACATTAATACATGTAACCAACATTATACATGTAACCAACATTAATACATGTAACCAACATTAATACATGTAAGCAACATTAATACATGTAATATAGTATTTAAAAAATATGAGTTCATTAAAAAAAAGATAAATTCACAAAACTTGATAAAGTGGTTTTTTTTTTTAATTTGAAAGATAATGAGACAATTTTATCATTGTTCAGATTGGTGAAATGAATAAAGAAGACTAGAAAGCAAATATTTAAATGTTAAAAATTTTAATTTAAAAATTCTGGATATTATAATTAGAGGACTAAATTTGTCTTTAGTGACTATTACTAGAATTGAAAATATTCTTAACTTCTATAAATTGTATTTGATGATATATTGACTTTGTGCAATTTTAATAAAAATTAACTGATAATATTTTAATTTTGTTGTGTGTAAAAGAAAAGCATGCCAAGAGGGGCTAAATGTAACATTATGCAAATCTGTTTTATCTATGCACATATGTGTTATCTATGCACATCTGTATTATCTATGCAAATTTGTGTTATCTATGCACATCTGTATTATCTATTCAATGTAACATATGCACTTCTTTGTTTTCTATTTTGAATATTCAAAAATTCATTTAATAAACTGAGATTTCAAAATGGCAATGTTTGCACAATGCAGGTCTACCTGCTTTTTGTTTTATGAAAGTTAATGGAACAATTACAATACATGAGTAAAGTAAAAAATAAAATTCATTTATTACTTTTTTTTAAATGGCATTAAGTAGTGGGTAACTGTAAGCATCATTTATTTTTAAACTTTATCTTTTAAACTGTAAATTCTTTAGTTGACATGGACATTTTTTTTTCTCATCCATCATCAGAGAGTAACACAGAAGAATCTAACAAGTTGACCTACTTGATCAACAAAAATAATAGTTAAATATTCAACATTGCAAAATTCACTGTAATTATCTAAATTCTTCAAACATATATAGATAAATAGTAAATAAGACTTTAGCGGACAAATTTACTTTTTTGAAATATAAAAAAATGGCCGTTCTTTTGAGTAAACTGACTATGCTCTCTTATCTAACATGATCAAAACAGTTTAACAATGTATAATGTTGACGATAAAGGGCTCTAAAAAAAAAAGTGGGTAGGGGGGCAGTGGAAAACATAAGAAAGGTTTTCTCAGCAGTTTTTTTTAATAGCTGCTTCAAATGCAAGACTGAATTATTTATGGCAATTTTTCAATATGAGCATCAAACAATAACATGAATTTACAATATGAACATAATTTATTATTGAACATTTTAAAGCTTTAAAAGCAAAATTACATTTTCAAAATTAATTTTGAACATTGTACTTGCAGCAAAGAGATGCCAAACAAGTGGCAACTAATGCTGAAGTAATTTAGTTCATCTGACGCTAAGGCTACCAGTTGTAAAAAGAACCACCAAAAAACCAAACAGAAATGGCGCAGCACAACAGAAAAGCACAACAGAGAAGTGCAACAGAGAAGTGCAACAGAGAAGGATCTGTTTTATAGAAACCTGATTGATGAGACAGTTTTAAAAAAAAAAACATCTTGTGAAATCAGTGGTCATTCCAAAGAATTGGAAATACCACTCAGCAATGATGACAGATTGAATTTGCAGCAGAACTCATATTATCTTACAAACAATCTCTTCAGCATAGAGAATTTACAGCATAATAGAAGCCCAATTATAATACAATGAAATCTCTGAAGCAGAGAGAATATCAGTCAAAGTTATCATGAAATCCTCATGAATTACAACATTATTTATTTCCATCTTAAAGTAATTGAAAGTAAGTTGTCGTTCTATTAATACATTTCAGCGGGCCATTTTTTATTTTATGGTCAGTTTACTGATTGAATTTTTCTGAAAAATATTTCTTACTTTACATAGACGGAGATTTATCCTTAAGTTTTATGTTTATAAAATGTTAAAATTTGGCATGAAAAAATAATTTTTTGATACACTTGATGAGGCTAAAGAGAAAAAAAAAATATTTTAAATGTTGAAAACTGATTTAAATAATTTTAATGAATTCTTTTCAATTTTGGATTTAACTTTTTTTACAACAAAATTGGGAAATTTTATTTTAGATTTGAAGTCAACAGACTTTTCAAGACAGGTCCATGTTAAGTCATGAACCAAAAGAAGGAAAAAAATCATTGCAGTGCTTTTTGAATTGTTTCTATTGAAATTCCTGAATTTAATAGACAAGAGATTAACATGTTCTTTTTATCTGTATGTAATTTAACTATTTCTTCCAACTCATGTTTTCTCTTCAACTGCTCATCGTACTCCTGGAGAAATAAGAAAATGAAATAACTGAAATTACTGTCACAATGTTATATCTTTGTCATATTCTCTAGAAATATTTATTTGTTAAAGTTAAAGGAACACTTTCTCAAGTTACAATTATTACAAATCAGATTTTTAAACAAAAACATATCTATTATCTGCAAGAGAAATACAAGGAGAAATGGCATTTAGGTTGAAGCAATATAAATATACACAGGTAGCGGAAAACCTGAAGAAGAACAATACAAAAAAACGGATGTTTTGGCCACAAAAGCCTTCGACAGTAAAAATACGAAGACAGAAACATTTGGACGAAACATCTGCTTTTTTTAATATTTCCTACTTCAGGTTTTCCCCTAACCTGTGTATGTTTCATATAATGTACACGTTTAATCAACCCATGAAGATCTCCATGGTAACCATCACTAATCATTTTATATGACACTTTTGTAAGCATCAATTAAAGGAGATCACATTGTTTACGATATGGCCTTGGGATGGGCAGGCTGTTTATGATGGGACCTTGGGGTGGGCTGGCTGTTTATGATGGGACCTTGGGGTGGGCTGGCTGTTTATGATGGGACCTTGGGATGGGATTACTGTTTATGACAAGACCTTGGGGGTGGGGTGGATGTTTATGACAAGATCTTGGGGTGGGCTGGATGTTTATATTACCTTTGGATGGGGTGACAGTTTACAGAGGCGTAGCGTAGGAGGGGCAGGGGGGTACATATGTACCCAGGCGCCAGCTAGTTAGGGGCGCCAAAATATGCTTTGGTATTATTTTATTGATGAAAATAATAGGTTTGAGAGTTGAAAAAAGGAAAAGAGGGCACTTTAAAATGAATCTTGTCCCCGGGCGTGAATCTTGTCTGACCATTTATGATATGACCTTGGGTTGGGATAGCTGTTTATGATATACCTTGGGATGAGATGGCTGGTTAAGATATGACCCTGGGATGGGCTGGCTGCTTATGATATGACCTTGGACTGGGCTGGCTGTTTAAGCTCCTCTATGCACTGACCTTTTCATTTTTCTCCATCTTTTCTTTCTTAGAAAGTCTGTGCTTTGCTGCGGCCAAACGGTTTAATTCTTTTCTTTGTTGACTCTTCTCAAGTTCCTCGGGTGTCATCTTCCCATGCAAAGAAAAGAATGCAAAAAACTGTTGGCATTGAATGCAATGAAGTAGTCTGATGGGAAATGTCCTCTAAACTGATGGGAAATGTCCTCTACACTGATGGGAGATGTCCTCTAAACTGATGGGGGATGTCCTCTAAACTGATGGGAGATGTCCTCTACACTGATGGGAGATGTCCTCTACACTGATGGGAGATGTCCTCTACACTGATGGGAAATGTCCTCTACACTGATGAGGAATGTCCTCTACACTGATGAGGAATGTCCTCTACACTGATGGAGAATATCCTCTACACTGATGGGGAATATCCTCTACACTGATGGAATGTCCTCTACACTGATGGGGAATTTCCTCTACACTGATGGGGAATGTCCTCTTTACTGATGGGGAACGCCATATATACTGATGGGGAATATCCTCTAAACTGATGGGGAATATCCTCTACACTGATGGGGAATGTCCTCTACACTGATGGGGAATATCCTCTACACTGATGGGGAATGTCCTCGTTACTGATGGGGAACGCCATCTATACTGATGGGGAATATCCTCTAAACTGATGGGGAATGTCCTCTATACTGATGGGGAATGTCCTCTATACTGATGGAGAATATCCTCTACACTGACGGGGAATATCCTCTACACTGATGGGGAATATCCTCTACACTGATGGGGAATATCCTCTACACTGACGGGGAATATCCTCTACACTGATGGGGAATGTCCTCTACACTGATGGAGAATATCCTCTACACTGACGGGGAATATCCTCTACACTGATGGGAATGTCCTCTATACTGATGGGGAATGTCCTCTATACTGATGGGGAAGTCCTCTATACTGATGGGGAAGTCCTCTAAACTGATGGGGTGATGTTGTCTACCATCTTTTCCAGCTAGCTATTATCTCTTAGATGTATATTGGCATGTGTTGTTTATGATTGCAAGGGATGAAAGACTTTGAATGGGTATGCTCCTATGTAGTTTTTGTAACGTTGCGTTTTGTATTTAAATGTGGTGAAATATCGAGTGTTTCATTTCTCTTTTAATGTGGTTGACTTTGTACCGCGCTTCGAGCCTTTGGGGATAAAGCGTGATTTTCAAATAATCTTTATTATTATTATCATTATTATTATGGGGAATGTCCTCAAATCTGACCCGGGGGGGGGGGGGGGTCTGACCTCTGAAAGGGGTCTGACCTCTAAACTGGGCCTGACCTTTTAAACTAGGGGTCTGACCTCCAAACGGGGTCTGACCTCCAATCAGGTTTGGTCTGAACTCTAATCTGATGTGGAATGTCTAATCTGATGGGGTCTTACCTCTATTCTGATGGGGTCTGACCTCTAATCTAATGGGGTTTGACCTCTATTCTGATGGGGTCTGACTTCTAATCTAATGGGGTTTGATCTCTATTCTGAGGGGGTCTGACCTCTAATCTGATGGTGTCTGACCTCTAATCTGATGGTGTCTGACCTCTAATCTGATAGGGATTGTCATCGAGTATTTTTCTCATCGCCATCTTCTAGCGCCCTTAGTTGGTTACACAATGTAGAGTAGTTGTAGATTTCCTTTTGATACCGTAACTCTATCTCGTTTGCTACCGAAGGTGTGTTAATATGGATGTGATACTGTCAGTTACAGAGCAGATTAGTCAATGGTTCTCAAATGATTGCAGTGTGAGACGGCAGTAGCCAGGCTGCACATTTTGGGTACACTGCAATGAATAAGGTGAGACATACTTAAGGATTGCCCCGTGGGGTCTAAAACTCATGCTACGCCAACGGTTCCAGGAAAAAATAATGAAATCGTTGTATGAAGTAAAATGTGGTTCTTGATCTTCATTATGACTCTTTTCATTTTAAGCTGAATTGAGAAACATTGACAGTTTTGATGGGAAACATTGACAGTTTTGATGGGAAGCATTGACAGTTTTGAGGGGAAACTTTGACAAGGGAAACATTGACAGGGGAAATATTCACAGTTTTGAGGGGACAGGGGAAACATTCACAGTTTTGAGGGGAAACATCAGCAGAATGTAGAAAATTAAAATAGTTCAGTTTCAAAACGAACCATGCTTGAAAGTGGCTACTCTACCAGACTAACTCTACCAGGCTAACTCTACCAGGCTAACTCTACCATGCTTACCTCATATTTGACCTGTGGCTCAGACTTTGTCTCAATGTTAGTTTGATCACAGCGGTTCTTCCGTAGCAATATTTTTGTTTTAAGAATGTATTTGGTGAGTCCTTCTGTAGAGTTCTGTCTGCATGCAGTGTGATAGGTCTCTGCGAGATGTGGATCTATGGTATCTATCGGAAGCTGTGCAATCACGGATGAGTCGTTTTGTACTGGCAACTTTGGGGTCACATAAGTTGGCCCAATTGTTGCCTCAAAACTAGGGTGAAGGTAAGTTGGTCCTGGAGTTGGTTCAGATGCTTGGGGAAGGTAAGATGGTCCTGGGGTCGGTTCAGATGTTCCTGGAGTTGGTTTAGATGTTTGGGGAAGGTAAGATGGTCCTGGGGTCGGTTCAGATGTTCCTGGAGTTGGTTTAGATGTTTGGGGAAGGTAAGATGGTCCTGGGGTCGGTTCAAGTGTTAGGTGTAGGTAAGATGGTTCAGGTGATAAATGAAGGTAATATGGTTCAGAAGTTTGGTGATGGTAAGATGGTCCTGAGGTTGGTACAGAATTTTGAGGAAGGTAAGATGGTCCTGAGGTTGGCACAGAATTTTGAGGAAGGTAAGATGGTCCTGAGGTTGGTACAGCAGTTTCAGGAAGATAAGATGGTCCTGAGGTTGGTACAGAAGTTTGAGGAAGGTAAGATGGTCTTGAGGTTGGTTCAGTTGTTAGATGTAGGTAAGATGATGCAGGTGATGTTACATCTGTTATCTGGTGGTCTCCTGACTTATTTGATGACTGTAGCAAGTTCTTACTGACCTTCCTTGGCGCTGGAGTCAGATGCGTCATAAAATTCTCTATTCCATGTGTTGTAATTTCTGCAAGACACAGATTTTCTATGACTCCTGGCAATTGGTGTCTTACAGACAGCATATCTGACTGGAAATTTGCTACCAAAGGCAGCATATCTGACTGGGAATTTGCTACCAAAGGCAGCATATCTGACTGGGAATTTGCTACCAAAGGCAGCATATCTGACTGGGAATTTGATACCAAAGGAAGACAATGGTTGTTGATAGTGGTGGGGGAATAATTGTTTTCATTAAACGTGACAGATAAATCACACGGTGATTGGTGGGGCAAGTGATAGAGTTCATTGGCTGACGTCTCAAACAAGTGGCCAGAATGATCAGAACTAGGATAAACGGAATGTAAGATACCTGTGGTTTGGTTGATTGAATCCAAATGATGTAAAGCTTCATTGTTAGTTTGGCTTGTCTGGATAATAGACAACAATGTTTCTGTGTTGAATGGCGACAGTGTGTCTACGTTTAAAGATGACAATGTTTCTGTGTTCAAGACAGGGTAAGGCGAAACGGGGCCTGGTGTGTTTATTGCTGCTGTTCCACAAAAAGATGAAACAGGTGGCAGCAATGGGCTCTGAGGTCTGGCGTTGTTGGAAGTAGTGACTAGTTGTGCAGAGAAATTACCGTTTACATCAACAGCAGGGAAAGTACCCAAGGGATGTAGAGGTGTGCTGCCAAAAGTCCCCAATGGATGTAACGGTGTGCTGCCTATATTTTGAAGATGACCCGAGTCAGGAAGACTGGAATGTCTCTGTCTGGCTTCACGTGTCGGTTGTTTCTGGGGCCTGCCTTGGCAACATGTTCTGGCAGTGTCAGAATTCAGCTGGGACGTATTTCTGGTGCAGGGCTTGTTCAAAGAGTCCAACTCGTCACTGAGTCTTTGCTGAGAGGAAGATTCTGTCAGTCTTCTCCTTTTGGCATGAACTATTTCTCTTAATTCATCGTCTTCTAGACTAACTGCCTTACGTTTTTCTCGCTCTAGGGACTCACTATCGTGGTGGTTCACACTCGAGCAAGACGTTGGACCGTTGCGATAGTTGTATTCATCATAACTTTCATCTGACATCGGTTGGTTATCATTTTGCTCGATGTCAAAGTCAAAGAACATCTTGAGCCTGTTCAAATTGTCATAATCGCCCAATGTCTGGCTGTCAAAGTCATCTAGCACATCTCGCGAGAGGTAGCGAAGATTTAGGTGGGAAATAGAATCCGTCGCCGGTGTCTGGCATTGGTTCTTGTCTGGGCTGGGAGTGATTGGTCGGAATAAATCCACCGGTGTGGGTGGTTCCGTTATGTTGTCCCCATCTGTGATGACTGACTGAGGGAATGATACCGCAGACTGTGCGCGGATGTCGTCAAGATCGGCAGTGTCATCAAGGTATCTATCGTCGATGATGTCAATAAAACTTTCATTGAGCCAACCGTCCTCCCAGTTCTTGTTGTGTTGCTGCTGCATGTTGCTAGACTAATGTTTAGAGACCGTGCTCATCAGACAGACGTTACCAATGACTGGAGACCGTGATCATCAGACAGATGCCACCAATGGTTGGAGACCGTGATCATCAGACAGATGCCACCAATGGTTGGAGACCGTGCTCATCAGACCGACGTCACCAATCGTAAATCTAGTTGGTGTGTTGAGCTGTAAAGAATCAAGAAAAATGCCATCCTAATAATGAATGAAATGTTAGACCCCACACTGTGTGTAACCGCACATGATATGATACACACACACATATATATATATATAGACACATATATCATATATGCATGTAAGGTTTTCGCCACATTATCATTTATCGTGTTTTGTCTTCGGCCGCCATTAATTTGGGTACGTCACATAAAGGGGAATTTATAAGTAAGAACATAATTTTATGTATGAGACCGGCGCTGTATGTCCTATAAGGCAATGTGGGTTAGGTGCCCTGGGCCCCTTGGCATCCTGTGCCCCTGGGGTCTGGATGTTCTATAGGTCAAGGTGGGTTAGGTGCCCTTGGCATCATGTTCCCCTGGGGGTTGGATTTTCTATAGGTCAAGGTGGGTTAGGTGCCCTGGGCATCATGTTCCCCTGGGGGTTGGATTTTCTATAGGTCAAGGTGGGTTAGGTGCCCTTGGCATCATGTTCCTCTGTGCAGGGCCAACCCTAACAATTGCGGGGCCCTATGCGAAACGGATTGCGCGGGGCCCATTCTGGGTAGAGGATAAGGATAATAAGTGAAAATTAAGATATTGTATTACAAAATAAATTCGGGGCGGGGCCTATGAAAGTGCGGGGCCCACTGCGGCCGCATAGGTTGCAGTGGCCTAAGGCCGGCCCTGCCCCTGTGTGTTGGATTTCCTATAGGTCAAGGTGGGTTAGGTGCCCTTGGCATCATGTGCCCCTGACTGAAAACAACGAGGCCTCCGTATATAATCCTCTGCTTTTAATTGAAAGCTTTGCTATATATGGTTATAGACCCCTTTTGTCGGTTGGGCCCTCCGAGGCCTTATCCCGGCCAAGCCTGACACTATCACATTCGACCCCCCCCCCCCAAGTAGTAGTTACGCCGTTATACTATAACGATACACACAGCATGTCATAAATGCATGCTTAACCCAATCATTAAATACCGCTTAACAAAATAAATACATAAAAATACTTAGGCCTACCACACTACTCAACACCCCCCCCCCACCAATAATTTTTCAATTTCCAACTGATTGCTAAATATAGTGTTGTAGTTATGAAAGGCAAAGATAAAATGACTAATTTAGTCATGTAGTCGTGAAAGGTAAAACTGGAATGACTAATTTTATCACCACGTATTGCGAGGAGTTGTTGAGCCTCGGTTTCAGGGAAAGCTTCCCAACACGACTATTTATAGAATCTCGTCACTCCACTGGTCGTAAACACGGGGAACTCTTCGCTTAACATCAGTGGTCCCCTATGTGTTTAACACCAGTGGTCCCCTATGTGTTTGACACCAGTGGTCTTCTATGTGTTTGACACCAGTGGTCCCCTTTGTGTTCCACACCATTGGTCCCCTATGTGTTTAACACCAGTGGTCCCCTATGTGTTTAACACCAGTGGTCCCCTATGTGTTTGACACCAGTGGTCTTCTATGTTTTTGACACCAGTGGTACCATATGTGTTCCACACCAGTGGTCCCTATGTGTTTGACTCACGGGGCCCTTTTAAGAATCATTTTTTGTAGGAAAGGCCCTTAAATAGCCCTACCAATGTCTTCCAAGTTAATGGCGTTTAAAAGTCGTGTTACTGCGTGTGTGGGCGGGGGAGGGGGTGGGCAGTTGAAAGAGCAGGACAGTTGTTGAACACGTAGGACTGTTGAACAAGTAGGACATTTGAACAGGTTGGACAGTTGAACACATAGGATAGTTGAACACGCAGGACATAATAGGACGCAGACTGTGATCAAAGGGAGCTAACACATTTAAAGACATTGTAAAAACATTGTTTCTTTACATTGTAACAAAATATTTGTGTACCGTAAACTGTTGAACACACAATGCGTTACCGACTCTAACTCTAACTCTGACTCTGCCTCTAACTCCTCTAACTGCGTATGGCTAACTTGTTCTAGAAATAGAGTCTAACATAGGTCGGACGATAGACCTAGTCAGCTAGCTACTAGACTAGATTAATCTGACGTCTGGCTTTTCCCGCTGTGAGGTTACACATGATGATAGGATAGTAGCGAGAGTTTTTGTGTTGTCTTTTCACCCACCACCCCCCACCCACTCCATCAGTGGCTCATACAACCATAGCAGGCCAGCAATGGGGTATGATTAAAGTAATGAAATGATTGACCCAAGGTTTCTAGTGATAAGAAGCTGTGCTGCGGAAGCGGCAGCGTCCTCGAAGAAATTCGGAGGCCTCCACAAGGGTTGTGCCTCTACGTGGCGTGGCAGACAAGTAGGGTGGACGTGACCACCTGAAACCAAACAACCCGGCTCAATGCCTAACGTCCCGACCGAATGACCCCTTGGGAAAGGGGGCTAGCGACGCAAAGCTGGCCCTTAAGGGGGGGAAGCGTTCTTCCCAGACTCACAAGTCATATGGCAAGTATGAATAGTACGATTAGACTATCAAACATGGAGCTGGCAACTCAGTCACTGCCTTCTTCGCTAGTGTCCGGGGACAGGCTAGCGGGGGACGAAGTCACTGCCCCTGGGTTGGAAATCCAAAATCCTCTTCCGTCAGCGTCGGGGGACAGGCTGACGGGGGACAAAATTACTGAACGTGGCATGCGTGGCGCCAAGGGTCGCCCCCCCACATACCTATCGATTATACAATTGAATGTCTGTGGCATAAGACAGAAGGGAGGAGAGATCACCAAGCTGCTCCATGAGTGGGACGTGGACGTGGCGCTCTTCCAGGAAACTTTATTGAAAGGTAAGAAATTTCACATTACTGGTTACTCCCTCTACCAATGCAAGTGCAGAAATTGCAGAGGTCTGGCCACAGCAGTCAAAAATTCCCTACCGATGGAACTGCTTGAGGCGAAGTCGTGCCAAGGCACTGACACCCTCACCATCAAAATATTCAAAAACAGACAGTTCTTTGAAATAACCAATGTTTACAACACACCCCGTAACCCGATCAGTCTTCCGATCGGTGATAATATAAATTTTCTAAGGAAAATAATTGCTGGGGACTTCAACGCCCAGTCACCGGACTGGGGGTATGTTGAACGTAACGCATCGGGACGTTACGTGGAGGATCTGTGCCTCACTACCAACCTCATCCGCTTACAAGATGAAAATAGTGTGCCCAGCACACTATTACATACGGGACTAAGTACGGAGTCCCGACCAGATCTGACGCTTATCTCAGCGGACCTTGAGTCCAAGCTCAGTCTGGAGGTCTTGGATGAGGTTGGGAGCGACCATAAACCGATCCTCCTACGAATTTTGTTAGCTACCACCAAGGCACGCCTTCGGAAAAGACACTGGCAGTTTCGTAAAGCAAACTGGGCTAAATACGAGACAGAGGTCGAAGCCAGCTTGGCTGAAACCCATGCCACAAGACCGAATGATCTAAATGTGGAGTACGAGCTCCTCATAAGCAAGATTCTCGAGGCGGCAAGGAGAGCAATACCGAGAACTAACGGAAAACAAACCTTCAGACCGTACTGGAACAAGACTCTGAAGGCGCTGGTGGAGAAAAGAGCGAAAGCACGGAAGAAAGCCGCCAAGAGGAAAACACCTGCAGCTCGAGCAGCGTATAACCTTTTGACGGCCCAAGTCCGTGCCGAAGTCTTCAGGGCAAAAAAGTCCAAGTGGGAAACTACGTGTGGAAACCTCAACCTTTCGGACGGAAGGAAGGTCTGGCGATTACTTGACAACCTCTCTGGCATGGGGAAGCAGCGGAACATCCGCCCCCTTAAAACGCCAACTGGCACAGAGGCTAGCTGTGCTAAGCGCGCGGAAGCGCTTAACCGTCATTTTGCTAAGGTGAGCAAAAGTGCCAGAGACACTGACGAAAGCCGGACCATCAGGAAACTCCGAAAGGCTGGAAGCAGAGCCCAACGAGTGGGCCCACACCAAGAGGTTTTCACGGCACCCTTTACAATGGCCGAGTTGCAAACGGCCCTAGGAAAGTGCAAATCAGGTAAAGCTCCAGGACCCGACAAAGTCTGTAATGAAATGCTCACCCATTTGGGCAAAACGGGAAAAAGAACATTGCTAGACTTTGTCAACAAAACCTGGACAACAGGCGCCTTGCCAAAGGCGTGGCAGAAAGCGGTGATTGTCCCTATTCCCAAAGAGGGGAAACCAAGTGACCAGGTGTCTAGCTACCGGCCTATTTCCCTCACATCGTGTGTGGGAAAAGTAGCAGAGCGAATGGTGAACGCAAGACTCTACTGGTTCTTGGAACGAACCAAGAGCATCCCTACCAATCAGGGCGGCTTCCGCAAGGGGAGGCAGCCAATGGATCAAGTGATCCAGTTTATCCAAAGCACCACCAATGAGCTTCAGATGAAGAATCATACTGTCGCGGTGTTCTTTGACATCCAGAACGCTTACGATAAAGTCTGGAGGGCAGGTCTGCTGTACAAGTTGCACCAGCTCGGTGTAACAGCCAACATGCACAGGTGGATTCATTCTTTTCTATCAAATCGTACGATATCCACCCGTGTAGAGGACAAGGTTTCGAACATGCGTGCACTCGAGGACGGGCTCCCACAGGGGTCGGCCTTGAGCTGCACCTTGTTCCTGGCGTACGTGCACGACCTGCAGTCACATTTGGTAACAAAGAACACAATGTTCGCGGATGATTTAGCAATCTGGAGCTCTGGCAAATCCGTCCAGCAGTTGCAGAGCCGGCTGCAAAAAGACCTCACAGAGATACAGGCCTATGCTCGGAAATGGATATTGGTGGTGAATGCGGAGAAGACCGTATACACATTGTTCACAAACGGTAGGAACGTACTCAAAGAAGAAATTGATCTTCACATCTGCGGGAAGTCATTAAAATGGGACAAATCACCCACGTATCTGGGAATCAAGCTGGACCAGAAACTCCAGCTCCATAACCATGTAAGGGAACTCGGCGCTCGAGCCACGTCGAAACTCAGCCTGGTTAAAAAACTTGCCAGCACTACCTGGGGAGCCGATGCAAGACTCCTGAGAGCTCTCTATCTTGGGAGTGTAAGAGGTGCCATTGACTACAGCCTCCCGGTTCAGGCTTTCGCAAGCCGTACGGCTCTAGAAAGCCTGGATCGGATACAAAATCTAGCTCTCAGATTTGTATGCGGGGCGTTACGTACCACACCCACGGCTGCTGTGGAAATTATCTCAGACATAGAACCACTAAACATCAGGAGGGACAAGGCTATCCTAACGACCGTGGAACGCTACCGTCGAATGGAAAAGACGGAACCCTGTTTTCAACTCCAAGACCGTTGGGTAAAGAGGACAAGGCTTAAGAGACCCTCCTTCATGGATGCGGTCCATGCACTCGAGGAAAAGCACCCTTTACCAGAAAACAGGGAGAAAATACGCCTGATCCAGGAGAGATCACCACTGGATAGCTGCGAACCACCTGATGTTCGTCTGACCCTGTCACACACAGCAGTTACAAAGTCGAGCTCCCAAAATGAGCAAAAGGGAGCCGCACTAGAGACAATTGAGGCCTATAAAGACAACGTGGTACAAGTCTTCACAGACGGCTCCTATCTCGCCAACGAAAAGCGGGCGGGCTACGGTGCACTCATTCAGTATCCTAAGGGGATACCTCCAGCTGAGGAGATTTCAGGCCCAAGTGGCACAAATAGCACTGCAACTGATGCAGAGATAGAGGCTATATTGATGGGCTTGAAACAATTGCGCCGCAGACTAGCCAGACGCAAACCACTTCCACCCATCGTAGTGTTCACCGATTCACAATGTGCTCTGGAAATTGTGAAAAGGAGCTCTACGAACACGAAAATGGTGTACGCAATTATGGAACTCGTGCGAGACATACAGTCACACGGAGGCAAAGTGACCCTTCAATGGATCCCAGGACATGTGGGGATTCCACCACAAGACAGAGCCGACTGTCTTGCGAGGCAAGGCTCTTCCCGGCCTCAACCTAACCGGCCAATGACCCAACTGGGGGCCCAAGCCTGGATTAAGGACCTCTGCCACGAGGAGTGGCTAAAAGAATGGGAACAGGGGAACACGGCCCGTAAGCTTTACCGGAGCATGCCCAAAAACAACCGCAAACGCGATGAGTGGTGGAGTCTTAAACGCCACCACCAGAGTCTCATCACTCAAATGAGAACAGAGCATTGCCCTACCCGCAGCTTTTTAAATAGATTACACCCATTGCGGGACCCGAGCTGCCGCCATTGTGGTCAGGCACCGGAGACAATCGAGCACCTTCTAGCCGAGTGCTCAACGCTGGCGACTGGCGTGACTGGGGTCCTCCCAGCCGACCATGTCGAGAGTCTAATTTATGGGACTGCCCACCAGATGCGGCAGGCCTGTACCTTACTTGCCGGGGCCATAAAAGAGCGATAGCTCGGCCCTTTCCAATGAATGTAATATTTCAGTGATAAGAAGCGAATGATTGACCCAAAGTTTCTAGTGATAAGAAGCGAATGATTGACCCAAGGGTTCTAGTGATAAGAAGCTAATGATTGACCCAATGATTCTAGTGTTAAGAAGCGAATGATTGACCCAAGGGTTCTAGTGATAAGAAGCGAATGATTGACCCAAAGTTTCTAGTGATAAGAAGCGAATGATTGACCCAAGGGTTCTAGTGATAAGAAGCGAATGATTGACCCAATGGTTCTAGTGTTAAGAAGCGAATGATTGACCCAAGGGTTCTAGTGATAAGCAGCGACTTGGTGTCATTTATAAATGATGAAAACAATCATTGATTGAAATCGAACAGTTTGTCTGACCATTTAATGAAATTAATTGAAACGTGAAGGATGAATTTTTCATGATAAAAATAATTATAATTCTATAATACATGAAGCAATGCTTGGGACTGATCAGAGACAAAGGTCAGTAGATGTGCTACCGTACTAAGTGTATTAAATGTTCGTTTCATTGATCTATATATATTTGTAATAAACATTGTCACGCCACTGACTGTAATATTACAAGTATTGTGTCATTTTTATGAAGGAAAAATTATGTTTCATTAATATTGACAATGAGAATTAAGATTATCATGTTTTAATGACAAAATAACACATGCTATTACTTGTATTGAGAGAGAGAGAGACGGGGAGAAAGAAAGAGAGAGATGGAGAGAGGCAGAGATAAAGAAAAAGAGAGAGGATACTAGAGTTTAAAATGTGGTGCTTATATTATCCTTGTAAAGAGTATGTCATATTTGAAATTGGTTTTTAATAGTTCTGTTTAATAATAATAATATATGTGTGCAAACATTGATCAAGGTAAATATTTATTGATTTACTCACGTTGAAAAGTTGATTAAACCACGGAGACATTGAAAAGTTGATTAAGACAGACTATTGATTTGATACAATTCATTTAATAAACCGCTGGGTCAGCTTGATAAGAAAAGAAGAAAACGCAGCCACTTCCCATAATACCTATAATAATATTCGGAAATTCCCTATTACACGTCATATAATCTGGGGAATCACCGATTTTATTAATAATTTAAAAATTAACTATTAAAAAAACTTCTGGCATTTTCCTTATTTTGGAGGATCTCGCTTCTCACCTCACACCGACACTCTCCTCACAATCATAATTCTGTAATGGTATTTCCTAAAAATATAACTTACATTCATACACATTTAATCGACATCAGGAGTTGAGCGTTTATTGCCCTTGAAACAAGTCAACATCATTGCGTTTGTGACACCACGATTATATCAAGACAATTGCGCTACACACATAACCGTTGACCTAGGGCCACTACGGTGAAATACATTCTGTCTTTTATCAAGAATCTTTAAAACCATTGTTCAGGGCGCATCGCGGGTAGAGGTGTGCGGGCACATTGGGTGGGTGAGGGCATATCGTGAGCGGGGGACGGGGTGAGGGCATATGGGGTGGGTGAGGGCACATCGTGAGCGGGGGACGGGGTAAGGGCACATGGGGTGGTGCTGGTGGGGTGTCCTGATTTGGAAACCGTTATTGCTGAATGGTGTAAATCAGGGGTCGGGAACCTATGGCTCGCGAGCCAGATGTGGCTCTATTGATTGCTGCATCTGGCTCGCAGACAAATGTTCAATTATAAAAAAAAATGTTTCTTTAGACTCCTTTGATATACATATTAACGGCATATCAATATTTCATTCTACAAATGAGTTAAAGTCTACTGCAGCTCAGCACCAGAAGTGGTAAAGGAGATAAACTCCGCTGACTGTTGAAATTACACAAAATGCACACATTTACTTGAATTTTTAGTTTTAAACATAGCGTATGGCATGGCTCTCACGGAATTACTTTTCAAAATATGTGGTGTCCATGGCTCTCTCAGACAAAAAGGTTCCCGACCCCTGGTGTAAGTACAAAGTCATGTTTCTGGACAAGTATCCTTAAGTTACAAATATTAGATGTCTGCATCCCATCTGACAATCTTTTAAACATTCTGGTACAGCAGCTCGAAGCCTATGTCACGTGTCGTTTTCCCGCTCTTTTTCGTGACACCAGCCATGTGCCCTCCCTTCACAGATTATTACCTCCCCTCCCATTATCCAGCACGCCAGTACCAGTCTAACAATGCGATGATGAGGAGAAAATCTCCGCGAAGCTTGCTGGTGGCTAGCAGATCTCGTGGCTCGCCGCAGACACACGAGAGTTGTTATCATTTAAAGTACGCCTACTTGACGAGAGAAGCGACAAGTTTTGAGCCCCCTCTCTCTCCAAAATAATTAGAGACTACCGAATTAGTAGGCACGTGACACCACCCCCCCCCCCCAATAATTTTTTGTTAAAACGTGTTATTAACATATTTTATTAATATCTGTTCATAAAGAAACAACAACTTTTGCGAAATAAAAACTAACATAACTCTCTACTCTTTCTATGACTCCATTATACACCCTTCTCCCTTAAAAAAAACAAACCATTTTTAAAATACTTTTGATGACGTCATTATCTGTTTGTGTTATTAAACGCAAGCTTTTTTCGTTTTTTATTTTTAAAAAAAAAATGCAACCCCATTGCGTACCAACATGGACGGCCTACTTGGAGATATACAAGACTCAAGTATAGGGGTCAGCTGACGCAATGTGAAATCTATGGTTAGCGTTGTCTGTCAGAGGTTCTCATCAGTATGACCATGAATTATCACGAGTTAACCATTTTGTTGAGAAATGAAAGGATGAAAATGAACCGGGGGTGGGGTGGCGTTGTATGAGACGAGTACATGCGTTTATATTGATTGCTATGGTGTCGGTGTTTGGGTCAAGGTCACAGATGGACAGCATAAGAGTTGAGGTCCAACAATATTGGTATAAACAGGGGGGGGAGGGGGTGGGGGGCTGTTGAGGCGGCTGGATCTCTGAATATAAGAATCACCTCTGAAACACAACGTGACGTCACGTGTTGCTTTTCAATATTCTTGGCTGCGCATGTTTCTCTCTCTGTGTGTGTGTGCGTGTGTGTATGTGTGTGTATCAGTGTCTTTCCTTTTCTTGATTTTTGTCTTCAATTGTTTTTTTTTTTAATCTCATCAATATTTAGTTAAAAATTAGAAACAAATTAATTTCCTTCAATGATAGTATCGTGTGTACATACTGGTCATTAAATTTAAATGGATGTGTACATGCCGGGGGGGGGGCGGGTACTGTACAAACGTATAAGTAAAAAATATTCCCGAAAGCAGTCCATCCTCTCATTGGTTTTACGATATGACGTCATACGAATTGTGTATACAATTTCTTTTATTCATGAGATTTCTTGAACGAGTCACAGTAGACTGCTAGACTAGACGACTATACCAGACTGCTAGACTAGACGACTATACCAGACTGCTAGACTAGACGACTATACCAGACTGCTAGACTAGACGACTATACCAGACTGCTAGACTAGACGACTATACCAGACTGCTAGACTAGACGACTATACCAGACTGCTAGACTAGACTACTATACCAGACTGCTAGATTAGACTACTATACCAGACTGCTAGACTAGACTACTATACCAGATTGCTAGACTAGACGACTATACCAGACTGCTAGACTAGACGACTATACCAGACTGCTAGACTAGACTACTATACCAGACTGCTAGACTAGACTACAGAGCTTATGCCATACGTCTGTTGGTCGTAAAGCTCCGCCATCACAGCATAACGTATTCTCTGATGGGGCTAGTTACCCAAAAACGGATGCATTTTCATAAATAAATCAATAAATAATTAGCTTGTATGTGTAAACCCCCCCCCCCCCAAACACACACACAACAAAAATATCTTTACACACAGCTTTAGTTTTAAAAAATCAAAAAAGAAAAAGAATCAAGTTCAGCTATTAATTAATCTAAACAATATACTATTACTATTAATAAAGTCGAGTCGCCAAGTTGAAATGCACACTTCCCGTATGCCCATATGCAACTTCTGACGTCAGGAAAGTCAGTAAACATGTAGGCCTATCACATACATTATAATTAGGGACTTGTAATACAATGTACGTTGTAGTCTATTGTTTATTTGGTTATTGAACTTTTTTTTTTGTGGTAAATTAATTGTACAAACTGGAATTTCACTTACCTGTGAGATGTTCCGAATGTTGATTGATAGATGAAAAAAATCAAAATCCCCTACAATAACTCACAGAAGCATAAAAGAAATGAACATTAACTTCCGATTTCTTGGAATGCTTTTAATAGAGGATTCATGAACATTTACTATGATTAATTTTTTGAACTTTTTGTTCAAACAAAAATTATGCAAAGCACGCATTATTTAAAAGCCTTTTAAACTTTGTGATTTTCTATCAATTGAGTTTCACATACATCTGAAGAGAAATGTTTTTTTTTTTGTTGTTTTTTTTAATGAACAAACCTCGCATGGCACATCCCCTGCGATTAGTTTAAAGGCCCACGGAACTCTGTATCACGTGGTATTGGTTATTGATCTTCCGCGAATTGATTTATAAACACTGCGTGTCATCGTATTATTGTAGCCAAGGAGTGAATGAAAGCGAGGACATACTACTGCATGCCTAGACAAGTTTCACGAATTTTAAAGAGCGCCCTCTAGCGGTAGCTAAATATAGTGGGTTAGGGGAAGTCCCTTTCAAAACGAGGCCGAATTTCTCTATTTCGCATTGTCATATAGTTAGAAACTGTTCACAAATTATATATATTTTTTTCATATTTTTTATATTTAAACAAAAAAATTAAAAAACCAATTTCCACTGCTAGTTTAATTTGAAAATACTTATTTTTTAAAAAGTATCTCGTAATGCATCGCGCACCGGCTCTCAAACAAGTCCTGACTTGAAAATTTGGAAGCAAAACGTCGGCTATACGTTTCGTGACCTCTTTAGTTGACCTTAAGGGAGTTTCCCCGTATTTGTTTTGAAATTGCATCATAGCCATAACGGGGAGGCCAGCGTGGAAGCTTTCGATGCGCATGCCCAAACAAAAATAGTATCATAATAATAATAACGGTTCAGTATGGGGAATCCTGGCTACTAAAATATTATTGGGCGGGGGTGGGGGGGGGGGGGGGTGGGGGGGGAAAGAGCGCCCCCCCCCCGGGGGGGATGTGTGTGTAGACAGAGGGGCGAAAAAGTATTAGGAATTGAAAAAAGAAAATGCAATAATATTTCTTCTTTTTAAAGTTAGATTTAAAAAATACTTTAAATTTTTTTTTTAAATTGTTTTTAGTATTAATAATATTAGGCTTACTTATCTCCCCCCCCCCCCCCCCCCAATTTCTTTCTCGTGGCCTGGAATTTTAATATTAATTAAGGGTGGAGACTTCGATCAGATTAGAATAGGTATAAGACTAGTTTGGTGTAGGGATAATACTAGGATGGAATAGGTATAAGACTAGTTTGGTGTAGGGATAATACTAGGATGGAATAGATATAAGACTAGTTTGGTGTAGGGATAACACTAGGATGGAATAGGTATAAGACTAGTTTGGTGTAGGGATAATACTAGGATGGAATAGGTATAAGACTAGTTTGGTGTAGGGATAATACTAGGATGGAATAGGTATAAGACTAGTTTAGTGTAGGCATAAGACTAGGATGGAATAGGTATAAGACTAGTTTGGTGTAGGGATAATACTAGGATGGAATAGGTATAAGACTAGTTTAGTGTAGGGATAATACTAGGATGGAATAGGTATAAGACTAGTTTGGTGTAGGGATAATACTAGGATGGAATAGGTATAAGACTAGTTTAGTGTAGGGATAAGACTAGGTGGAATAGGTATAAGCCTTATCAATTACGCTTAATGACACATTTGTTGTCCATTATTAGGCCTATAGGTAGGTGACTATTGCTGTTGAAATTCTCTTCACAGCACATAAATGAGACACAAGGTGACACAGGGATGACACACGCATGACACACGGTGACACAGGGATGACACACGCATGACACAAGGGCTCTAAAAAGATTTTTTTTTACAAATGTTATAATTTATTTTCATAAAAAAATGTTAATAAGAAAAGACGCTGGTAAAAATGACTTTCTATCTATGATCTTGTTAAGAAATTGCCGTGCACTTGCAATGACATGAAGATGATACTATTGCATACTAAATTCTCCTCCCCCCCTTTTTTTATCCTATCCCCCGTGATACAGTTTTCCAAAGCGCCACCCCTAACCCCTTTTCCAGGTAACCTTATTTTACAACGTTTACCACTGCCCTCATTATTTGGTAGCTCGCATTTCCAGGTTTGAATGCTAGACACGCCTTTGAAATGTCTTCATAAGATCTCCTTAAATCATTTGATATTATATCCTTATTTGCATCGTCATTTTTATCCATATATTAATAAACGTTATGAACTCATAAGGAAAAAATGTAGACACGCATATTGGTGTTATTATAATTTGAAAAATACATTTTTCTAAAAAACAATTGTGTTAAGTTCTTTTTGAGAATCTTGTCTAACTGTCCTGTTTTCATTATTAATATTATATAATGTGGATTTTGGTTGAGTTCGTTGACACACACGTCTCAATATGCAACCACCGTGGTGACATGGCACAAACACATGTCAGGACAAGACGAATAGGTTAATGGTTAAGTTGCAGGCAGATCTTGTCTAAAACATCAACATAGGTATAGGGCCGGGTTTAAAAGGGTGGGGGGCTCACAGTTGAAGATGTCATGATAAAGGGGGAGGGAGTGGGCGAAATCCCTCCCAGGAAGTCAGTGAACAAGTAGCGATCGCGGGCAAACATGAGTCAAAGGTGAAGGTCAACGAGTGTGTGAGCCATGCTTGCAGCACAAGTAGGTAGTCCCGTACATAACATCTTACATGTGCTTAGGACACAAGAAGGTAGCCAGTACATAGCATGTGCCTAGAACACAAGCAGGTAGCCAGTACATAGCATGTGCTTAGAACACAAGCAGGTAGCCAGTAGCCTACATATGATTCTGTTGATAAGACAATTTCACAGCTGGTGACAACTATCACACGCCAATCGCCAGGGGGTCATGCTTGGTGTGACTAAGACGGGTCATGCTTGGTGTGACTAAGACGGGTGACGCGGACAACACAATTTGTATGAATCAAATCTAGGGGTGAAGGTCATCTGCTCTGATACAGGTGTTTCTTTAGTACCACGTTCCTTTTTCTATCTTTCATTTTATAAAAAAAGGTTTATATCTTGCATACCCCTTTAAATCCTTGAATAAATGAATTATTTTTTCTTCACACATAATTCAATTATTATTTTTGTGTGGAGAAAAAATCATGACAATCTTGAGTTCTTCATTTGCGTGTGAGAGAGAGAGAGAGAGAGAGAGAGAAGAGAGAGGGGGTGAGAAAAAGAGAGAGGGGGAGGGGGTTGATCGTGGTGAGTCAGAGTCATGGAACTAAGTGAGACGTGGACGATAAATTGTGTGTGTGTGTGTGAGCGTATATGTGTATGTGCATGCATTTCGGTTTAAATCTTTGATCAGATTGAATGCAGTTGAAAGATGCAACACATTGGCAGACATAATATGCGTGACTATTTTAAAAATGGTATTAATTAAAGTTTTTATTTAATTGTATGTCTTAAGTAATCCTTGCTTTGTATGTTTTGTTATATGTCAAATTATGTTAGGGAAGTTAAAAGGGAATAAAGCCGAATTTATTCTTATAAGAGCCACACAAAGCCGCAGGTTGAAGACCATTGCGCTGACCAGAGGCGTATCGAGGGTGCTGAGCGCCAGGGGACAAGATTAAATCCCCCCCCCCCCCCATTATTTGTATCAATAAAATTCCGCTAAAGCCCATTTTGGCGCTTCGAACAAGTTTTGCGCCAGGGGACATCGCCCCCCCCCCCCCTTTCGGCCCAATTAGCTTTGCCTCTGTCGCCAGCAAAGGCATTTAAAATTGATGAAAGAGAAATATAAACGTTGTTCAACAGGTGTGACTGCTCAGAGCGAGCCAAGAGAAATATAAACGTTGTTCAACAGGTGTGACTGCTCAGAGCGAGCCAAGAGAAATACAAACGTTGTTCAACAGGTGTGACAGCTCAGAGCGAGCCAAGAGAAATACAAACGTTGTTCAACAGGTGTGACTGCTCAGAGCGAGCCAAGAGAAATACAAACGTTGTTCAACAGGTGTGACTGCTCAGAGCGAGCCAAGAGAAATACAAACGTTGTTCAACAGGTGTGACTGCTCAGAGCGAGCCAAGAGAAATACAAACGTTGTTCAACAGGTGTGACTGCTCAGAGCGAGCCAAGAGAAATACAAACGTTGTTCAACAGGTGTGACTGCTCAGAGCGAGCCAAGAGAAATACAAACGTTGTTCAACAGGTGTGACTGCTCAGAGCGAGCCAAGAGAAATATAAACGTTGTTCAACAGGTGTGACTGCTCAGAGCGAGCCAAGAGAAATATAAACGTTGTTCAACAGGTGTGACTGCTCAGAGCGAGCCAAGAGAAATACAAACGTTGTTCAACAGGTGTGACTGCTCAGAGCGAGCCAAGAGAAATACAAACGTTGTTCAACAGGTGTGACTGCTCAGAGCGAGCCAAGAGAAATATAAACGTTGTTCAACAGGTGTGACTGCTCAGAGCGAGCCAAGAGAAATATAAACGTTGTTCAACAGGTGTGACTGCTCAGAGCGAGCAAAGAGAAATACAAACGTTGTTCAACAGGTGTGACTGCTCAGAGCGAGCCAAGAGAAATACAAACGTTGTTCAACAGGTGTGACTGCTCAGAGCGAGCCAAGAGAAATACAAACGTTGTTCAACAGGTGTGACTGCTCAGAGCGAGCCAAGAGAAATACAAACGTTGTTCAACAGGTGTGACTGCTCAGAGCGAGCCAAGAGAAATACAAACGTTGTTCAAAAGGTGTGACTGCTCAGAGCGAGCCAAGAGAAATACAAACGTTGTTCAACAGGTGTGACTGCTCTGAGCGAGCCAAGAGAAATACAAACGTTGTTCAACAGGTGTGACTGCTCAGAGCGAGCCAAGAGAAATACAAACGTTGTTCAACAGGTGTGACTGCTCAGAGCGAGCAAAGAGAAATACAAACGTTGTTCAACAGGTGTGACTGCTCAGAGCGAGCCAAGAGAAATATAAACGTTGTTCAACAGGTGTGACTGCTCAGAGCGAGCCAAGAGAAATATAAACGTTGTTCAACAGGTGTGACTGCTCAGAGCGAGCCAAGAGAAATACAAACGTTGTTCAACAGGTGTGACTGCTCAGAGCGAGCCAAGAGAAATACAAACGTTGTTCAACAGGTGTGACAGCTCAGAGCGAGCCAAGAGAAATACAAACGTTGTTCAACAGGTGTGACTGCTCAGAGCGAGCCAAGAGAAATACAAACGTTGTTCAACAGGTGTGACTGCTCAGAGCGAGCCAAGAGAAATACAAACGTTGTTCAACAGGTGTGACTGCTCAGAGCGAGCCAAGAGAAATACAAACGTTTTTCAACAGGTGTGACTGCTCAGAGCGAGCCAAGAGAAATACAAACGTTGTTCAACAGGTGTGACTGCTCAGAGCGAGCCAAGAGAAATATAAACGTTGTTCAACAGGTGTGACTGCTCAGAGCGAGCCAAGAGAAATATAAACGTTGTTCAACAGGTGTGACTGCTCAGAGCGAGCCAAGAGAAATATAAACGTTGTTCAACAGGTGTGACTGCTCAGAGCGAGCCAAGAGAAATATAAACGTTGTTCAACAGGTGTGACTGCTCAGAGCGAGCCAAGAGAAATATAAACGTTGTTCAACAGGTGTGACTGCTCAGAGCGAGCCAAGAGAAATATAAACGTTGTTCAACAGGTGTGACTGCTCAGAGCGAGCCAAGAGAAATATAAACGTTGTTCAACAGGTGTGACTGCTCAGAGCAGGCCCCTACATGGATATCCCTGTCAGCTGGAGGATTGTAGTTACTGCTGAGGACGAACACCTACATGGGGCAACCAGACAAAACGACAAAAGACAAAACGACAAGTGACACCCATGGGGTAACCAGACAAAACGACAAAAGACAAAACGACAAGGTGACAAAACGACAAGTGACAAAACGACAAGGTGACAAAACGACAAGGTGACAAAACGACAAGGTGACAAAACGACAAGGTGACAAAACGGCAAGGTGACAAAACGACAAGATGACAAAACGACAAGGTGACAAAAAGGACAAGGTGACAAAACGACAAGGTGACAAAACGACAAGGTGACAAAACGACAAGTGACAAAACGACAAGGTGACAAAACGACAAGGTGACAAAATGACAAGATGACAAAACGACAAGGTGACAAAAAGGACAAGGTGACAAAACGACAAGGTGACAAAACGACAAGATGACAAAACGACAAGGTGACAAAACGACAAGGAGACAAAACGACAAGGTGACAAAACGACAAGTGACAAAACGACAAGTGACAAAACGCCAAGGTGATAAAACGACAAGGTGACAAAACGACAAGGTGACAAAACGACAAGGTGACAAAACGACAAGGTGACAAAACGACAAGGTGACAAAACGACAAGGTGACAAAACGACAAGTGACAAAACGACAAGGTGATAAAACGACAAGGTGACAAAACGACAAGGTGACAAAACGACAAGGTGACAAAACGACAAGGTGACAAAACGACAAGGTGACAAAACGACAAGGTGATAAAACGACAAGGTGACAAAACGACAAGGTGACAAAACGACAAGGTGACAAAACGACAAGATGACAAAACGACAAGTCTTCAAAGCCAACGCCTCCACCGTCTTTAATGCCTTACATACAATAAAGTAAGGTCAACTTTTTAAGATATATTACATGCCTCATCGTTGGAGAAACACGGTATTCGGTTATCAGACTTGCGCATAATTACATTAAAATGTAATTAATGACCAATAGAATTGCATGACCTATTTTTGTAATTATCTACAATTTCCATTACTTCATTCAAAAGAGTAATTAATTACCATTACAAATTACTCCACTATTGACCTGTAATTACAATTACTTCTTTTACTTACAACATTTTTATATTGTGAATTTTTGTTAATTTGTTTCATTAACTTAAAACATCAACATTGTTTTACTAAGACATATTTCCTTTTACAGCGCAGTAACATGCACATTACTTGGAACCAGCTTTTGGATTTTATTGTTATACGAGAAAGTCAGAGAAATTCATTAAATGATTTTACTGTATATTTGAATACACAATCATATTTTGTAGCAGACACTTACAAATTTCAGTGATTGTCTGTGTGTATGAGCAAGTATGACACAATTTAAATTATAATGTTCAGCTTGCTCATTACTTGGAGACAAAATGTATGTCATATTGGGTCAAAGTACTATATGAGTATGTTGTATACCATGACACTATATTCATAAGGATGTGATATGCTATTCAGTATTTTCACTTTTACTCTGAAAATAAACATTTACTGATCAATTAAAAAAGGACTATTACATGGAGAGTAATTAATTACAATTACTAATTACAGTAATTATAAATAATTGTGTAATTAATTAAAGTTTTTATTAATTACCTCAAGTATGTCTGTTATTATGCATAAGATTATGATCTCAAAAGGTGTATTACTATCTAATTATACTGTATACAGTCTTCCCTAAAAGTCTGTCTACCTAAATAAGGCAAATAGCTTTGTGAAATTTCAGTAAGTCCCTCTGCAGTTAAATATAATGTAATGGTTAAACAGAAAACTTTATTTAATTCAATGATTTGTTTGGTGCACAATTTGCGACAATGACAAAAACAAATAAAAAATGACAAACAAACACAATGACTGATTTTGACTGAAGAGTGGAGTGTTGGTCTGATTCGTGTTTATGTTTATTGATCACTAATTCTTATTGCAAATTAGCTAATCTACGTAAATACTTCAGTTTGTCTTGCTCCTGTTGGTAACCTTGAACCACTGCAGCCACCTTTTCTTGTAGAAGTTCATATGTATTCTTCTTCACTTCTGGTTCTCCTACCTGCGCCTTCGTCAGAGTAAGTTTGTGGCAGGAAATATCTTTCTCAATGCCATCAAATAAGAGCCACACACTGGGATGACTGCAGTGAAAGAGAGAGTTAAGTGCATTGTGAAAGCCTTCACAACAGTTTGTAGTTTTGGGTGAACCCTCAGCTGCAGCCTCATATTGATTCCACACTCTGATTGGAAACTGTGGATCTCGACCTGCTGCACCCTCAATATATGTCAAGAAGAAGTATGTGAGAACTTCATTGTACTGTTCCTCATCTGGGAAAGTGGCTGCAAGACTAACAAAAACAGCTCTCACTTCATCGATTGGTACAAAGGCCAATGCAGCTAAAGATTTTAGCTTCAGATGCACTTGAATATCAGCTTCATACACACCTTTCAATCCGACAGTGTTTATTTTCCTGATGAGACTCTGGCACAAGTGAAAGTAACATCCCTTGACTTCAACACAGGGGAAGGCTTGATAAGCAGAAGAAATGCAGGCCTTCTCGAAGTCCACAAGAATTTTTTGAGGAGACAAATTTGGAAGGAGCTCCTTTAACATTTGGATCATTTTGTTGTATATGGAGAACTGACATTCAAGTATGAAATAATTTTAATGAAAGATTTTTCTATATTATTTTAATTATTAGTAATAATTTATTGTTTAACGTATTGAGATGTTTGTGTTTTCAAGTTCTAGATAGCTCATTTTCGAATTGCCCAACCCCTTAAACAATCAAATAATTGCCCCACTGCGGCGGGTGGGCCCCACGTTGGGAAACACCGATGTAAGGCATTAAAGACGGTGGAGGCGTTGGCGTTGAAGACTTGTCGTTTTGTCACCTTGTCGTTTTGTCCCCTTGTCATTTTGTCACCTTTTCGTTTTGTCACCGTGTCGTTTTGTCACTTGTCGTTTTGTCACTTGTCGTTTTGTCTTTTGTCGTTTTGTCATGGAACCCCTACATGGATATCCCTGTCAGCTGGAAGATTGTAGTTACTGCTGAGGGCGAACACCTACATGGATATCCCTGTCAGCTGGATCATTGTAAGCATCAACCCATGTCAGCGGATTCTCAACTTGGATTCACCACAACAAATCCACAGTCTGGACATACTATAGACCTTTCCAGGAATTCTGCGGCACACCACACAAACATGCAATAATTAAACAAACCATAAAAACAAAGTTTTTCGTATACATTCTATGTATGCATCTTTGACTATTTTATTTGGCTGCACCAATTCGGATGTCATTTGTAGTATTTTATTTTAGTTAAAATGAAGAATTAAGTTTACAAACGTATAGTAAATTCAAATATCTTTCATTTGATACCTCATTTGGTCTTACAAACCCAACAATAATATTTTAAATCGTTTTTTAATCCCAACCTCTCAATTCTGGTACCCGGGTACCAATAGCCACTTCGATTTTATTTTTAGTTTCCAGTGACCCGCCCTCTGTTACACCTCATTTATTTTACCAACCATTTCAGAGAAGAAAAAAAGAAGAAAATATTACGCACTAAACGCACTTGACATAGTTTTAAGAATCTCTTTTAGCGCAGTTGTCAGAAATTTTATTTCATGAAATCGGTGACAACACTTTCCTTCGTCTTGAAAAACAGGACAAACTGATATTTCGGGGTTTGGGTTGGGTGCGGGGGCTGTCGGGCGTTGAAAATTCGATAGAATGTTTTGTTCATCGGCAACCGACTGTCACTAACTTTAGGTTTCGGGGGAGGCCAGGGCGGGGGGAGAGTCCTATATGAGAAAATGTTGTATGGTTCAGCCCAGGAGATGGAGCTGGTAGCCAATTTACTAGCCGGGGTCATACGTGAGTAATCGAAGACCTCCACCAGAAAATGTGCGTTACTTCATCGGTAACAAGTCTATGTGCCAAGTTTCAGCTGGATAGGTTGAAGGAAAGTGGTTCAATTAGCCATCCGAAGACTTTGTCAAACACCCAGCCAGAAAGAAACACCTGAACAAAAGTTAATATAAGGGAAATGATTTCAAAAGACTTTCTGTCAAAGACGAGTGAAAAGAACAATCAATTTAAACTTTCATGAAATGCATTACGCAAAGAAAGACTTTGCAGAAGTGTAGATGAGCACTCTATGAAGCCAAAGAAAGACTTTGCAGAAGTGTAGATGAGCACTCTATGTAGCCAAAAAAAGACTTTGTAGAAGTGTAGATGAGCACTCTATGTAGCCAAAGAAAGACTTTGTAGAAGTGTAGATGAGCACTCTATGTAACCAAAGAAAGACTTTGCAGAAGTGTAGCTGAGCACTCTATGTAGCCAAAGAAAGACTTTGCAGAAGTGTAGCTGAGCACTCTATGTAGCCAAAGAAAGACTTTGCAGAAGTGTAGCTGAGCACTCTATGTAGCCAAAGAAAGACTTTGCAGAAGTGTAGCTGAGCACTCTATGTAGCCAAAGAAAGACTTTGCAGAAGTGTAGCTGAGCACTCTATGTAGCCAAAGAAAGACTTTGTAGAAGTGTAGATGAGCACTCTATGTAGCCAAAGAAAGACTTTGTAGAAGTGTAGATGAGCACTCTATAAAGCCAAATGATGCGAACTGAATGGAGAGGAAACTTAAAGGAGTAAATTAAAGAGTCTTTACAAAAGGTACCACAAAAGGTGTCACAATTTGAATGTGTGGTCATTTAAATGAAGAAAGTTATCGTAGTTAGATGTTACAAATAGACTTTTTAATTGGATGCATTTGTTAGGAATTTCATACTATTCTATCTGCCCTCAGATAAATCACATCAAACTATTCTATCTGCCCTCAGATAAATCACATCAAACTATTCTATCTGCCCTCAGATAAATCACATCATACTATTCTATATGCCCTCAGATAATTCACATCATACTATTCTATCTGCCCTCAGATAAATCACATCATACTATTCTATCTGCCCTCAGATAAATCACATCATACTATTCTATCTGCCCTCAGATAAATCACATCATGTTATTCTATCTGCCCTCAGATAAATCACATCATACTATTCTATCTGCCCTCAGATAAATCACATATTTATGCAAATCTGAGGCTGACTGGTAATATTTCCTTTTTTTCTTTTTTCATACCATTTAGAGACACATTGTTTAAACTGACCAGTTTTGGAAAGCCACACAAAGTTTTAGACCTATTCTACTTCTACAAAACATACCTTTTTTATATGTTTTTTTTTTTTTTTTTTTTTTTTAAATGTAAATGTTGGAAAAAATACGTTTTATGATTTAAATATATGAAAATTGTAATTCATCATCATCATCTTCTTCATCATCATGTCCCTTAGTCCTTGGACAGTTGGGGCGCCACAGATGACATGAAAACTACCCTTCTCCATTTCTATCGGTCTTCTGCACGACGCATAGCTAGTATCCTAATAGTTGATTGGTTGTTTTTGTCTAATGAACAAATATTTTAAACGGAAAATTAAAAAATAAATACATTCACCGATGAAGTAGTTTAAACAAATAAAAAGTTTCAAAATAAAGTTACGAAACAACATTACTATTTAGTTACAACTAAAAATAAAAGGAATTATGCAACCCATGCAAGGTCAGGGGAACCTAAGTGTCAACTAATATCTTTTCTGTTGCTAGCCGGTTAAGTGTCAAACGATGCAAAGCTAAATTCGGGTATGCGCCAAAATGCATCCCCTCATTTTGAATTTATCAAAGATATTCTGAGGAGGGGCTTACTGAGACCTCTCTCCAAACCTTACCCACAGTTTCGTTCGGCGCCCTCGATCTCTTCTCTCTCTCCAAATATATTGACATTAGTGACAGTAGTGACACATTTTAACGGATGTAAGTAAATACAATGATTTTCCTTTGTTTGGTGTACATAGTGGGAATATATAGTTGTCTAAGGGGTGGGGGGGGGGGGCGAAACTAAGCTTGGTTTATAAGCCTACCCTCAGGGGGCTCCACTACCAAAATGAACTTATGCTTACGTATGGCTGCAGAGACGAAGTGAGCGCTGCCCAGGGCGTCAAAATGCCTTATGCTACCCCAACTAGCTCGCGTCTAAAATGACCCGGAAGAGACTGGTCAAAACAAACGGGCCAACCTGGGCCATAATCCTTTTCCTAACATTACTTGAATAGTAGGCCATAGATAGAGGGGAAACGAGGAAAAGCGGCGCCCAGGGCAGGCTAGTAAGACAATCTCTCACCCCTCTCTTTGTAAAGTGCATAGGATTTTATCATTCATTAATTCACTATTAGTCCCGATCTAAAGACGATTTTGGCGCCCCTTGATGTTGGCGTCAGGGGTGATTGACCCACTCGCCGCCTCCTTCGCACGGCCCTTAGAGATAGGGGCCTCAGTGTATTACAGCCCAAGGCCACAGCTGCTGTAAAAAGGCTCCTGTTTTTTTTAACAGACTACGTCATAATATCAACAAAAACAAAGACAGCATTTCAGTGACAGAAAGAAACAACAACAAGAACAGATAACTGAGTTTCGTAAAGTTAGCCTTGCCTCGAGTTGTTTTTATTTCGATTCACTCCCTTACATACTTACCTTAATATTGTGTCATGGACCCGCGATCATGAGAATTATTGGCCACAAGAACATTATTCTGGTTAAGGGTTGTTAAGGTTTGTTTAATTCCTCTCACAATACTTGTTTTTACTTTTCAAATCTTCAAGGTTTAGTATCGCAGTTCTAATAGTTTAATTAAACTGGGGTAAAACAAAGGTTGGGGGGGGGGGGGGGTGAACATTAAAAAAAGACAAAACAAATTTATACGTGGTTAATTTTGGCGCTTGTAACATTCTTGCCCCTCAATGGATGGCATATACAACATATTAATTGACTACACATATACAACATATTAATTGACTACACATAAACAACATATTAATTGACTACACATATACAACATATTAATTGACTACACATAAACAACATATCAATTAACTACACACATAAAACATATTAATTGACTACACATAAACAACATATTAATTGACTACACATATACAACATATCAATTGACTACACATATACAACATATTAATTGACTACACATATACAACATATTAATTGACTACACATAAACAACATATCAATTAACTACACACATAAAACATATTAATTGACTACACATAAACAACATATTAATTGACTACACATATACAACATATCAATTGACTACACATATACAACATATTAATTGACTACACATATATACAGCATATTAATTTGCTTGTAAATCGCATATGATGAAGAGGTGAACATAAGGATCTCAAAATCAGCAGGAACTATGCCCAGGGTGAATAAGCGGTTATGGAACAATTCTAAACTTACTGGAGTGCCACCACTGTGGTGGTCATTTATGGACTGTGCAAAGGAAACATGAGGGCTGTGCTGGAAAACAGCATTAAATGTTGGGATCAAACAGGCAGAAATGTGGCACAAAGTAAAGCAAAAAAAATAACTATTGCCTAGTAAAAAGGGGGGTGGGGGTGGATGGCGTGTTACGACCATGGGTCACTTTTCTTTATATGGAAGGAGGTGAGGTGGCATTTTCGGACCACTGCAGAGTTTGTATCGTGTAAGGGAGTGCGGCAACAATCTTGTCCCACCCACAGCCCACCCTTGGCCCACCACAGCCCACCTATGGCCCACCCACAGCCCACCTATGGCCCACCCACGGCCCACCCACAGTGTGTCTGTCGGTGCCTGAATTGACGATCTTACGGCCAGAAATCGAGGGCGCTGATGGCTCTTGACCAAGCGTCATAAATAAATTGAAAAATTAGAAGTAATAACGACCAAGACCATCTCTAACCCCCCCCCCCCCTCTAATTTTTCCCTCCGCAGAGATGCCTGAAAAAAAGACTGCCTGGGAGAATTGCAGCTGAGACTGAGGACCTGCCCCAAGAGCCAGGCTGGAAAGTTGCCTGCGAGAAGTGCAGCTGAGACTGAGGACCTGCCCCATGAGCCAGGCTGGAAAGTTGCCTGCGAGAAGTGCAGCTGAATGGAGGACCTGCCCTGTGAGCCAGGCTGGAAAGTGTTAATATTAAAGAAGCTACGTCATCGTCTTATGAAAACGGAAGGATGCCAACAATCGTTTAGATCATATTAATATCATATACACCAAACGAATTGGTTACACATATACAGTAAATTAATTGGTTACACTTGGTTACATATATAGAATACGGTACATTAATTGGTTACACTTGGTTACATATACAGAATACGGTACATTAATTGGTTACACATCGACAACATATTTTCCTCTAACTAGTTAACAATAAAACAAATTACTGAAACGAAAACATATCATTTATTTATATGTCAAAATTAATATCAATCTAAAGTAATTGTAAATTAAATCAACAGTCTATATGGCCTTGTAGTAAAATCTTTCTATAAATGAATTATACGCATTATAAATTGTCATTTATAAACTGAAATTATGTCACTGTTGTCAAAGCAGTCCATATTCAACAGGAATAAATGAAAGACATTTGTAGATCCGTATAGACATAAAGACATACAGATCAGTATAAACATATTAAAAGTAAATATTTTTGTATGACATACATTCACCCAGAATGCACATTCGCGCTATATTTAGACACACGGACCAAGTGCATTTTGATATTATATTGGGACACACGCAAAACTGGACACTATAATCGTCCACACGCCCAGAGCATTTTGAGACTATAATCGGACACACACACCCAGTATATAGTGACCAAGTGCAGATGAGACTATATCCCTGCACTTATCTCATCAGAGATAACCTAACACAAGACATACGTCGTGTCACAAAAACTTGTTTGACCAACAAGTCAACGGAACCATTGTATAGAGAGTCAGACACTGACGTCATCCAACATACAACGACATCATCCAACAGACAATGAACGTCTTCCAACAGACAATGAACTTCTTCGAACAGATAAATGTTTTAGTCAAGTCTTAGCCAAACTATGGCATTATGTTACCGAGACTACAACATATACTAGTCCTGTCTATGTTAGCCGAAAACGGGCATCAAGTTCGGCCCGGTACACTGTCACGTGATTCACATTTCATTTTTGAACATTTCATATTCTTCATCGTCCTCCAGAATAGGGCTTAGCAGTTTAAGCGACCTTGACCCCGTAGAACCTATCTGGGACCAGAGAATGTCCTGATCTGTCTCCTCGGATGAACTGCTCGTGTTGTCGTTAGAATCTTTCTCGTCTGCTAGGGAGATCAGATTTGGGATATCCTCGAAGGTGTTAAACTGTCGATCGATGGCTCTCTTTAGGGCGGTCAGCGATTCCACTCTGTAGACGTCACAGTGGACGTCATGACCGCTGTCAGGAGACTGGACTGAACTCTCTGACGACCTACTCTCAGGCCTCGTGCCATCCTCGCGTATCAGCCAGTCGTCCAGCTTCAAATGACCAGTCTCTGGTGCCGGGCTCGTCGCATTCTCCATTTGATCGCACAGATCTTGACCCGTACCTTCCAGCTCTGACATGCGCAGGCATGACACAGAGGTTGCGTCCAGCATGTTGGATAGACACTCAGGAGACGTCGGGCAGTCCTGCAAGCAGTTCTTGAGCTCATGGAAGTCATAACACAACATATCCAAATCTTGGGAATAGGGTGATTCCGCTGGCCGCGGTGTTTCAATGATTGCCGACACCACAGCTCTGCTGTCTTGATCGCCTGCACGGAGAATTCCGATAGGGAGGGCACATGGGAAAATGGTTGGTTCAGACTTCGTGACTTTGGAGGACATGGCAATGACAACATCATCCATGTCATTATCCGGGGTCTTCATAAAATTGTCACGGCTTTCGTTGACATCGTCTGTGACGTCGCCTTTAATGAGTTGACCTTGCGCAGGATCGCGTTGTCGTATATCGTCAATTATGGAAGACGATATTTCATCTTTGTCCACATTGCCACTTGAAACATTTGCTTCATCCATCAGGGATTTCACTTTCTTCCCGCCATTAGGCATTCTGTTTCTAAAATATCGTGTGACAGTCGGATCTACTATCTTCCATTTCTTGTCCAAATGTGACTGGCACTGCTGTGTCTCAGTGTCTGGATGCTTCCATTTCTTGTCCAAATCTGACTGGCCCTGCTGTGTCTCAGTGTCTGGATGCTTCCATTTCTTGTCCAAATCTGACTGGCCCTGCTGTGTCTCAGTGTCAGGATGCTTCCATTTCTTGTCCAAATCTGACTGGCCATGCTGTGTCTCAGTGTCTGCATGCTTCCATTTCTTGTCCATAGGTGATTGGCTCTTCACGGTCTCGGAAAGAATCATTGCATTGTCCAAAACGGATTCTCCGGATTCGTTCTCATTGGATTGTTCAAACATGTCTTCTGCTGGTTGTTGAAATAGATCGACAAAGTCCAGCGAGAAAGCCGAACGGTCTACAGTTCTCTTTATCCGGGAGAGAGGTTCGATTTCAATCACTTTAAGATCCGGATAGTTGGACTGGTCGTAACTGCCAGATGACATGTCACAACTTGTCATGCCAGATGTCATGTCACAACTTGTCGTGTTTCTATTTGGTGTTTTGTCGCCACCACCCTTTACGTGTAACGGTGGTGTTGGTATCTTCGAGGGAGAAGTAATGACGTCATCATTTCTGCTATCTGATAAATTTGGCGGTTCGGACGCATCTCTCGAATCACGTGACACGTGTTTATCATCATTATCGTCATCCGAGAACTCTTCACTCAAAACACTTTTCAGTGAGTCCTTTTCTCCCCCTTTCCTTTTCCCTGGCTTCTTGTCTCCTCTCAGCGAACGCTTGGTCCCTTCACTGGCGGCTATTGTAGCCACAACACCCCTGAGATAATGCTCACTGCTGGAACCAGTGGTCGACCTGGCTGAGCAGAATCGTGACAGGTTGTTTTTAAAATTTCCCGCAGGAGGAGTGTCACGGGCGCTGAGGGACTTCCCGAACTCCTTCTCCCAGCCTTGGATCTGGTACAGAAGACGGGCCGTGGGGGAGGGGGGTTTGGCTGTCAGTCGGTTGACACAATTCAGGATGTCAGGCCGCAATGCTTTCATCGTTTTATTGTTTGTCTTCTTCTCGTGTTGATTGTGGAATTTTGGGGCTGGCTGACCAGCTGTGGCAGTCTCCACACTTCCCTGTGTTACAGAGTTGATTTCGGCGGGATGGTTCACTTCCGATGCAGACTTTACCCGCTGCGCGAATGACGGCCGTTCGCCTCCGGGCAAGTCGAGTTGGGTACTTGAGCACGGTTGATCAGACGACACAAGGCCTTGGGCCATTGAATGATATCTGTCCACGACCGATTTCGACTCTTGGTTGAGAAGAAGACGACTCGTGAAAGCGTCTCCACCCCGTGATTCAAATGGTTTAGGCTTCTTAACCAAGTGGTCCTGTCTGCTTCTGACCCCGTGCAAGGTCAGATAATCCTTGCAGAATTTATTTAGACGTAGCTTGGTGTTACTGTCCCCTTTGGCGAGTTGATCGCCATAACGAGAATCGATGCGTTTGACAAAATTGACGACTTTGATTCGGTCACGTTTTCCACTGGTGACAGATGGCAGCTGACACGCGTTGGTGACAGTTGTGTTGTCATCAGATGCCACATCGGAATGTGTCCTGTCCCCAGCACACACGTCACATCCTGGTTCTCTCCCATGCGTCAGATTCAGACCGAGGCCAAGGTCCGATCCAAACGAGACTGACCTCGGGGCTTCATGCAGCTCCTTATGACGTTTTAAAATCTTGTCCTGGAGCTGAGCCAACTTCCGTTTGCTCCTCTCGAGGCTCAGGCTCTGATCGCATACACGGGGCAGGCGCACTTGGCTCTGCTGAAAGCGGTGTAGAAGCTGGTGGGTGGTCTTACTGGTGTTCACCTTCTTTGTGTTCAGAGAATCCTCACTGTTGACATTTTCCCCTGCATTGTTGTTGCAGTTCAGCTCATCCGTGACCAACAGGTTGGGAACCGCTCGACCCCTGCTGTTTATAGATCCTGGATTTGTTTGTTTTCGCTTGGAAAGTCGAAGTGGGGATCTGGTTTTGGTTGAAATTTTATCAACTTTCTGGTAGGAGGTCAACGACCCCACACTGCGAACATGCTGCAGAAGTCCTGGACTGGCCTGGGTCAGCTGTTTAGTGAATTTTCGCACTGATGCAAGTCTGTTTTCATAATAGACACTCAGTGGTTCTTTTTCTTCAGTGTGGGTCCTTTGAAATGCCCCGGGGTTCTCATTCTGTTGTTCCGGGGCACCAGGGACGTTGAGACATTCAGTTTCTTTGACATGAGTTTCAAGTGGAACTATCTGCACTGAACATGACGGTATTGCGATATTTGCTTTCAAATAAATCTCATCGAAATTGGCGGCTCTGCCTGTAGGATTACAAAAGATAGTTGTTCCTGAACAGCTGCACTCACTCTTTGAACAGCTGCACTCACTCTTTGAACAGCTGCTTTCACTCTTTACCGATTGGTTTTTACAACGGGTGCGCGTTTTCCTACTTGCGCTCCTTGTCTCATCTATGCATATTAAACTGCGCGCTTGAAATGGAATAACGGCAGCTCTCTTTTTCGCCTTCTTCTCTTTCCCAGGCATTTTAACGGGCGCGGATTTCTTTCGCCTGACGGACGCCCTCGTGTGTGGTGCTACGTCTCGGACTAAACAAGCACGGAGTAGCTCTCTGCGCCTTGACCCCGTCGCGGAGATGTCCTCGCCAGAGTTGCGTCTATGAGAGCCACTCATATAGTTATGTTTGTGACATATTCGCATAGATCTCCTAAGAATCTTTAAAGAATTTGAGTAGGGCTCCATATTAGAGCCGTCCATATCAGGACCATTTCTAACAGGGCCGTCTATACCAGGGCCGTGGCTTTCATGTATTTTTGTCCCTATTCCTGTATTGGAAGGTTCCTCTGACGACATCAGTTCAAGGGCCTCTGATATTTGATAAGGGTCTTCAGTAATGCTGCAGAGTTGTTGGTCCTGGGAGCCCTCAGATTCATGAGACTTGGATAGAATCATTGTGCAAACATTCTTGCTCCAGATCTCAAGCGACTTGCTCTCACTCGCCATGTCGAGCATATCGTGGGTACATTCTTTGGGAAGATTTGACCACCCCGTTTCTAAAGAGCCAACGTCGTTTCGGCCACAGCTCTCGCCCAGGTCGACTCCGTCACAGCTCTCGCCCAGGGCGACTCCGTCACAGCTCTCGCCCAGGGCGACTCCGTCACAGTTCTCGCCCAGGTCGACTCCGTCCCATTCATTACTTGCAAACATTTCGTCGCTCCACGAATCTTGAACTTCATCTTTTTTGATGAGGCCGATGGGTTCACTGTTGTCCAAGCAGAACGCTGCTGGCTCAAACTTAAGATTACAGCCACCGGGTTCGGTGGTTAAGGTAATTTTAGGGACGTAGTTATCGTTGCATTGGTAAGAAGTGGACGGTGCGTACATAGTTGTGTCATACTCATTGTACTCATTGTACATCGGTTCAGGTTTAAATAATGAATCCAAGAACACATCAGGGCTTGTTCCATCATTCGATTTGGAATCCTCCGAGGACAAAGGCCGCGAAGATAAATCCCAGCTTAGAAATGAGCTGATTCCGCTATTGTCTGACTCGTGGGCGAAGATATGTCTCGTGTGTCTTCCAGAAGTTGAAGGTTCGTCCTCTGTCTTGTAGACACACTGCAACTCTTCCTGCTCGGGAGGGATATAAATATCGTTTAAGAGGAACGAGTGAATGGAAAAATCCGATTTAAGAAAAGTGTCGATGGTTTTCTCGGAAATTCCGGCAATATCCATCGCACGTGCCAATAGATCTTGGGAAGATCCGGATGCACTTGAACATTCCTCACGTTTCGTGTCTCCCTCACTGTCATATTTCCATCCGATATTGACCTGTGTCTGAGAGTTTAAGTCTAAGATGGTCTCCTCGTGATCGGGTTCTGTTTTACTGACGTCATAAACACGGTCAGTCGCGCTGAGAACGATGGGGGTGCTCATAACGTCACAGACGAAGTTGTCCGACTCCAAATTATTGTCGGAGTCATCTAGCCTCCACGAGGGAGGCGACTGGTGTGCTGAACTTTCGTCGTCTGCCATCTCACTTCCGCTGTGATGGCAGTTGTTGGTGTTGACTTCTGCACTGACCAGCAAAGTTTTCTTGTGCCCGCAATGATCCATCTTTGCAAACTTCTGCCGTCTCCAGCGGTCGTCTTCCGATTCGATCTCCGCCACGTTTCTCTTGCGTTTCAAACTAGAACAACTACCCTCCTCCTTTCCGTTGTCTTGAATACCATCAGAATAAACGCAACGAATCTTTGTTCCCCCATGTTGTGGCGCTGCAGTCAGCTGTGGCGTCACTCGAGTCAACTGTGGCGTCACTCCAGTCAGCTGTGGCGTCACTCCAGTCAGCTGTGCTAAGCTGCCAATGCAGAGACACTTTAGGCTGTTGGGCTGCAGACGTTCAGTTGTTTTTGATGCCCCCTCTAGAAAACTACATCGGGAATTAAAATCAAAAGCAATTTTTGATGATGGATGTGTCAGTGTCTGACCAATGTTGGCACCGATATTAGATTGATTCATGTTGACAGACGGTGTCTGACCAATGTTGGCACCCATATCAGATTGATTCATGTTGACTGAAGGTTTGTCGAAAGTTGGACTTGGAAGAAATGACCGACCGAACAAGGTGCCAAAAAGTTTGACAACAGTTATCTCGCATACGCCGTACCTCAGGGCGCTGGCGCAGGGCACAGACAAGGAACAAGCACATGAGCTTTTCAGGCTGTTGCCAAGTGGGCAGGCTGAGAGCACATCCACTGAATGGGGGAATGAAGATTTGCAAACTCTTTCTGGGCCCGAGCAGAACATCGGAAATGAGACAGGTTTTCGGAAATAATCGCACTCGTCATCAAGCAGCGGTGAAATCGGTCGTTCGACATGACAGAATTCGTCTAAAATTCCAATAGTCTGCTGTTTAGACAGATGAGAGCATATGATGGGGTCATACAATCGTGGCAATTTCTTCACGTTACGTCTGGTCTTCTGAATGAAAGCCATCCCGTTTGTTTGGTTCATGCCACCACCGCAGGACGGACGGTTCCCGGCAACACCAGTACGGTTCCCGGTAACACCAGGACGGTTCCCCGCAACACCAGGACGGTTCCCGGCAACACCCGGACGGTTCCCTGTAGCCCCCAGCTTTGACTGAGTAAAGATCTCAGTCGAAAACGGACTCTTCGGTAAACGTGCGATCTTAGCGACGCCGTAGACTCCCGGTGAGGTCTCATTGGACAGGTTCATCAGTTTCGCATTGGTCTGCGCACTGACCTTCTCTGCGTGGACGCCTATAGGCAAGGCTGGACATGTATCCTTAATACAAACGTTTTGCCCAGCCCTTTCACTGGTGACGCCACAGGACAACGACTGGGCATAGGCTATAACGTTATGAGGTAGACATTGTCTCCGAGGGTCGTTAGAATGGCACAGCGTGAGAACCTCTAATGTAACTCGTTTGTAAATAGAATTATTTTCTGGTGCTCGTAGGGACGGGTGAGTGGTAGTTAGCTCAGGGAAATAGTCGTCAAACTCTATCCTTTTAGGTACTGTGTAGCCACCATTGGGCACTGTGTAGCCACCATTGGGCACCGTGTAGCCATCAATGGGAATTGTGTGGCCACCATTGGGCACTGTGTAGCCACCATTGGGCACTGTGTACTCATCTATGGGCACTGTGTGGCCACCAATGGGCACTGTTTTGCCACCATTGGGCACTCTGTGGCCACCAGTGGGCACTGTGTAGCCACCAATTGGCACTGTGTAGCAATCATTGGGCACTGTGTAGCCATCAATGGGCACTGTGTAGCTACCATTGGGCATTGTGTAGCCACCATTGGGAATTGTTTGGCCACCATTGGGCATTGTGTAACCACCATTGGGCACTGTGTAGCCACCAATAGGCACTGTGTACTCATCTATGGGCACTGTGTGGCCACCAATGGGCACTGTTTTGCAACCATTGGGCACTCTTTGGCCACCAGTGGGCACTGTGTAGCCACCAATTGGCACTGTGTAGCAATCATTGGGCACTGTTTGGCCACCAGTGGGCACTGTGAAGCCACCATTGGGCACTGTGTAGCTGCCATTAGGCATTGTGTAGCCACGACTTACGTTAGGATTGTCATATTCTTTTAGTGCGCCATTTGTGACATCAGCGTGTTGAGCATAACCTGGTGTTGCTGGTGTGTGGAGACGTGTGGCGACGTGTGGTGCTGGTGTGTGGAGACGTGTGGCGACGGCAAGTGTGTTGACAGAGCCCTCATTGCTACCACGTTCACTAGGCACCACGTTCCCCGTACCAAGTTCATTCCCGAGAAGACCATCAACGAAAACGACTGTTTCTGATGTATCTTGACACTGGTCAGTGAGTGAAACATTCGGACCGCTGGCGTCTTCTGGTGGCATGTGTACCAATGTATAGTAGTCGCTGCGGCCACCATCGACCTCTGAAATGCCACCATCTACAACGTCACCTCCGGGCACAAACTGTTGGGCACACGTTAAATGTGCCCGTGTCTTATTTTGAACAGGGTGTATGATGTCCTCTGAATTAGGGGAATCTCTGCTTAAAGTTGTAGTTTGACATATGTTTGTACTGTCCAGTAGTGACGCATCGTCATGACTGTTTGTAAAATCTGTTTTATTTTCCACGCTTGTAACATCTGTTTTATTTGCCACGCTTGTAACATCTGTTTTATTTTCCACGCTTGTAACATCTTTTTTAAGTCGTTTTGTTGTAACTCGCTCCTTGTCTGTTTGTTTCTTATTACTGGACGGAATGTCCATCTCTTCAATGCCGTCTACCCATTTATTCCTCACATCCGCCTTACTATTGGTGATTCCTGGGCCCTGATCGCTAGCTGTATCATGGCTGTTGACCTTATCGTGGCTGTCGACACTACCATGGCTGTTGACCTCACCATGGCTGTTGACACTACCATGGCCATTTTTGTTGACCTTACCACGGCTGTGGACACTACCATGGCTGTTGACCTTACCATGGCTGTCGACTCTACTATGGATGTTGACCTTATCATGGCTGTTGACCGTACCAAGGCTGTTGACGCCATGACGTTGTGAGATCTCAGAATAACGACGCTTGAACGATTCACAACGATGTCCATGTCTCTCCACCGCCTCAACTTGTCCGCCACTTTCGCTTGGGCTGCAGGTCATTATACTGTTATCTCTGTTGTCGCATGACCTTCCACCTGTCTCCGTATCAGTCTCAGACGTGGCAATCTTAAGCTTCGAGCATTGTTTTTGGACACTGGGTGAGCACGACAATTTGAGTGACGCGTCCCTGAGTTCAGATTCTTTACATTCTGAACAGATCAGTCCTCGCTCAGAATGAACCAACTGTTTACCCCTAGCGAGGCCTTTCGTGTCCCCGACTCCTTGACCCTGGGACTTGTGAGTGTGCTCACCGTTATATCTATCCTTCCTGGGATATGATCTGACCGCCTCTGAGGATATTGTCCTCTGATATTTTGTTGAAGTCGTTGATGTCACATCGCGCACTGGAGATGCTTCAGATTTGGTCAACCTGGGATCAACAGTGCTGAAACCAAGTTTAGAATCACTACTAGCTTTGGTCACATGATGGTTATTCTGAAACTGGTCCGTAGATGCAAGTTCAGTTGTCTGAAGGGAAGGGCTCTTAGAATCGCGTTTCTTTTTAACGAAATCTAGATGACATGTTTTTGTGCTTGTCGCAACCAATATTTCCTGCTTCTTATCTGTCTGGGGGTTGCGAACAACATCCTCATGTTTCATGTCATTTTTACATCTTTGTTTCTCAGACACAAGACAGCTCTTGTTTTTCTGAAAGTTCTTTTGGTGCTGATCGAGGGAATGCCACTCTTTTCTTTTCTTTCTGACTTCCCTTGAAGACTCACTTCTGGTGACGTCATCGCAGTCCTTGGTGTTAAGACCACTTCCGTTTGATATCACCCAATTATAATGATCATTTAGCCTTCTCCTAAACACTTCGTGATTTTCGGAACTTGAATGTCTGCGAACATTTACTTGTTCGCTGGTACAAAATCTGCTCTCAGATCTACAAGTCTTCCAACGTTCTGGGAATTTCCCATGACCGTGATATGGCGAATTATGTCTCTTAGCCTCTGGCAGATGTTTCTTATCTGTCAACCAGGAAGGCGTAGGTGTGGCTAGCACATGTTTCCTGTCTGTCGACAAGCTTCGTGGCTCTGAAGATAGCACATGTTTCCTGTCTGTCGACAAGCTTCGTGGCTCTGAAGATAGCACATATTTCCTGTCTGTCGACAAGCTTCGTGGTTCTGAAGATGGCACAAGTTTCCTGTCTGTCGACAAGCTTCGTGGCTCTGAAGATAGCAAATGTTTCCTGTCTGTCGACAAGCTTCGTGGTTCTGAAGATGGCACAAGTTTCCTGTCTGTCGACAAGCTTCGTGGCTCTGAAGATAGCAAATGTTTCCTGTCTGTCGACAAGCTTCGTGGCTCTGAAGATGGCACAAGTTTCCTGTCTGTCGACAAGCTTCGTGACTCTGAAGATAGCACATGTTTCCTGTCTGTTGACAAGCTTCGTGGCTCTGGGGATAGCAGATGTTTACTGTCTGTCGACAAGTTCCTCTGCTCTGTGGCTAGCTCGTGGGACTCAAAAATAGATTTTTGTCTCATTTGACCTTCACGCCCGCATTTGGCTCTACCGGCCTTGACCTGTTTATGTTCTCGTTGTTGTGCAAGGATAGAATTTAAGGGCTGCCTCTGTATATCCTTAGGATATTGGTGCACTTCATTAGGATATTGGTGCACTTCATACCTGACACCAAAAGTTGCAGGATTATTTGATTCCTTTCGTTCGCTCGGAACCTTACAAAATGAAATACTTTGTCTAGAATCAAATTTGTGGTCACCCCACCGCTGGCGCTTCTTGTCCCGTTTCCATTTCTTCCCCCGAGACATAGAAGGTTTATTGTCTTGACACTCCTGCTCATGCTCAGTGCTACACGACATCTTGTCATCTTGCTCGTGTTCAGTGCTACACATCTTGTCGTCCTGCTCACGTTCAGTGCTACACATCTTGTCATCCTGCTCACGTTCAGTGCTACACATCTTGTCATCCTGCTCACGTTCAGTGCTACACATCTTGTCATCCTGCTCACGTTCAGTGCTACACATCTTGTCATCCTGCTCACGTTCAGTGCTACGCATCTTGTCCTCCTGCTCACGTTCAGTGCTACACATCTTGTCATCCTGCTTACGTTCAGTGCTACACATCTTGTCATCCTGCTCACGTTCAGTGCTACACATCTTGTCATCCTGCTCACGTTCAGTGCTACACATCTTGTCATCCTGCTCACGTTCAGTGCTACACATCTTGTCCTCCTGTACACACACATGACCTTCATGACCTTTACTTTGAAACGACTCGGATTTCCAAGAAATCTCCAACAATGTGGGACTGTGTGCTTGACCCGTGACCCTGCTGTTGAATTGACTATTCTTAACAGTTTGTTGGTGAACCTGTTTTAGACTTTGGTGACTCTGTTTTTGACCTTTGTGACCCTGTTTTTGACTTTGTTGGTTCTGTTTTTTATCTTGTTGGTCCTGTTTTTGACTTTGTTGGTCCTGTTTTTGACCTAGTTGGTCCTGTTTTTGACTTTGTTGGTTCTGTTTTTGACCTTGATGGTCCTGTTTTTGACCCCGGAGGCCCTCATTTTGACCCGGAGACAAGTGATAGTGTTGATCATCTTTATTATTGACCTCGAACAAAACCTTATCGACACCAACATCACTACTGAAAACTTCTTTATACGTCAAGTAAGATTTGTTCAAATCTCTGAACGAGTTTTCATGTTTGTGTTTATCATCTCGCGTCTCGAAGATGGCGGACAATATATCCATGTACTGGAAAATCAGTTCGTACAGTTTAATTCGCTTTGCCAGCAACTCAGTCTTCTCTGTCCCAGTAAACGCTTCATTGACTTCCCCGCTCGTGACCAGCCTGTGGTTTAGCAAGCACCACTTCTTACTGCAAGCTGCAGCTGCTTCACACGTCCCTGGACGGCAGTAACGCATCGCGTTGCGCCCAGCATCTTCGTTTGCGGCAGTCGCTAGAGGCTCCCTACATGATTTGGTGTGTATCCACCGCCGCAGGTAACTCATCGCTGCGGCGAGACCCGTCTGCGGCTGGACACGTTTCAGTTGTGCCGCAAGCCTCTTAGCCAATCGCTTTCCGTTTCTTGACGACGCGTGGCCTGGACTGCACGCACTAACGGAAGCAGCGCGCCTCGGTAGAGCGCGCCCGAACTCTGGCGTAAACCGCACGACGTCAGTGGAAATGTCGCAGTGGGACCTCGATGACATACGTGGCCAGCTCAAAAATGTGTTTTTCTTTGAATGAGATTTGCTTTGGTCTGGTTGATGTCGAGAGTTTATTTGTATGAGTCTGTCTGTACCACGTGCCTCATTTCGATTAGTCTGTATGACGTCATCGGAATTTGAGATGTCCTGCATAATAAACTGCTTGACGTCAACAGAATGAGAGTTTTCATGCATAATAACCTCCTTCCCTTTATCAGACGGGCAGTTCTTGTCGAAGACGGTTTCTGCAAGAGTAGCAACTAGTGCTACCTGTTTAACGTCTACTTGGGCTACCTGTGCAACGTCACATCCGCCCGTTTGGGGCGATATTGGAGTGTTTGGTTTATTCCGGTAAGATCCACCCGTTTGTGACGTCATTGTAGTGTTTTTGTGATCACCGGGTTTCCCCGTTACGTCATGAAAGAGGAAATCATTGAGGAGGAAATCATCTCGTGTGTTCTCAGTCTCTGTCAGGTTGCCCCAGTCTCCGTGAAAGCCCAGTGCCCCGGTCAAGTTTAGTGGTGCACCGTTGCCGATTGTGAGAGTATCTGGACACGTATTGGTGTGTAAGGTTGACCCTGCAACAGAGTCTTTGAGATACCCGCTAGTGTCCACGTTGAGTTCTGATACACTGTCAAGATTTTCAGCATCGTCCATGTTTGAATGATTATTCAGTACATGTCCAGTGTCGCCTGCCAGGAATAGGTCAGTTTAAAATGTGTGAGGTTCCTTCCCCTAAAGGTCCGTGTGACGTGATTTCTATGACGTGCTCCTGGTAGTCGAGTGTGTCCTGCTACATTATGGTATTATGGCTTTATGAACTACTCCATAAAACAATCATTTTGTTTTGTCAATGCTGTGGACTAAAATAAAAAAAAATTAATGACCAAATCACGTGACTGATTTTCAAGCGAACAGGGAGAATTATGACAAAATATTAAAGTAGTTTTTTGGCCTTGTTTGTGCCTGTGAGTTGCCATATTTTTCCCTGTGAGTTGCCATGTTTGTCCCTGTGAGTTGCCATTTTTGTCCCTGTGAGTTGCCATGTCTGTCCCTGTGAGTTGCCATGTTTATCCCTGTGAGTTGCCATGTCTGTCCCTGTGAGTTGCCATGTTTGTCCCTGTGAGTTGCCATGTTTGTCCCTGTGAGTTGCCCTGTTTTTCCTTGTGAGTTGCCATGTTTGTCCCTGTGAGTTGCCATGTTTGCCCCTGTTAGTTGCAATGTTTGCCTCTGTCGGTTGCATCTCACATCTATTTATATTAACGAAAACTAAATTTTTAATCAATGTATTATTATAAGTAAGTGAGTTAAGTGGCATGGCTAATGAACAGTAAGTGGCTTGGCTAATGAGCACTAAGTGGGTTAAGTGGCATGGCTAATGAGCAGTAAGTGGGTTAAGTGGCTTGGCTAATGAACAGTAAGTGGGTTAAGTGGCATGGCTAATGAACAGTAAGTGGCTTGGCTAATGAGCTGTTAGTGGGTTAAGTGATTTCGTTTTTGTTTTTATAATCTTTGTTAATTTCGCATATTTGAAAAGCATATATTTTGCAAAAGCAAGAAATAATTGTAAAAGAAAAATAGATTTTGTTAAAATATAACAAAACTCTCAGTCTGTACTGACCCCCCCCCCCCCCTTTCCCACTTTTTTTTTCCAATAACACAATTTTAACCCCCACCCCGTTCGTACTGTATAATATATAATATATGCACGGCCCTTCACTTCATTATCATAGCATCCTTATGACTTATTTCGGTAGTGATACTAATCCCTTGATCTCTGTGTGTCATTTTGTCCAACATCGATGAGTCGAATGAACTTTGTCAACACAGTCATGCGTACATCACCGGGGTAGACAGAAGCTCTCTTGTTCCGTTCCACGGCAGAAGCTCTCTTGTTCCGTTCCACGGCTTGTTCCACAACTTGTACAAACACTTTAGAAACACCAAGCGCACGGTAACCAGCTCCAAGACTTTTCAATTTTTGGTGCGCAATGTCACAACAATTAAGCTTTTCGTGGGACAATACTAATCGTATCAACGGAAAAAAGAAGTAAAATGAAATGGGTCATTCTTGCATTACAGAACTAGTATCATTTGTAGACAAGGCGGTTTTGCTTCCCAGGCATCTCTATCGGTGTTTCTTTCAGAAATTTCCCCCCCCCCCTTAGGGGGGGGGGGGCACTTCAGATTTTATGGGGAGGGGGGGGTGTATGCCCAGTGGCGTAACAACGGCTTGGCATTGGGGCAGTTGCCAAGGGCGCCGGCCTGCGTCAGTTCAAAAGGGCGCCGCTAAATCTCTAATTTTTAAATTTTTATTATTTAAAAAATAAATTAGCCAAGGGCGCCAAAAACCCAGTTACGCCTCTGGGGGTATGCCAGTTGCCAGTGGCGTAGCTAAAGGGTGGCAGATGGGGCATATGTCCCAGACGCCAGACTAGTGGGAGGGGGGAGGGGCTTTGATGGTACTTAACGGTAGAAAATAATCAGTTTCAGAGTTGGGTTCGGGGGGGGGGGGGGCGTAAACATGAATCTTGCAAACACTGTCGATACGTCCTGCTAGTGGCGTCGAAATAGGGCGGGTGGGGTGGTCCACCGAGGTGTCACTTTTTCTTTATATGCTGGTGTGGCATTTTTGGACAACAGCAGAGTTTGTATCGTGAAAGGCAGTGTTTCTTTCAGGCATACCTCCGGGGGTTTTTGTCCCCCCCCCCGGAGCAAGTCAAGTGCCCCTCCCCCGGGGGAAAATGTGTAAGAAAAAATAATAAAAAAAAAAAAAAAAAACTACTCTAAAATTAATTTTTATAAAATTTTTACAAGTTATTGAAATGTGTGCCTTTACTCGATTACAATTATTGGAACAAATAAAATATCGCTTTGATCGATATATATTGATGATCCATAGCGTTCAGGTTAATCTTGGTACAGGCTCGCAGAAATCGATTATAAATATCGTATTGTTTTGAAAATTGGCCGCTCCTGATCATAAGCTAAATCTTACTTTTTCTGATTCGCAGAAATCGGTATCTTTTATTTAATTACATTTTGCAGCTGCAAAAGTTAAAAGACTTTTTAATAACCCTGTATTAAACTACTTTTTCATCGATATAAATGTCTGTAAATTAAATATAGTTCTTGCTAAGAAATAACATGTGAAATCTGTTTTCAAATGATATTGTATAATAGCATCATGCTTTAAAAAATCATTTTTAGCAAACATTTTAATGTAGTAGATTCCATAGATGTATGCTGGCATAGATAAAATGAAAATTACAAATAATAATAATAATAATAATTTTAAAACAAAAAATTAGGAATTTACCGGTTACATACAAATAGTGGACATTTCATCATAATTATTAAATCGAGTGTTTCTAATTTTTTAACACAGTTTCGGGAACAGAGTAAAATTATTTTTAAAAAAATAGTATCTTTTTATTAAATCCCCAATGACTTTTCTCTGTTAATATAATAATAATAAACAATCTTCCCCAGCTGTTTGAACTATTTAAAAAAATTATTTTAAGATGATAATCCAGTAGAAAGAATATAATATATATTTAAACAACGAATAAAAAAAATCGAGTATTTCGATTATCTTGTCAATGCCATTTTTGGTAGTAGTTAAAAAAAATTATATGGAATTGGTAAAAAAATTGTTTTCAAGTATAATATCGAAGAGGCAAGTTGTAATGATCTGAAGCAAATTATAGTAGTCTAAATTTCTTAATTAACATTTCAATCAACTGAATATTGAGAATTGAAACTTTAATAATTTATACGAAAAAAAAATCACACATTAATAAATATATGAGTCTTTTGTAAACAATTCTTGACTTCTGAACAATTATGTCGGTTACATATGATTTATAAATAAATACCAATTTTGAAAACCCATAAAGATATAGTCTTTAGCCTTTTGTACAGAAAAGCTTTTTTTCTTTTTGACTTTGGTGAAACTTGGAAATATTTTGAAATAAACGTATGTTTTTGGTTTTTCTTTTTCGTTCAAAATGTAAAACTATTTTAGCATTTCTTTTTTTGGAATGGATACCTTTTTTGGAAGGAATTTTTTTTTTCTTAATTTAAAAAATACTTTGTAGTAAATTCATTATTTTTATGTAGTTGATCCCAAAAATATTTTAAAATAATAACTTTAAAAATAAATTACTTTTCAATTTAAAAAAATTTTTTTGCATACCACACTTAGTCAAGCTGAGACGTCGCTTGAATTTTTATGGCACCCGTGCTACTTTTCGGTTTTTTCCTTCCCTACCTAGCAGTAAAAGTTGATAATTTAATGTAATTACAGCCCAACTTTAAGCCCCTAAAAAATACGAGGCCCCATGCAGCTATATGGGTTGCAGACCTCACACGATGGCTCTTAGGTCAAATGACACATAAAATCTTAACTAGCATCTCTCCCGTTGCTCTACAGTTAAGTGTTTAAGGATGCGAAACTAAAACTAGGCAGTGTATCTATCGATACCAAAATCGACGATCATTTTCATCGGAAAGAAGGGCGGAAATTAAGGGCGCTGATGAATCTTGAACGATGGAGGGGTCTGGGGGCCTGCTCACCAGAAGATGTTTTATAATTTCAAAATCAAGAGGTGCATTTTTGAGTATACTTGAATTCAATGTTTCTATTATACTTTTTGAACAGGGAAGGACATTTTTACGGTTTTGTGGGAGTCATTGACGTCTAGTGCCATACATGAACTAAATTCACACCGTTTGTGGCGGGCCCCAGGGTAAGCATTTGGCACAAAAGCGTATAATCAACCCCATACTGTAACATTGATCAGCGTGAACGAAGGGGTGCAGAAATTTAGGGTGCTAAAGACAGTCGGGCAAATTTCAATGTACACGTAAAGAGTGCGCACAGCTTTGGTCAACTTAGTGTCATGGTTTGCTTTGGTCAACTTAGTGTCAATGTTTGCTTTGGTCAAATTAGTGTCATGGTTTGCTTTGGTCAACTTAGTATCACAGTTTGCTTTGGTCAACTTAATGTCATTGTTTGCCTTGGTCAACTTAGTGTCATTGTTTGCTTTGGTCAACTTAATGTCATGGTTTGCTTTGGTCAACTTAATGTCATTGTTTGCCTTGGTCAACTTAGTGTCATTGTTTGCTTTGGTCAACTTAATGTCATGGTTTGCTTTGGTCAACTTAATGTCATGGTTTGCTTTGGTCAGCCAATCGATTTCCTTAACATAAAAAAACAAAGCTTAGATTCGCCAAGTTAATGAAAGGTGTAACTCCAACAAATCTGTTCATTTCTCGTTTTTGTTCATTGCTCAACAAATATTTATGTTAATAGTTTGATAGAGTCAAGAAGATGGCGACCATCACATGTCCTAGGTAGGACTCAAGTCAGAAGTCAGAGTTACAGCTTATAATGTCCTATGTAGGACTCAAGATAGAGTTAACGCTTATAATGTCCTAGGTAGGACTCAAGATAGAGTTACAGCTTATAATGTCTGAGGTAGGACTCAAGATGGAGTTATAGCTTAAATGTCCTAGGTAGGACTCACATCAGAGTTATAGCTTATAATGTCCTTGGTAGGACTCAAGTTGGAGTTACAACAACAATGTTCTAGGTAGGACTCACATCAGAGCTATAGCTTATAATGTCCTTGGTAGGACTCAAGGTGGTGTTACAGCTTAAAATGTGCTAGAAACCCTAGATAGGACTCATGTTAATAGCTTTGATTTTTAGCAAGTGATTCTGCCTTTGAAGTTGTCAGTGCCTAGGAGATGGCAGTACCTAGGAGATGGCAGTACCTAGGAGATGGCAGTACCTAGGAGATGCTTTGTTTACTCATCCTTAATAAGATTAGTTCTTTCTTTTTTTTTTTGGGGGGGGGGGGGGGGAGTAGGAGGCAGACGGGGTGGAGAAGAAAGGGACAGTGGGTATGGGGCCTGGGGTGAAATGGCAAAGATTTAGTTACACATCACCAAGTGAAAACAAGAATATTTTACACAGTGGCACCAATCATGTACACAGTGGAACCAATCATCTACATAGTGGCACCAATCATTACATAGTTTCAACAATGATTTACTCATTGCACCATCATTTACATAGTTCCTCCAATCATTGACTAGCAGCACCAATCATTTACATAGTTCCTCCAATCATTTACTAGCAGCACCAATCATTTACATAGTTCCTCCAATCATTTACTAGCAGCACCAATCATTTACATTGTTCCTCCAATCATTTACTAGCAGTACCAATCATTTACATAGTTCCTCCAATCATTGACTAGCAGCACCAATCATTTACATAGTTCCTCTAATCATTGACTAGCAGCACCAATGATTTACATAGTTCCTCCAATCATTGACTAGCAGCACCAATCATTTACATAGTTCCTCCAATCATTGACTAGCAGCACCAATCATTTACATAGTTCCTCCAATCATTGACTAGCAGCACCAATCATTTACATAGTTCCTCCAATCATTTACTAGCAGCACCAATCATTTACATAGTTCCTCCAATCATTGACTAGCAGCACCAATCATTTACATAGTTCCTCCAATCATTTACTAGCAGCACCAACCATTTACATAGTTCCTCCAATCATTGACTAGCAGCACCAATCATTTACTCAATCACATCCAAAAACAAATCAACCAACACCAGATATTATTGAGTTTTTATAACTGACTTCTAAAGTTTGACCTTGACATATTTACACTGAACAACCTGGTGCTATTTTAAGGACAATTATCTAACACAACAATTCAAACAAAACATATTGAACCAACATTTCAGAATGAAGATTGGGCAAGATGTGCTGGTCATTGGCCTGTTTTACTACAAGATGTGCTGGTCATTGACCTGTTTTACTACAAGATGTGCTGGTTATTGGCCTGTTTTACTACAAGATGTGCTGGTCATTGACCTGTTTTACTACAAGATGTGCTGGTCATTGACCTGTTTTACTACAAGATGTGCTGGTCATTGGCCTGTTTTACTACAAGATGTGCTGGTCATTGACCTGTTTTACTACAAGATGTGCTGGTCATTGACCTGTTTTACTACAAGATGTGCTGGTCATTGGCCTGTTTTACTACAAGATGTGCTGGTCATTGACCTGTTTTACTAAAAGATGTGCTGGGCATTGACAAATTTTACTAGAGTCTTTATGTTATTGTACAGCACTGATCTAACTCACTCCATTTATTGAATAAATCAAATTATTAAAAAAAAATTTCAAACTGACATTTAACTAAAAGTAATCAACTCTGATCACCTGACAACACAAGATGCATGTGAGAGGAAAAACTTTTTGACAAAGCTAGCAGACAACTGAACACAAGAAATAAAAGTATTATGTATAAAATTTTAGATTTTTAACATTGACAATGTTGAGTTGTATGATGAGCTCACCTTCACAAATTGTTCATGCAACTTGTGCACAAGATTTGATTGTCTATGAATAGAACAAAGTGCTAAGTTTAAAAATTCCTCCTCTGTGTGTGTGTGTGTGTGTGTGTGTGTGTTGAATTTCATTACACAATGTATGTCATACTAATAAGATCAAACAGTATACGATTGTATAATATTCTTCCTTTCACAACTGTCATACTGTAGGCTGGGAGTACAATTACTCAAACTCATTTTTACTTAACTTATATCAGTCTTCTTAGTGCTGTCAGTCCTGGATAACATTGTGACAAGTTGTGGGTGGTGGATAACATTGTGACAAGTTGTGGGTGGTGGATAACATTGTGACAAGTTGTGGGTGGTGGATAACATTGTGACAAGTTGTGGGTGGTGGATAACATTGTGACAAGTTGTGGGTGGTGGATAACATTGTGGTAAGTTGTGAGTGGTGGATAACATTGTGACAAGTTGTGGGTGGTGGATAACATTGTGACAAGTTGTGGGTGGTGGATAACATTGTGACAAGTTGTGGGTGGTGGATAACATTGTGACAAGTTGTGGGTGGTGGATAACATTGTGACAAGTTGTGGGTGGTGGATAACATTGTGGTAAGTTGTGAGTGGTGGATAACATTGTGACAAGTTGTGGGTGGTGGATAACATTGTGATAAGTTTTGCTTGACCACAATTGAGTAACGGGTGTTGATTAGGGCGGTTGGGGGTGAGTGGGTGAGCTGTGAATTGACTGTCAGTTCTAACTCAACACTTTATTATTTTTAAGTAGGAGGCGATGCAGATCAAAATGCAAATTTAAAAGAGAAAACCTTCAAAGTTCTGAAGTTCTCCTGTGACCCCTGGCGTACTGCAAGGCAAACATAGAGGGTTGAGAACCACTGTCCTAAATCTTGAATACTCACAGTTTCAAAATAAATTACAAGCTAATGTGCATGTGTGTCATAGGATACAATGTTCTCATAGGATAAAACCGTAGTCCTGACAGATCTCGGCATGCAATCATTAAAGTCATCTCCAGTCATATAGTGTACGCCATAACTGTAATAGTAACCAGGTCTATCGGAATATGTTAAGATCCTGATCTAGTTGAAATACATATGCTGCTCTTTATGTGGTTGAAATTACTCAAGAGTATATCCAGCTTTCTTGTTGTGACCAAAATGTCATCTTGATGACAGAAGGGAGTAGAGTCGCATGAGTCCAGCCATCTGAAGTTGAGGGAACATGCCAGCCAGCACTGGAATTGGTGGGTATTCTAAAATACAATTTGTTGTCACATTTATTTGGAATACAGATCTCTCAAGTCTTATCACTTCTAATAATTATTTACCCTAAACATTCACTCTTTAAAATAAAAAAAAAATGTTGAACTGTTAACATAAGTAGTTAAATTTGGCAGATTTGTACTTAACCTGGTAGATTTGTACATAACCAGGTAGATTTGTACAAAACCAGTGAGATTTGTACATAACCTGCTAGATGTGTACATAACCAGGTAGATGTGTACATAACCTGCTAGATGTGTACATAATCAGCTAGATGTGTACATAATCAGGTAGATGTGTACATAATCAGGTAGATGTGTATATAACCAGGTAGTTGACCATTGTTTAATGGCGGTGGTATGTCAGTTCACATGTTACTTTGCCCATAATGAAATGAAATGAACTCCTAAAATTTAAAATACAGATTGAGCCAAGCTTTCACAACATGGGTTGTGAGATGGCATTTAAGGGTGTGTGAGATGGCATTAAAGGGGGTTTGAGATGGCATTTAAGGGGGCATTAAATGGAGTTTGAGATGGCATTTCTGGAGGTGTGAGATGGCATTTTAGGGGGTGTGCGATGGCATTAAAGGGGGTGTGAGATGGCATTAAAGGGGGTGTGAGATGGCATTTTAGGGGCTGTGAGATGGCATTAAAGGGGGTGTGAGATGGCATTTAAGGGGGTGTGAGATGGCATTTAAGGGGGTGTGAGATGGCATTTAAGGGGGTGTGAGATGGCATTTAAGGGATTGTGAGATGGCATTTAAGGGTGTGAGAGATGGCATTCAGTGTGAGATGGCATTTCTGGGCATGGGATGTCATTTAAGGGTGTGAGAGATGCCATTTCAAGGTCTGGGATGCCATTTCAGGGTGTAAGAGATGCCATTTCAGGGTCTGGGATGCCATTTCAGGGTCTGGGATGTCATTTCAGGGTCAGGGATGCCATTTCAGGGTGTGAGAGATGGCATTTCAGGGTCAGGGATGCCATTTCAGGGTGTGAGAGATGGCATTTTAGGGTCTGGGATGCCCTTTCAGGGTCTGGGATGCCCTTTCAGGGTCTGGGATGCCCTTTCAGGGTGTGAGAGATGCCATTTCAGGGTCTGGGATGCCCTTTCAGGGTGTGAGATGCCATTTCAAGGTCTGGGATGCCATTTCAGGGTGTAAGAGATGCCATTTCAGGGTGTGAGAGATGCCATTTCAGGGTCTGGGATGCCCTTTCATGGTGTGAGAGATGGCATTTCAGGGTCTAGGATGCCATTTCAGGGTGCGGACATGTTATTTCAGGATCTGGGATGTCATTTCAGGGTCAGGGATGCCATTTCAGGGTGTGAGAGATGGCATTTCAGGGTCAGAGATGCCATTTCAGGGTGTGAGAGATGGCATTTTAGGGTCTGGGATGCCCTTTCAGGGTGTGAGAGATGCCATTTCAGGGTCTGGGATGCCCTTTCAGTGTGTGAGAGATGCCATTTCAGGGTCTGGGATGCCCTTTCAGGGTGTGAGAGATGCCATTTCAGGGTCTGGGATGCCCTTTCATGGTGTGAGAGATGGCATTTCAGGGTCTAGGATGCCATTTCAGGGTGCGGACATGTTATTTCCAGACAAACAATAAAATAAAACTTAAAATAAAAACCTTCTTCTCACCATGAAGACTTGTGTCAAATATCTCCAGACTGCTAGGTACTGCAAACCAAATCAAGTACTGGGCCAAATATCCCGTGGGACTGTGATTGGGTGACTGACCAACCAGATAGTTCTTGAGACATTCATGGTTGACTGTAGGGAGGAATTAGTTCACACATGGCTAAATATTTTGGCTGTCCAATTTATAAAATTTTAAAATTTAAATTTTGTGTTCTAGAAATCAAGATAGTAAATATTGATTGCTTTTTGTTGCTGTGTCAAACTGTCGATGTAATTATTCAATGAAGACTTAGAAATCAGGTGATTTTATTTTATAAATGAAGAGTTTTTACATATCTCAAAATGATTTTCCATTCTTGGATATTTGGAAAATGTCTGTGCTCTACTTACCATGTAGCCACTGATCTAATATCCACGCCTAACTTACAAGCAGCAATTGATATAATGTCCCATGCCCAACTTACCATGTAGCCACTGAACTAAGGTCCCTACCCTACTTACCATGTATCTATTTATCTAATGTCCCTGCCCTACGTATCATGTAGCCTTTGATCTAATGTCTCTGCCATGCTTACCCTGTAGCCATTGATCTAATGTCTCTGCCCTGCTTACCCTGTAGCCATTGATCTAACAAATGCTCTATTCTACATCTCAAACTCAGCAAGAACTCTGTGTGGAGCAGTCTCTCTGAGTTGGAAGTTGAGCCCATCAGTCTGTGTTGGCTTGAGTAGTAGGTGAGCACTAGTTTCAGCTGACCCAGGCCACCAGTACCTGTACTGTGAGCAAACTGCTGACTTATCTGTGTGTTGAACAAATTTATTCAAAGTCTCATCTTCTATTAGTTTCATTTTTCTAATTCTGTAAGCTAAAAATAATATGAACGTTGCCATCAATCTTAATCAATTTTACACTAAACTTGCTCATAAAATATTTTCTTATTAGAATTATTTAGTGAAATGTTTAATGAAATTTAGTTTAGAAAGAATGGAAGGTCTGATACTTGAAATGTTTAATGACATTAAGCTTAGAAAGACCAGTAGAAAGTCTGGAAGTATAAAAAGGCCAGTAGGAAGTCTGGAAGTATAAAAAGGCCAGTAGGAAGTCTGGAAGTATAAAAAGGCCAGTAGGAAGTCTGGAAGTATAAAAAGGCCTATCTAACATCCAATAAACTGTTAATTGTTTTTATTACTTATTGTCAGAGTGTTTCAATTCATGATACTTATCTAGATGACCACCACAAACAATTAGATGACCACCACAAACATCTAGATGACCACCACAAACATCTTGATGACCACCACAAACATCTAGATGACCACCACAAACATCTAGATGACCACCACAAACATATAGATGACCATCACAAACATCTTGATGACCACCACAAACATCTTGATAACCACCACAAACATCTTGATGACAACCACAAACATCTAGATGACCACCACAAACATATAGATGACCATCACAAACATCTTGATAACCACCACAAACATCTTGATAACCAACACAAACATCTAGATGACCACCACAAACATCTAGATGACCACCACAAACATATAGATGACAACCACAAACATCTTGATGACCACCACATATGTCTGGACTCACATGTTTAAGAATGAAATGGGGACATATAGCTTCAGCTTTCTCTTGTGTCACACACTGGTAGATGACAGATGACAACTCCTGCATGATTCCATTGTCCTGTCCGTGGATATGCAATCAATATTTTTGATTAATCAAACTTGTCAGGATGTTTTGTTGAATGCGTCACATGACAGTCGATCAATAAATGCAGTGTGAGACAGGCAAAGGAATATTTTAAGATAAAACAAGACATGAAAAATGACAGTAAAAAGTGTGGTCAAGACATGAAAAATGACAGTAAAAAGTGTGGTCAAGACATGAAATATGACAGTAAAAAATTTGGTCAAGACATGAAATATGACAGTAAAAAGTGTGGTCAAGACATGAAATATGACAGTAAAAAGTGTGGTCAAGGCATGAAAAATGACAGTAAAAAGTGTGGTCAAGGCATGAAAAATGACAGTAAAAAGTGTGGTCAAGATATAAAAATGACAGTAAAAAGTGTGGTCAAGGCATGAAATATGACAGTAAAAAGTGTGGTCAAGGCATGAAATATGACAGTAAAAAGTGTGGTCAAGGCATGAAATATAACAGTAAAAAGTGTGGTCAAGGCATGAAAAATGACAGTAAAAAGTGTGGTCAAGGCATGAAAAATGACAGTAAAAAGTGTGGTCAAGATATAAAAATGACAGTAAAAAGTGTGGTCAAGATATAAAAATGACAGTAAAAAGTGTGGTCAAGACATGAAAAATGACAGTAAAAAGTGTGGTCAAGGCATGAAAAATGACAGTAAAAAGTGTGGTCAAGATATAAAAATGACAGTAAAAAGTGTGGTCAAGACATAAAAATGACAGTAAAAAGTGTGGTCAAGACATAAAAATGACAGTAAAAAGTGTGGTCAAGACATAAAAATGACAGTAAAAAGTGTGGTCAAGACATAAAAATGACAGTAAAAAGTGTGGTCAAGACATAAAAATGACAGTAAAAAGTGTGGTCAAGACATAAAAATGACAGTAAAAAGTGTGGTCAAGACATGAAATATGACAGTAAAAAGTGTGGTCAAGACATGAAAAATGACAGTAAAAAGTGTGGTCAAAAGAATGATGGCGTGTTAAGTGAAAAGTAAAATGGCTGATTTTTGTTTTGTTTCGTCAATGACATGTATCAAGTAATTTATTAATCTCCTCTTAGACATACAAGTACTTACAGAATTCTCTTGTTTGATGAAAAACTCTGCCAGAGCTGTAATTTTGGTGTCCGATGTAAAGGACTTGATCACATTAGGCTGGTAACAATAGTTTGGGATTAATTAAACAACACATTATTGGTGGCCATGCTACAATATTGGGATTAATTACAAAACACATTATTGGTGACCATGCTACAATAACTGTACATCCACAATAGTATAGTGACAATGTTTAGAAATGTGTATAGCTAAATCTAAGTTTAAAATACTAAAAATATATTTTTTATACATAGATTTCCTACTCCCCTAATACCAGCGTTTATGAGAGGCTTTGATGCAGTTGATTTTGAGATTTTGTAAACAGGAATATATCTTTTTCTCAAAACTGGTCTCTTAAAACCCTAGTTCTGACATATCTTGCAATCATTTGAAAGAAACTACAGAATATAATTTACAGGTTGTCTTAACATAAGTCACCTGTATTGCAGACGTGGCTAGCACTATCTCACATTCTCACTATCGTACAATGTCGTCTCAAAATCGTACAATACAGTATCTTAATAGTAAATCAATAAAAATACGGTAGTATAATACAGTATACATTATTTCTAGAATAACTACTGGTATAGCGTGTTCAGTGGAATCGAGTTAACCTGGCGTTAAGAAATGGAACGCGCCATAAAAAATAATTATGTCTTATAATTAGGTCATATAAAGCAAAAAAATGCGAGGAGGGCCATCTATCTAGCACTTACCGGTCTAGCACTTACCGGTCTAGCACTTACCGGTCTAGCACTTACCGGTCTAGCACTTACCGGTCTAGCACGTACCGGTCTAGCACGTACCGGTCTAGCACGTACCGGTCTAGCACGTACCGGTCTAGCACTTACCGGTCTAGCACGTACCGGTCTAGCACGTACCGGTCTAGCACTTACCGGTCTAGCACGTACCGGTCTAGCACGTACCGGTCTAGCACGTACCGGTCTAGCACGTACTGGTATAGCACGTACCGGTCTAGCACTTACCGGTCTAGCACTTACCGGTCTAGCACGTACCGGTCTAGCACGTACCGGTCTAGCACGTACCGGTCTAGCACTTACCGGTCTAGCACGTACCGGTACCCAAAAAAGTCAAATTATGTAAAACCCCCCCCCTGTTGAACGCGTATTTTGTATGACGCCCCCCCCCCCACATAACAATAATAAAAAATTAACAAAATGATATATTATGATGTTATTGTAAAAATTATGACACGGATTTTCGCCACTGGTGATGCGGCCAGCCCAGTGGTTCCCATAATATGCGTCACGTCGCCCTTGTGTGCTCATTGCCCTGGGGCAGGACCATGAGAATGTGGCGAAGAGCAAAAGGCGCGAAAATTGTATTTAGAAAGGAACTTTGCGCGTATGATGAACCCTTCTATGAAGAATGCAACTCAGTAAATTTTGGATAATTTAAACTTTCTTTTTCTTTTGTTGAATCTGATTTTTATTGGTAGAATTAAAAGTTTCCTTTTTCATCATCGGTTTCGCATGCCTTTCAGTTTGTCACGGCCATATCTTAATATACTAACTAGGTAAGCTAAACTACTGTAACGAAAAAAAAAAGGATCGCCAATTCCATTAATGGTAACATTAAAATCCCGCAATGAGCACATCCGACAGTGTAGCCAAATTCAAATTTGGACAATGGGACTTACATATATAACATACCGGTAGGCAAAATAAAAAAAATATTCATACCCCCTCCCCCCAGCCGCACCTTGTCAACGAAAGGGTTATCCAACCATTACGTAAGTGCTAAGGATGCACCTACTACAATTATGCATTAATTCTACAATAATTATCCTGACAGTCTCTTATAGAGCCAACTTTAAACCTGAAAATCTTTGAAATCCATAAATTCTAATTAGGCCTATTATTAAGGCTATTAAAATATCAGCACAATGTTTGGCATACTTGTATTCTAATAGTCTAATGCTTAGTTTTTTCACTGAGATTCACTGATGTCCAAAAGATCACTGTAATGGTAATATTTAACAGGTCTAAGTCACATGTAATCCACCAACACGTCTTTCTGTCTTTCCGTGCTGTGACGTCATTATTTCGCTCGGCAGAGCCAACCCCTCTCTCCCCCCTCCCCTATTTATAGGGGAAAAAAATTGATTGTGATTCCAAACTGTTGTATTAAATATCGTTGAGGGGACAGAGCTGCTTTGAGAGTTCTAAAAATATTCTTTAAATGCCGCTACCTAGCTCTTATAAAATATGTCCAAAACCAACGTTCCAGTGCCGAACAGTTGGATAATGTATTTTATTTTAAAACCTTCTCTAGTTTTCTTTTTTCACAATTGCTGCTGTTCAGAAGAACAAAATAATTATGTAACAAAACTACGTCACATGTTTGGTAATAGTCAAAGGGGATGGTGAGTGAAGTTGTCGCTAGGCGACTAGTGTAAATATTACTGTTGACCCAGATAGCTAGTTCACTGTGAGACACAAAGCAACAATATGACCATCACCATCAATATGATACGTTGCCGTGATATTTTTATATCCTTTGCCCTCCCACCAATCCCCCTACCCATGCGTCTGGTATGACACAAATTTCCTCAACAACCCCCACCTCCCCATCAGTGCGTACATAATGTAACGAAGGATGGTCCCAACTTTAAAAAAAAATATTACAACCAATCGTTTTTCTCGGTTCATTCACTGCCAGATCGTTTTTAGAAAGGGCTAAAACTTCCAAAACGGAAGATTTATTATAATTTTTTTTAATCGACGTACCGGGTCTCTGAAAATTGTAGTTTTGACGGGTCTCGGCGTACAATCGTAAAAGACATCTAAAAAGCGTACATTGTACGCCAAAATCATAAGAGTAAACAGGTCTGTCTACGTAATCTTAAATAGATTTTATCATAATAAGTTGACTAAGTAAGATGCTTCTACCAAACCTACCTGACTTGTGAAATGACAAGAGTTGTCAGCTGTCAATGACTTGGCCAGTGCACTTCTGTAACCCTGTCACAAACACATGTATAAGGTCAGAGACACAGATAAAAGGTCATCAGAGCCACAGATAAAAGGTCAGACAATAAAATATGGACATTGACCAATAAAACATGGACAATGACCAGGACAAGAATATTTAAAAGCTTTTTAAAAACAGTCTTTAGATTCTTTGAGAAGAACTGTACCACAGTTTAATGCCACAGTTTAACTGTTAACCGATCAACAGTTTGTTTAGATGAACAATTTACAGGGTCATGTGATCTGACAAAATCAATAATCAAGACTAATGAAATTTTTTTTTCTTATTATTAACCTTTGGGTCTTCCATGTAAGACAAATGTCCAGCTCTCTGTTTGACACCCAACACTCCCCCCTTCTGCAACAACAGTCTGTAGAAATACAATAGAGTGGAGTTTTATAATTGATACGTTGGCAAACTTTATACGTAATGCTATCCTCAGGACACAGCAAATACTTATTAATAGAATAACTTAACTAGCATCTACCAGGCAGAGATCACCTGGCAAAGCTAGGTGTCCATGAACAGATTATGTTTGTTGATAGATCAACTTAACTAGCATCTACCAGGCAGAGACCACCAGGTAAAGCTTAGTGTCTATGAACAGATTATGTTTGTTGATAGATCAACTTAACTAGCATCTACCAGGCAGAGACCACCTGGCAAAGCTAGGTGTCCATGAACAGATGATGTTTGTTGGAATCAGAAGAAATCAATCTAACTGATGTTGTTCGTCAGTCTGGAGTCGACCATGACCCACTTTAATCATCAGATTTGTGCTAGTTCTATCAGTGGGTGCGCAGATGGCCGGAATTTTCTTGTGCAGTAGGTGTAGGGGAATGATGGGGCATCTCCGGGAGCAGAGTCAGACAGGGCCTTCCTGGCATGTCTCTTGCGCTCTGCAGCCGCTGTTACGGCCAAATTCATGTTGCATGGAGCTCCTGTGTAAAGTGGAACACCATGATGTTCGATACTTTGATTTTTCCTCCAACGTGTCTGGGTTTATGTAGAACCCTTTCACGTTTCTCCAGCCTGCCAGCAGACCACTTTCCTTGTTCGAGCTCACCATAGAAAATTCATTTGGGCAGATGATCGACTGACATTCTCACTTCATTAAGATGGTAAAAATGATGGGGAGACCTACAATGTGAGCACCTCAGTGTCTGAGACTCTGTCCTGCTGGGGAGACCTACAATGTGAGCACCTCAGTGTCTCAGACTCTGTCCTGCTGGGGAGACCTACCATGTGAGCACCTCAGTGTCTCAGACTCTGTCCTGCTGGGGAGACCTACCATGTGAGCACCTCAGTGTCTGAGACTCTGTCCTGCTGGGGAGACCTACCATGTGAGCACCTCAGTGTCTCAGACTCTGTCCTGCTGGGGAGACCTACCATGTGAGCACCTCAGTGTCTCAGACTCTGTCCTGCTGGGGAGACCTACAATGTGAGCACCTCAGTGTCTCAGACTCTGTCCTGCCATTTAAAGTTGAGGATTGTTCTAAGTCTTGGTGTATAAAAGTGTTTCACGATTCTTGCATGGTGTCGGTATACCGTCCACTTTTCACAGGCGTAGAGAAGTGTATTACTATATTGTGTGGTGAGAAACCACTTTTCACAGGCGTAGAGAAGTGTATGACTATATTGTGTGGTGAGAAACCACTTTTCACAGGCGTAGAGAAGTGTATGACTATATTGTGTGGTGAGAAACCACTTTTCACAGGCGTAGAGAAGTGTATGACTATATTGTGTGGTGAGAAACCACTTTTCACAGGCGTAGAGAAGTGTATGACTATATTGTGTGGTGAGAAACCACTTTTCACAGGCGTAGAGAAGTGTATGACTATATTGTGTGGTGAGAAACCACTTTTCACAGGCGTAGAGAAGTGTATGACTATATTGTGTGGTGAGAAACCACTTTTCACAGGCGTAGAGAAGTGTATGACTATATTGTGTGGTGAGAAACCACTTTTCACAGGCGTAGAGAAGTGTATGACTATATTGTGTGGTGAGAAACCACTTTTCACAGGCGTAGAGAAGTGTATGACTATATTGTGTGGTGAGAAACCACTTTTCACAGGCGTAGAGAAGTGAATGACTATATTGTGTGGTGAGAAACCACTTTTCACAGGCGTAGAGAAGTGTATGACTATATTGTGTGGTGAGAAACCACTTTTCACAGGCGTAGAGAAGTGTATTACTATATTGTGTGGTGAGAAACCACTTTTCACAGGCGTAGAGAAGTTTATTACTATATTGTGTGGTGAGAAACCACTTTTCACAGGCTTAGAGAAGTGTATGACTATATTGTGTGGTGAGAAACCACTTTTCACAGGCGTAGAGAAGTGTATGACTATATTGTGTGGTGAGAAACCACTTTTCACAGGCGTAGAGAAGTGTATGACTATATTGTGTGGTGAGAAACCACTTTTCACAGGCGTAGAGAAGTGTATGACTATATTGTGTGGTGAGAAACCACTTTTCACAGGCGTAGAGAAGTGTATGACTATATTGTGTGGTGAGAAACCACTTTTCACAGGCGTATAGAAGTGTATGACTATATTGTGTGGTGAGAAACCACTTTTCACAGGCGTAGAGAAGTGTATGACTATATTGTGTGGTGAGAAACCACTTTTCACAGGCGTAGAGAAGTGTATGACTATATTGTGTGGTGAGAAACCACTTTTCATTGACCAGCTAGTTTATTATAAAAATTAGGAAGAGTTTACAGATGCCTCCTATGTAATCATAATCTACCAGTGATGAATACAGACAAGACAAATACGTATGAGGACATTACTTGAGAGTGTCCCAGTTCTTGTCCTCTCTGAATGTGATTGGCCAGTACCGGGTCCCCAACACTTGAATCTAATGATAAGATCAACACAAGATAAATTGACATGACATAAAGACCTAACAATGTCTAAAGGCCTACCTAAATCTAAAGACCTACCTAAATCTAAAGACCTACCTAAATCTAAAGACCTACCTAAATCTAAAGACCTACCTAAATCTAAAGACCTACCTAAATCTAAAGACCTACCTAAATCTAAAGACCTACCTAAATCTAAAGACCTACCTAAATCTAAAGACCTACCCTAAACTACAGACCTACCTAAATCTAAAGAACTAACAATGTCAAAAGACCTAACAATGTCTAAAGATCTAACAATGTCTAAAGACCTAACTATGTCTAAAGACCTAACAATGTCTAAAGACCTAACAATGTCTTAAGACCTACCAATGTCTAAAGACCTACCTAAATCTAAAGACCTGCCTATGTCTAAAGACCTAACAATGTCTAAAGACCTAACAATGTCTAAAGACCTAACAATGTCTAAAGACCTAACAATGTCTAAAGACCTAACAATGTCTAAAGACCTACCAATGTCTAAAGACCTACCAATGTCTGAAGACCTACCAATGTCTAAAGGCCTAACAATGTCTAAAGAACTAACAATGTCTAAAGACCTAACAATTTCTAAAGGCCTACCTAAATCTAAAGACCTAACAATATCTAAAGACCTAACAATGTCTAAAGACCTAACAATGACTAAGGAACTAACAATGTCTAAAGACCTAACAATGTCTAAAGACCTAACAATGTCTAAAGACCTACCTAAATCTAAAGACCTACCAATGTCTAAAGGCCTACCTAAATCTAAAAACCTACCTAAATCTAAAGACCTAACAATGTTTAAAGACCTAACAATGTCTAAAGACCTAACAATGTTTTAAGACCTAACATTGTCTAAAGACCTACCAATGTCTAAAGAACTAACTATGTTGTCACACAAAAACGTGATAAAGTAAAAACATTTACAAAACATTCCTTCAATATGAATATTTCCAAAAGTTTTTAAGTCGTCATTTATATAATGTGAGAACCAGGACATATGCCAAATTTAACTCTATAAGGAACCCCTGATTATAAATGTTGAACTTTAAACCCAGCTCTAATGAACTTAATTATTTGTCCAATAATCAAATTACTTCTAACTGATCAAACTATCAACTTACTTATAATTTGTCAAACAATCAACTTACTTCTAAGTGATTAAACTATCAACTTACTTCTAATTGGTCAAACAATCAACTTACTTCTAATTGGTCAAACTATCATTACTTCTAATTGATCAAACAATCAACTTACTTTTAATTGGTCAAACTATCAACTTACTTCTAATTGATCAAACTATCAACTTACTTTTAATTGGTCAAACTATCAACTTACTTCTAATTGATCAAACTATCAACTTACTTCTAATTGATCAAACTATCAAATTACTTCTAATTGATCAAACTATCAAATTACTTCTAATTGATCAAACTATCAACTTACTTCTAATTGGTCAAACTATCAACTTACTTCTAATTGATCAAACAACTTACTTCTAATTGATCAAACAACTTACTTCTAATTTATCAAACTATCAACTTACTTCTAATTGATCAAACTATCAAATTACTTCTAATTGCTCAAACTATCAACTTACTTCTAATTGATCAAACTATCAACTTACTTCTAATTGGTCAAACTATCAACTTACTTCTAATTGATCAAACAACTTACTTCTAATTTATCAAACTATCAAATTACTTCTAATTGATCAAACTATTAACTTACTTCTAATTGATCAAACTATCAACTTACTCTAATTGATCAAACAATCAACTTACTTCTTCCAATTTGTTCAGCTCAGGTACAATGTAAGGGGCACCTGCATTGAATGAGACAGACTTGTAGGACGGACACGCCTGGAACAAAAAGTTTTCATTGTTCTCATTTTTAACACAATCTCATCTCACAGATTTTGTTGTCATGTTTAACACAAGCTCATGTCACAGATATTGTTCTCATTTTTAGCACAATCTCATCTCACAGATATTGTTGTCATGTTTAACACAAGCTCATGTCACAGATATTGTTCTCATGTTTAACACAAGCTCATGTCACAGACATTGTTGTCATGTTTAACACAAGCTCATCTCACAGACATTGTTGTCATGTTTAACACAATCTCATCTCACAGATATTGTTGTCATGTTTAACACAAGCTAATCTCACAGATATTGTTGTCATGTTTAACACAAGCTCATCTCACAGATATTGTTGTCATGTTTAACACAATCTCATCTCACAGATATTGTTCTCATGTTTAACACAAGCTCATCTCACAGATATGATACAACAGTTTAGTTCAAAAGTGGTACATTAGAGAGCATTTTCAGTTGTATAGAATTTCCTCCATTTCAACCCTCTACCCCATATTTCCATCTCTGATACAGTTAGAAGATATATTACTGAAAAACTCACTTCTGCATGTGAAGATGACGTTGGTACATTTTAATCCAATTGTTTTAAACTTTATCTTAAGAAAGAGTTTTAATTAGATCTACAAGTTTCTTTAAAAAAAATTGAGCCTGATATTACATTAGTTAGAGTCAGTAGAAGACTGTAAGATGTATTTACTTGTAAGATGTATTGACTTGTAAGATGTATTGACTTGTAAGATGTATTTACTTGTAAGATGTATTGACTTGTAATATGTATTTACTTGTAAGATGTATTGACTTGTAAGATGTATTTACTTGTAAGATGTATTTACTTGGTCTGAATTAATAGTTGAACTAAAAGTATAGGCAAGGCCAAAACAACCAGAGTGTAAGTTCTGAGTCAAATCTTTTAAAACGGCAAACAAAGTGTTGAAGTGAAATCATTACTTTGAATTTGATTCGTAGTGGAACAAAACAAAATCTGCCAGTGTCAACATCCCTTGGAATGACCAGCCTGGGTTCACAGGCCAACACATACATATGTCTGAAGGCTTGGAGATGATATCTGGGTGGAAGGAGTCATCAGAACATGTTAATGACCTTGACATACAGAGAAATGATCTTTAATAGATTATAAGATTATGTAGTGTATTAGAAGGACTCAAAAGAATGGTGATTAAGATTAAGTTTGTGACTTTATTTTATATGGCTTCTGTTAATTGATGGCAATCTTAAATATACTAAGCACATTTCCCAATTAGTAACAGTAACATATTTTGTGCTGGGGCGCCAGCCCTGACTTTTTATGTTACACGAATGACGCTATAAATATCAAAACGAAGCTTGTCAGAAAAAAAGGTTCTCCACACCTGTGAAATGGGTACCAATACTTTGGACTGTTGAAATGGGTACCAATACTTTGGACTGTTGAAATGGGTACCAATACTTTGGACTGTTGAAATGGGTACCAATACTTTGGACTGTTGAAATGGGTACCAATACTTTGGACTGTTGAAATGGGTACCAATACTTTGGACTGTTGAAATGGGTACCAATACTTTGGACTGTTGAAATGGGTACCAATACTTTGGACTGTTGAAATGGGTACCAATACTTTGGACTGTTGAAATGGGTACCAATACTTTGGACTGTTGAAATGGGTACCAATACTTTGGACTGTTGAAATGGGTACCAATACTTTGGACTGTTGAAATGGGTACCAATACTTTGGACTGTTGAAATGGGTACCAATACTTTGGACTGTTGAAATGGGTACCAATACTTTGGACTGTTGAAATGGGTACCAATACTTTGGACTGTTGAAATGGGTACCAATGGGTACTTTGGACTGTTGAAATGGGTCCCAATGGGTACTTTGGACTGTTGAAATGGGTCCCAATGGGTACTTTGGACTGTTGAAATGGGTCCCAATGGGTACTTTGGACTGTTGAAATGGGTACCAATACTTTGGACTGTTGAAATGGGTACCAATACTTTGGACTGTTGAAATGGGTACCAATACTTTGGACTGTTGAAATGGGTACCAATACTTTTGACTGTTGAAATGGGTACCAATACTTTGGACTGTTGAAATGGGTACCAATACTTTGGACTGTTAAAATGGGACCAATACTTGGGACTGTTGAAATGGTTACCAATACTTTGGACTGATTAGCCGTACGCTATAAAATACCTACTTGTTGTCTGTACTTGTTAATGGAAACTGCGGGTAGAACGCACACAGCATGGCACCTATGGCCTCAGGGCTGGTTTTCAAAGTAAATCTAAGAAGCACACAAGGTTCAAAAGACATAACGTTGCTGTAACTCTCAAAATCTTTTCTTCCTCTTCTATAGGAAGCATACATTTATTTACACAGGTTATTTCGCGAATAAAACCGTCTTTTTTATTTTCCAAGTATTCTATATTTATTTCATTGAAGAAAAATACCTTTTAAAAATAATAAATATAATTTTTTTTAATGATTTTGATATTTTTTTTTGCAAGTTCAAGATTCATGTGACATACTGGATCGAGAATCACCATCTTAGGCACATTTGTGTTGGAAACTTGTGGATGTAACGGAGCAGAAACTTGTGGATGTAACGGAGCAGAAACTTGTGGATGTAATGGAGCAGAAACTTGTGGATGTAATGGAGCAGAAACTTGTGGATGTAATGGAGCAGAAACTTGTGGATGTAATGGAGCAGAAACTTGTGGATGTAATGGAGCAGAAACTTGTGGATGTAATGGAGCAGAAACTTGTGGATGTAATGGAGCAGAAACTTGTGGATGTAACGGAGCAGAAACTTGAATAATGAATATTATTGATGAAAATATAAATGAACATTTATCTGAATCTCCTGGGAGGGTACTTGGGAACCTGAACTTATTGATTATGAACTAATTGATTATGAACTAATTGATTCTGAACTAATTGATTCTGAACTTATTGATTATGAACTACTTGATTCTGAACTTATTGATTATGAACTAATTGATTATGAACTAATTGATAATGAACTAAGTGATTATGAACTAATTGATTATGAACTAATTGATAATGAACTAAGTGATTATGAACTAAGTGATTATGAACTAATTGATAATGAACTAAGTGATTATGAACTAAGTGATTTTGAACTAATTGATTATGAACTGAGTGATTATGAACTAATTGGTTATGAACTAATTGATTCTGAACTAATTGATTCTGAACTAATTGATTCTGAACTAATTGATTATGAACTAAGTGATTCTGAACTAATTGATTATGAACTAAGTGATTCTGAACTTATTGATTATGAACTAAGTGATTATGAACTAATTGGTTATGAACTAATTGATTATGAACTAACTGATTCTGAAGTTATTGATTCTGAACTAATTGATTCTAAACTTATTGATTCTGAACTAATTGATTCTGAACTAATTGATTCTGAACTTATTGATTATGAACTTATTGATTCTGATTCAGATTTTGATGAGAATCTTCCTTTGCGGCTCATTTAAGTTGATAATGCTGGAAGGTTAGTCATCAATAATTGTTTTGCCATTCTACACTTTTTTTTTTTTTAAATTTTATTTTATGTTTAATTTGATCTTTTGAGAATATTGAAATATTTACAAGCCATTTTTAAAATTAAATTACAAAAATAAAAATACTCTTATAATATGTAAGTATTTTATTACATAGATAATTTGTGATGTCCTTATCCTTAGCAACTGTTGCCAAGGAATGAAAACAATTCAGTTAGCAGCTAGCTGTGACATATTTCATCTTAAAGAACATAAAATTTGACTTCTCTGTGTGTCATAAAAATTTTCACCAAAACAATAGATGGCACATTTTCACCAAAACAATAGATGACACGTTTTCACCAAAACAATAGATGACACATTTTCACCAAAACAATAGATGACACGTTTTCACCAAAACAATAGATGGCACATTTTCACCAAGACAATAGATGACACATCTTCACCAAGACAATAGATGACACGTTTTCACCAAAACAATAGATGGCACATTTTCACCAAGACAATAGATGACACATTTTCACCAAGACAATAGATGACACATTTTCACCAAAACAATAGATGACACATTTTTACCAAAACAATAGATGACACATTTTCACCAAAACAATAGATGACACATTTTCACCAAAACAATAGATGGCACATTTTCACTAAAACAATAGATGACACATTTTTACCAAGACAATAGATGACACATTTTCACCAAGACAATAGAATAGATGACACATTTTCACCAAAACAATAGATGGCACATTTTCACTAAAACAATAGATGACACATTTTTACCAAGACAAAATAGGAGACACATTTTCACCAAGACAATAGATGACACGTTTTCAACAAAACAATAGATGGCACATTTTCACCAAAACAATAGATGACACGTTTTCACCAAAACAATAGATGACACGTTTTCACCAAGACAATAGATGACACAGAAAAGTCAAGCCTTATTTTATTCCTGACTTCTAAGTGTGAAAATGTTTTGTTCTGAAACCAACATTGTTAAAAGCCTCAAGCATTTCCCCTCACATCTATATAGAACATCATGAACTTTAGACCTGGATTTTTAAGTTATTGACTCTTTTGTAAGGTCACTAGAAATCTCTGACTCTTTTGTAAGGTCACTAGAAATCTCTAACTCTTTTGTAAGGTCACTAGAAATCTCTAACTCTTTGTAAGGTCACTAGAAATCTCATGAACAATTCAAGGAATGTAAAGAGTTTAATTCCATGTTTTAAGATATGGAGATGCCTTTAAGCATGAACAATAAAGAAAAAATGCCATTTTGACAAATCAAAACTTCTGCCATTTAGAATTACAGGGAGAAAATATTATAGAAATATAGTGTAATAATTAATATATTTTCTTTCCCGTGACAAAAAAATTTGTCCACAATGGGAAATCAAACCATTCGTTTATAACAGCTGTATTAAATTGGAATAAATGTTTGTTAGCCCCTTCATAACTAAAAGTTTGCTTGAAGATTCTTTCAACAATAAGGTAGCAACATATAACATTCAAGAGCTGACTTACTTGCCACCACCCAGGAAGAGTAGCCCAGTCGCCATGGCGGTGCACATGTGGTTGCCATAGGTGAACAGATGATACTGTGACCCAACACGACGACGCAGGGCGCGGCAGATCCTCAATGTGACCAGGTCACCTGTACCCGCCATGACCTGAGGAACAACAGGTCAACAACTGGATAGTTGTAAATCTCATAGTTGTAAATCACATAGTTGTAAATCTCATAGTTGTAAATCAAGGATCTGTGACAAAAATATGTTTACATGCTCAGCTGACATCACCATACGTCTATTGAGGGCCATCTTTCTTTCTAAACATTAAACATTACTCACAATGGCTAGAGACAGCAGCTTGATACTAATGCAGTTTTCAACGGTGGAGCGTCCAGCTTGGTCCAGGAGGACTTGATCTCCCAGCAACTTTAAGGATGATCCCAGACTGTCCAGCTAGTCAAACAAACATTGTTATGGTCATAGTCAAATAAAGTCATTTCGGATAATTAATCAAATAATTTTTATAAAAAATGTTTGAACATATCGAGAAGGCTGAAAACATGCAACACCCTGTGGCCAATACATTCTCTTTTGTTTAATTGTTACAATATAATTCTGCCTACAATTTTCCCCATTAGGAAATATTAGGGCACTGACTTACCAATGTTTTGAAAGCCTCTTTATTGGCTGAGCCAGCAAACTTAAGGGCCATGACTAAACAAGCTCCTCCAGTGATGTTACAGTACGCCTGGCTGTGGATGGGTAAATTAACAATGTTACAGTAATTCTAACGGTGACTGGTTTAATAAACAAGATGTTACAGTAGGCTTGGTTGTGGATGGGTTAATTAACAATATGTTAAAGTAGGTCTGGTTGTGGATGGGTTAATTAACAAGATGTTTAAGTAGGTCTGGTAGTGGATGGGTTAATTATTCTGGTTGTGGATGGTTTAATTAACAAGATGTTAAAGTAGCTCTGGTTGTGGATGGGTTAATTAACAAGATGTTTAAGTAGGTCTGGTAGTGGATGGGTTAATTATTCTGGTTGTGGATGTGTTAATTAACAAGATGTTAAAGTAGCTCTGGTTGTGGATGGGTTAATTAACAAGATGTTAAAGTAGCTCTGGTTGTGGATGGGTTAATTAACAAGATGTTAAAGTAGCTCTGGTTGTGGATGGGTTAATTAACAAGATGTTAAAGTAGCTCTGGTTGTGGATGGGTTAATTAACAAGATGTTAAAGTAGCTCTGGTTGTGGATGGGTTAATTAACAAGATGTTAAAGTAGCTCTGGTAGTGGATGGGTTAATTAACAAGATGTTAAAGTAGCTCTGGTAGTGGATGGGTTAATTAACAAGATGTTAAAGTAGCTCTGGTTGTGGATGGGTTAATTAACAAGATGTTAAAGTAGCTCTGGTTGTGGATGGGTTAATTAACAAGATGTTAAAGTAGCTCTGGTTGTGGATGGGTTAATTAACAAGATGTTGAAGTAGCTCTGGTTGTGGATGGGTTAATTAACAAGATGTTGAAGTAGCTCTGGTTGTGGATGGGTTAATTAACAAAATGTTAAAGTAGCTCTGGTTGTGGATGGGTTAATTAACAAGATGTTAAAGTAGCTCTGGTAGTGGATGGGTTAATTAACAAGATGTTAAAGTAGCTCTGGTAGTGGATTGGTTAATTAACAAGATGTTAAAGTAGCTCTGGTTGTGGATGGGTTAATTAACAAGATGTTAAAGTAGCTCTGGTAGTGGATGGGTTAATTAACAAGATGTTAAAGTAGCTCTGGTAGTGGATGGGTTAATTAACAAGATGTTAAAGTAGCTCTGGTTGTGGATGGGTTAATTAACAAGATGTTAAAGTAGCTCTGGTTGTGGATGGGTTAATTAACAAGATGTTAAAGTAGCTCTGGTTGTGGATGGGTTAATTAACAAGATGTTAAAGTAGCTCTGGTTGTGGATGGGTTAATTAACAAGATGTTAAAGTAGCTCTGGTTGTGGATGGGTTAATTAACAAGATGTTAAAGTAGCTCTGGTTGTGGATGGGTTAATTAACAAGATGTTAAAGTAGCTCTGGTTGTGGATGGGTTAATTAACAATATGTTAAAGTAGCTCTGGTTGTGGATGGGTTAATTAACAAGATGTTAAAGTAGCTCTGGTTGTGGATGGGTTAATTAACAAGATGTTAAAGTAGCTCTGGTAGTGGATGGGTTAATTAACAAGATGTTAAAGTAGCTCTGGTTGTGGATGGGTTAATTAACAAGATGTTAAAGTAGCTCTGGTTGTGGATGGGTTAATTAACAAGATGTTAAAGTAGCTCTGGTAGTGGATGGGTTAATTAACAAGATGTTAAAGTAGCTCTGGTAGTGGATGGGTTAATTAACAAGATGTTAAAGTAGCTCTGGTTGTGGATGGGTTAATTAACAAGATGTTAAAGTAGCTCTGGTTGTGGATGGGTTAATTAACAAGATGTTAAAGTAGCTCTGGTTGTGGATGGGTTAATTAACAAGATGTTAAAGTAGCTCTGGTTGTGGATGGGTTAATTAACAAGATGTTGAAGTAGCTCTGGTTGTTAATTAACAAAATGTTAAAGTAGCTCTGGTTGTGGATGGGTTAATTAACAAGATGTTAAAGTAGCTCTGGTAGTGGATGGGTTAATTAACAAGATGTTAAAGTAGCTCTGGTAGTGGATTGGTTAATTAACAAGATGTTAAAGTAGCTCTGGTTGTGGATGGGTTAATTAACAAGATGTTAAAGTAGCTCTGGTAGTGGATGGGTTAATTAACAAGATGTTAAAGTAGCTCTGGTAGTGGATGGGTTAATTAACAAGATGTTAAAGTAGCTCTGGTTGTGGATGGGTTAATTAACAAGATGTTAAAGTAGCTCTGGTTGTGGATGGGTTAATTAACAAGATGTTAAAGTAGCTCTGGTTGTGGATGGGTTAATTAACAAGATGTTAAAGTAGCTCTGGTAGTGGATGGGTTAATTAACAAGATGTTAAAGTAGCTCTGGTAGTGGATGGGTTAATTAACAAGATGTTAAAGTAGCTCTGGTTGTGGATGGGTTAATTAACAAGATGTTAAAGTAGCTCTGGTAGTGGATGGGTTAATTAACAAGATGTTAAAGTAGCTTTGGTAGTGGATGGGTTAATTAACAAGATGTTAAAGTAGCTCTGGTTGTGGATGGGTTAATTAACAAGATGTTAAAGTAGCTCTGGTAGTGGATGGGTTAATTAACAAGATGTTAAAGTAGCTCTGGTAGTGGATGGGTTAATTAACAAGATGTTAAAGTAGCTATGGTTGTGGATGGGTTAATTAACAAGATGTTAAAGTAGCTCTGGTAGTGGATGGGTTAATTAACAAGATGTTAAAGTAGCTCTGGTAGTGGATGGGTTAATTAACAAGATGTTAAAGTAGCTCTGGTTGTGGATGGGTTAATTAACAAGATGTTAAAGTAGCTCTGGTAGTGGATGGGTTAATTAACAAGATGTTAAAGTAGCTCTGGTAGTGGATGGGTTAATTAATAAGATGTTAAAGTAGCTCTGGTAGTGGATGGGTTAATTAACAAGATGTTAAAGTAGCTCTGGTAGTGGATGGGTTAACGTGTTGTAACACTACTATCGTCCTAATAACTCTTGAGCTTAGATCTTGTTGTAAGCAAATGTTTACTTATGATGTCTGTCTGAAAGGAGATTATGATGTCTGTCTGAAAGGAGATTATGATGTCTGTCTGACAGGAGATTATGATGTCTGTCTGAAAGGAGATTATGATGTCTGTCTGAAAGGAGATTATGATGTCTGTCTGAAAGGAGATTATGATGTCTGTCTGAAAGGAGATTATGATGTCTGTCTGAAAGGAGATTATGATGTCTGTCTGAAAGGAGATTATGATGTCTGTCTGAAAGGAGATTATGATGTCTGTCTGAAAGGAGATTATGATGTCTGAAAGGAGATTATGATGTCTGTCTGAAAGGAGATTATGATGTCTGAAAGGAGATTATGATGTCTTTTAACTTTTCGCTTCACCAACAAATTTAATTAATAAAACACAACTAAATTAATTGTGAGAGATTTATTTTGTTTTAATAAGCTATTAACTCATTCCCTACTGTTGTGACTAAATTTATATTTCAAGGGTTCCCACAGATACAACTGATGCGTGCTGGGCACACCCCTCTCATTGTTATTTAAGTAGCAGCAAAATGCTGCCTTTCCCAAAGATGGCGTGATGTCAGTAAATAAAACGACAAGTTTCTAACTTGTTTCAGTTTTCATGTTAGTACCGTTTGTCCTAGAACTAGATGTGTCGGTATCAGGTGACTAGATGTGTGGGTATCAGGTGACTAGATGTGTGGGTATCAGGTGCCAAATATAGATTCTTTTGCCATTGCTCATTATTTTTTGGTAATATTGTTATGTCTTATTTAAGCCTAATCAATACAATTTCTTAAGCATAATCAATACATCTTTCTTAACCAATTCGATACATTTCGCCACAGTGTGCGGCATCCCAATTTCGGCTGAATACGTTTAGCCGCAAAGTGTGACATTACTGGTTTTGTTTCATGCCCATAGTGTTTTAACATTTACAGTCAAATATTTTATTTATAGCTTTCTAAGCGTTTATTCAGAAGAGTTTTGCTGGTTTTTTTCATGTTCTAAAAATTGTAAACAAACATCAGGTGATTGTAATGGCTTCAACATGTTGTACGGATACTACAATTAGGTCTGGTCGCTCAAGATTTCAATGTATGACTGCCGAAAAAGCAAACCATTGAATTAGCTTGGGCAATTTATTGGACTCCAATGAAAACAAAGAAGAGGATTTGTTTATCTAGTTTGCAACTATGTGTCAATATTTTGTGTAGAGTTATTTTTAGTATTAACTTTTGGAACATTTATTCAAGACACTTGTGCTGAGAAAAAATTCATAACTAAGTTTTTCTCTTTATGATTTGTTATCACTGTTTTATAAATAAAAACATATTGCTTGTTCAATGAGCTCAATTCTGATATGCTACATGACTAACGTTTGATAAACAGAAAGCGGGGATTTTAAGTGAAAAATCATTGGGTCATAGGTCGCAGGTCAAATAGAATTTTAGTCCCTTAATTTTACTATGTTCCACTAAATAATTGTACCGTATTGAATGGGTTAAGCCTAATCCATGCCACTTTCTTAAGCCTAATCCATACCGGGATGCACTTGTCATTAGTTTGTTAAAATTAATGGATATTTTACAGCTCACAAAAGTTATTTATAAATAGAAAATCATATAAACTTCCTGTTGTTGAGGATTTTTGTGTAGAGAATTAGTACAGCTGGACGGAAGGGGTTAATCTTTCCTGTGTTTAAATATATCCAGTATAGTTGGCAAATTTACCCGGCCAATCAAATCATATTATAAGCTTATGTGGTTACTGAGAACTGTCAACAAACCTCATTGTTTGAAGGTCAATGGATGAGTCCAAGTCATTATCCTCTCCAGGTTTCGTCTTGTAAAATGCAAACTTTTTCACAATCTGAGTCCATGTGCAAAAAAATTCAACTGTATTTAAAATATAGCATCACAGCAAGAAACATGGACGTAGGAGATAATACATTCCAGAAGAGAAGATAATCTAGAAAACAAGTGCTTGAGATTCAGACAAAACATACATTATATTGATGTTTTGTTAGCACAGTGGTTCTCAACCTTCCTAATGCAGCGACCCTTTAATACATTTCCTCATGTCGTGGCGACCCCCCCCATCACAAAATTATTTTCAATGTTACTTTATCACTGTAGAGTATATGTGTTTTCCAATGGTTTAGGCGACCCCTGTGAAAGGGTCGTTCGACCCCCAAAGGGGTCGCGACCCACAGGTTGAGAACCGCTGTGTTAGCAGAATAACAGGACGTATAGTTTGGCTAAATATTTTTATCCACAAAAACAGCAGATGAAAAAGAACTTGAGTTTATAACGTTTATTGATAAAAGAATCTAATCCAGCGGTTCTCAAACTTATTAATGCCGCGACCCTTTAATACAGTCCCTCATGTTGTGGCGACCCCCAGCCATAAAATTATTTTTGTTTCTACTTCATAGCTGTAGGGTAGATGTGTTTTCAGATGGTCTTAGGCGACCCATGGGAAAGGGTCACGACCCACAGGTTGAGAACCGCTGATCTAATCTAAGACACTGACCTCAGGTATGTTCCCAGACACCCAGGCCGAGGTTGGCAATATAGATTCCCAGTTCACTAGTCCATGACTGATGGCCTGGAAATAGGAGAATCAGTTAGTGACTTACAACAATTGCCGATGGCCTGGGAATAGGAGAATCAGGTAATGACTTACGATCACAACAAATGATGTATTTTCAGAGCAGAAACTAATTCTTAAGTACCACATACTTTGAATATATTTTAAATGTATTTATTTTCTAGGTAACTACTTCTTTTCAATCCTCTTACTCTTAAGCACAAGAAATCTGGCCTGACTTGGTCTAACATGAACTGGGTGTCAGGTGCCTTCAACCATTCTGACACGGCACTGCAGAAAATATGATAATTATTTGACAATAATATAAACACATAAGCCAGAAATCTGGCCTGACTTCTTCTAACAAGATTTGGATGTCGGGGGCCTTCAACCATTCTGACCGCATCAAACATATATAAAGTTAGGTTAAGAATTTTAAGATTTTTTTTTATTAAAAAAAAGAGGCATTTTTAGGCATGTGAGGTACCTGTTTTCTGTGTTAAAGAAGATCATTCCAAGAGCCAACGTGGCACCAGGTGATGTGACATCGACATTTACACGGTCACCTTCCTGGGGATATTTCATTTACAAAATAAAAAGATGCTTAAAATTGGCCTAAAGTAATCTTTGTTGGGTTATCAATAATAAATCTTAGTTTATGGTAGTTTTTACAATATAGAAACAATTGAAATACCAATAGGAGTTTGATATTTGATATCAACATAAACTTATAATGATATTTGATAACAATATAAACTTATAATGATATTTGATATCAACATAAACTTAAAAACAATATGAGATGAGGCACCTTGATGAGGTAACTTGGTGCTTTATAAACTCTGTCTCTATTTGGCCAAAACTGGGGGAACAAAGAAGCAAAGAGCCATGTTACATTCACAAAGAATCAAAGAGCCATGTTGCATTCACAAAGAATCAAAGAGCCATGTTACATTCACAAAGAACCAAAGAGCCATGTTAAATTCACAAAGAATCAAAGAGCCATGTTAAATTCACAAAGAATCAAAGAGCCATGTTAAATTCACAAAGAATCAAAGAGCCATGTTACATTCACATACAAGAGAGAAACTGCTAGTTCAAATATGCTTAAACTTTATCAAAGTAAATATTTAAGTCCAGTAAAATAACAATTAAAATGAAAGAAATTTATATTACTGAAAAAATAAATGATTGCTAAATAAAGTTTTTAAATAACAATAAGCTTTTGTCTAAATTCCTATGAATTTCAATAGTTTTGACTAACCATCTGTTTTGTGTGGCCACCAATCATGAGGTGACAGAGTAGGTCGGCCATGCTAAGGTCAGATAACCCCATTGTCTGGTTGCCTTTCTGTAACAGAACATACACAAATAATTAAAAGCACCAAGGGGGGGCAACCCATAAATGATGTAATATTTTTGTGAGGATGTGATGTGAAAAAAAGAAAAAGAAAAAAGGGGTGCCGGGGGGGGGGGGGGGGTTAAAGCAAGGGGATGTCACATTAAAAGCAGATCATTATTGAAAAAAATTGCACTTAATAACATTCAATTACAGACATTTTTAACATTATTTTTTTTTTTTATAAAAAAATTATTTATTTCCAAATACAATCACTGAGAGAATCAGTACAGGTATGTGAGGTCTGAAAAATGGCTTCTGATCAAGTTACAGGACGCCACGGAGGAGGAGAATCTTAACCATTTTAACAGTTCTGCACCCCTCTCAATTTATTTATTTTTGTTAATTTTTAACTTTTATTACAATATAAATAGATCTGGGGGAGGGGAGGGTTGCAGGAATTGTTTTCAAAATGAACTTTCTAGAAACAAGAGGAAAAAACCCAATCCAAGTTATGCCCTAACAAAATTCACCAGAAAAATCTTAATCACAATCCAGAAAAACTGAGTTGTTTTGTTTTTAAAGGCAGGAACAACTAGTGATGGCTGACAATACAATTTTCTGGGTCCAGGAGGGGATTTCACCCCTGGCTAAGAACAACTGTTATAGGGAAATTTTCTGGCACGGATGCAGTAATTTGATATCCATGGGAGGTCATTTAAGGTTTTGTAAAGGACAGTAGTGGACGGGGAATTTTTTTTATAGTGGGTGGGGGAGAGATGTTTGTGATATATGTGAGGGGGGGGGAATGGGGGGGGGATGTCATAGTTAACTTTCATTAAGAGCAGAAATTAAACTAAAATAAAAGACCCATAATGCACTGGGATACAAAGTAAGTACACAAGTCTAAACAGTTTGAATCTAAGAATTTGTTAAAAGAAAATCAAAATGGCTTTCCTTACACCAAACATAATGAGTCCAAGAGAGAGTCCAGCAGATAATGCATATGAGTCTCTATCCACACAATTCTCCATCTCAGGACCAGGTGGTCTACCTGACATTGGTTAGACAAATAGATGGTTTAATGATATGTTGGCCAATTAATATAATAGATGGTTTAATGATATGTTGGCCAATTAATACAATAGATGGTTTAATGATATGTTGGCCAATTAATACAATAGATGGTTTAATGATATGTTGGCCAATTAATACAATAGATGGTTTAATGATATGTTGGCCAATTAATACAATAGATGGTTTAATGATATGTTGGCCAATTAATACAATAGATGGTTTAATGATATGTTGGCCAATTAATACAATAGATGGTTTAATGATATGTTGGCCAATTAATACAATAGATGGTTTAATGATATGTTGGCCAATTAATACAATAGATGGTTTAATGATATGTTGGCCAATTAATACAATAGATGGTTTAATGATATGTTGGCCAATTAATACAATAGATGGTTTAATGATATGTTGGCCAATTAATACAATAGATGGTTTAATGATATGTTGGCCAATTAATACAATAGATGGTTTAATGATATGTTGGCCAATTAATACAATAGATGGTTTAATGATATGTTGGCCAATTAATACAACATATGTTGTAATTCAAGTTATAGCACTAGGACATCAGCCAGCTTCCTGCATCAACTAAAGTTTAGCCAAAAACACAAACTAAAATCATTTTAGTGGAAAGTCTATTGGAGAAATAACCTTGACATCATTTGGAATGTAAATTAGACAACCAAAACTAACCTACTTCTGACAACATGACCTACCTACTTCTGACAACATGACCTACATACTTCTGAAAACATCACCTACCTATTTCTGACAACATGACCTCTGCCATGTGTAAATGCCCTGTGCCCTGGTACAGTAGCCCCACCCCCAAGATGGCTGCCACACGGGTGTTGTGAGCGATATTCAACTCCATGGATGTTGGGGGCAGAAGTGCCGATACATGAACACTCAGAGCCTTTGTGACAGTCTGGTCCATGCTGCCTCGTCTTTGATCAATTATTTAAATAGATTAGCAGCGGGTCAATAAAATCAGACATTTTCAGGCACAGACATTTAAAAACACAAAATGCTGAGCAGACTAGTGAAACATTACACAGTTCTACTTTTTGTCATTTTCTAACAAATTTAATTTAAAAAAAATTATTTTTCAGTAAAAAAATAATTGAAATACTGAATGATGAAGAAAGCAATGTTAAGTTACTCTACAGAACAAGTTGAACAATGAATGATGAAGAAAGCAATGTTAAGTTACTCTACAGAACAAGTTGAACCATGAATGATGAAGAAAGCAATGTTAAGTTACTCTACAGAACAAGTTGAACCAAATGCACTCACTTTGCTGCTGCCATTCCAAGCAGGATTCCTATAGTAACTAGTTCACTACCCTAGAAGAGGAGGAGAAGATTTAAACTTATAAGAGAAGATATATTCTAATTTCCAGTTACTATGTTTGACATTTTTAAAATCCATTTTTATGTACCTGCTAATTGATAAATTTTTCAATGGTTTCCTTATTACCAAATTTCTGGCAGTTGTTATCTCCCCTGACATTTTTAAAGACATTTTTGCATCAATCATCCAAATTATCTGCATACTGCATGGTCATTTCTTTGGTTAGAATCTTGAGTGAGCCTCTTCACACCCCCCCCCCCCCCCCCCCGAACCACAGTCAACATTAATTTGTTTAAAACTACTTATTTTATTCAAAACGGAATAATTTGAATCATTTTTTTTTTTTAATTTATAAACAGTCGGCAGCAGAAATTTTATCCTTGAAAAAATTGCTCAAATCATAATAAGTTTAAGGTTATAACTATGACTAAATTTTTTTTAATAAACTGAACTTTGTTCCTGTGAATAACACAAGGTGATGAAATAAGCCCACGTGTTATTGAAAAGTTAGCTAGCGCAATAAACTCTGCCATGAAGCTACAGACCTCACTGATATAGGAGCCTACTAATGACGCTTCTCACCTCACTGATATAGGGGCCTACTAATGAAGCTACATACCTCACTGATATAGGGGCCTACTAATGACGCTTCTCACCTCACTGATATAGGGGCCTACTAATGAAGCTACAGACCTCACTGATATAGGGGCCTTCTAATGAAGATACAGACCTCACTGATATAGGGGCCTACTAATGAAGCTTCTCACCTCACTGATATAGAGGCCTACTAATGAAGCTACAGACCTCACTGATATAGGAGCCTACTAATGAAGCTTCTCACCTCACTGATATAGAGGCCTACTAATGACGCCACTCACCTCACTGATATAGGGGCCTATTAATGACGCCACTCACCTCACTGATATAGGGGCCTAATAATGAAGCTTCTCACCTCACTGATATAGAGGCCTACTAATGAAGCTACAGACCTCACTGATATAGGGGCCTACTAATGAAGCTACAGACCTCACTGATATACGGGCCTACTAATGAAGCTTCTCACCTCACTGATATAGAGGCCTACTAATAAAATCACTCACCTCACTGATATACTCATGAATGTTAAAGGTGCACAGATTGGGTAGATGACCATTGAGGCCGAGTGCCATAAGGAATCCAGCAAACTCATTGGTCAACTCTTTGGGCTTGTTATAAATAATCCAAGCAGATTCCACCTGAGTGGAGTCGGCTATCCGCAGTCCGGCAGCCACCCCATTGTGAAACTGAGGCCAGACTGACATGTTTGCTGGGACTTCTATTCGTGTCAGGTCAACTGTTGTGTTTCTGGAGAAAGATCGACAACTTCATCATCTGAACTCATGATGACATGTTTTGTTGTCACAACTCACAAGTATAAAGTACGGAGTGATAAGTATAAAGTACGGAGTGATAATTATAAAGTACGGAGTGATAAGTATAAAGTACGGAGTGATAAGTATAAAGTACGGAGTGATAAGTATAAAGTACAGAGTGATAAGTATAAAGTACGGAGTGATAAGTATAAAGTACGGAGTGATAAGTATAAAGTACGGAGTGATAAGTATAAAGTACGGAGTCACAAGTATAAAGTATGGAGTCACAAGTATAAAGTATGGAGTCACAAGTATAAAGTACGGAGTGATAAGTATAAAGTATGGAGTCACAAGTATAAAGTATGGAGTCACAAGTATAAAGTACGGAGTGATAAGTATAAAGTACGGAGTGATAAGTATAAAGTATGGAGTCACAAGTATAAAGTATGGAGTGATAAGTATAAAGTATGGAGTGATAAGTATAAAGTATGGAGTGATAAGTATAAAGTATGGAGTCACAAGTATAAAGTATGGAGTGATAAGTATAAAGTATGGAGTGATAAGTATAAAGTACGGAGTGATAAGTATAAAGTACGGAGTAATAAGTATAAAGTACGGAGTGAAAGTATAAAGTATGGAGTAATAAGTATAAAGTATGGAGTGATAAGTATAAAGTATGGAGTCATTGGAATAAAAGTTTCCAGTTTCTACGTAACATAAAATAATTATACTTTGAAAATATTCCCATGTATCACATTGCATTTACTCATATACTTTGAAAATATTCCCATGTATCACCATGCATTTAATCATAAACATTGAAATATTCATCTATCACCGTGCATTTACTCATATACTTTGAAAATATTCCCATGTATCACCGTGCATTTACTCATATACTTTGAAATATTCATCTATCAAAGTGCATTTACTCATATACTTTGAAAATATTCCCATGTATCACCGTGCATTTACTCATATACTTTGAAAATATTCCCATGTATCACCGTGCATTTACTCATATACTTTGAAAATATTCCCATGTATCACCATGCATTTACTCATATACTTTGAAATATTCATCTATCACCGTGCATTTACTCATATACTTTGAAAATATTCCCATGTATCACCATGCATTTACTCATATACTTTGAAATATTCATCTATCACCGTGCATTTACTCATATACTTTGAAAATATTCCCATGTATCACTGTGCATTTACTCATAAACTTTGAAAATATTCAGCATCTATCACCGTGCATTTACTCATATACTTTGAAAATATTCCCATGTATCACTGTGCATTTACTCATATACTTTGAAAATATTCATCTATCACCGTGCATTTACTCATATACTTTGAAAATATTCCCATGTATCACCATGCATTTACTCATATACTTTGAAATATTCATCTATCACCGTGCATTTACTCATATACTTTGAAAATATTCCCATGTATCACCATGCATTTACTCATATACTTTGAAATATTCATCTATCACCGTGCATTTACTCATATACTTTGAAAATATTCCCATGTATCACTGTGCATTTACTCATAAACTTTGAAAATATTCAGCATGTATCACCGTGCATTTACTCATATACTTTGAAAATATTCCCATGTATCACATTGCATTTACTCATATACTTTGAAATATTCATCTATCACCGTGCATTTACTCATATACTTTGAAAATATTCATCTATCACCGTGCATTTACTCATATACTTTGAAAATATTCATCTATCACCGTGCATTTACTCATATACTTTGAAAATATTCCCATGTATCACCATGCATTTACTCATATACTTTGAAATATTCATCTATCACCGTGCATTTACTCATATACTTTGAAAATATTCCCATGTATCACCGTGCATTTACTCATATACTTTGAAAATATTCATCTATCACCGTGCATTTACTCATATACTTTGAAAATATTCCCATGTATCACCATGCATTTACTCATATAATTTGAAATATTCATCTATCACCGTGCATTTACTCATATACTTTGAAAATATTCCCATGTATCACCATGCATTTACTCATATACTTTGAAATGTTCATCTATCACCGTGCATTTACTCATATACTTTGAAAATATTCCCATGTATCACCGTGCATTTACTCATATACTTTGAAACATTCATCTATCACCGTGCATTTACTCATATACTTTGAAAATATTCCCATGTATCACCGTGCATTTACTCATATACTTTGAAAATATTCATCTATCACCGTGCATTTACTCATATACTTTGAAAATATTCCCATGTATCACCATGCATTTACTCATATACTTTGAAATATTCATCTATCACCGTGCATTTACTCATATACTTTGAAAATATTCCCATGTATCACCATGCATTTACTCATATACTTTGAAATATTCATCTATCACAGTGCATTTACTCATATACTTTGAAAATATTCCCATGTATCACTGTGCATTTACTCATATACTTTGAAAATATTCAGCATGTATCACCGTGCATTTACTCATATACTTTGAAAATATTCCCATGTATCAAATTGCATTTACTCATATACTTTGAAATATTCATCTATCACCGTGCATTTAGTCATATACTTTGAAAATATTCCCATGTATCACCGTGCATTTACTCATATACTTTGAAAATATTCATCTATCACCGTGCATTTACTCATATACTTTGAAAATATTCCCATGTATCACCATGCATTTACTCATATACTTTGAAATATTCATCTATCACCGTGCATTTACTCATATACTTTGAAAATATTCCCATGTATCACTGTGCATTTACTCATATACTTTGAAAATATTCAGCATGTATCACCGTGCATTTACTCATATACTTTGAAAATATTCCCATGTATCACATTGCATTTACTCATATACTTTGAAATATTCATCTATCACCGTGCATTTACTCATATACTTTGAAAATATTCCCATGTATTAACCGTGCATTTACTCATATACTTTGAAAATATTCATCTATCACCGTGCATTTACTCATATACTTTGAAAATATTCCCATGTATCACCATGCATTTACTCATATACTTTGAAATATTCATCTATCACCGTGCATTTACTCATATACTTTGAAAATATTCCCATGTATCACCGTGCATTTACTCATATACTTTTAAAATATTCTTCTATCACCGTGCATTTACTCATATACTTTGAAAATATTCCCATGTATCACCATGCATTTACTCATATACTTTGAAATATTCATCTATCACCGTGCATTTACTCATATACTTTGAAAATATTCCCATGTATCACCATGCATTTACTCATATACTTTGAAATGTTCATCTATCACCGTGCATTTACTCATATACTTTGAAAATATTCCCATGTATCACCATGCATTTACTCATATACTTTGAAATATTCATCTATCACAGTGCATTTACTCATATACTTTGAAAATATTCCCATGTATCACTGTGCATTTACTCATATACTTTGAAAATATTCAGCATGTATCACCGTGCATTTACTCATATACTTTGAAAATATTCCCATGTATCAAATTGCATTTACTCATATACTTTGAAATATTCATCTATCACCGTGCATTTACTCATATACTTTGAAAATATTCCCATGTATCACCATGCATTTACTCATATACTTTGAAATGTTCATCTATCACCGTGCATTTACTCATATACTTTGAAAATATTCCCATGTATCACCGTGCATTTACTCATATACTTTGAAAATATTCCCATGTATCACATTGCATTTACTCATATACTTTGAAACATTCATCTATCACCGTGCATTTACTCATATACTTTGAAAATATTCCCATGTATCACCGTGCATTTACTCATATACTTTGAAAATATTCATCTATCACCGTGCATTTACTCATATACTTTGAAAATATTCCCATGTATCACCATGCATTTACTCATATACTTTGAAATATTCATCTATCACCGTGCATTTACTCATATACTTTTAAAATATTCACATGTATCACCATGCATTTACTCATATACTTTGAAATATTCATCTATCACCGTGCATTTACTCATATACTTTGAAAATATTCCCATGTATCACTGTGCATTTACTCATATACTTTGAAAATATTCAGCATGTATCACCGTGCATTTACTCATATACTTTGAAAATATTCCCATGTATCACATTGCATTTACTCATATACTTTGAAATATTCATCTATCACCGTGCATTTACTCATATACTTTGAAAATATTCCCATGTATCACCGTGCATTTACTCATATACTTTGAAAATATTCATCTATCACCGTGCATTTACTCATATACTTTGAAAATATTCCCATGTATCACCATGCATTTACTCATATACTTTGAAATATTCATCTATCACCGTGCATTTACTCATATACTTTGAAAATATTCCCATGTATCACTGTGCATTTACTCATATACTTTGAAAATATTCAGCATGTATCACCGTGCATTTACTCATATACTTTGAAAATATTCCCATGTATCACATTGCATTTACTCATATACTTTGAAATATTCATCTATCACCGTGCATTTACTCATATACTTTGAAAATATTCCCATGTATTAACCGTGCATTTACTCATATACTTTGAAAATATTCATCTATCACCGTGCATTTACTCATATACTTTGAAAATATTCCCATGTATCACCATGCATTTACTCATATACTTTGAAATATTCATCTATCACCGTGCATTTACTCATATACTTTGAAAATATTCCCATGTATCACCGTGCATTTACTCATATACTTTGAAAATATTCCCATGTATCACCGTGCATTTATTCATATACTTTGAAAATATTCATCTATCACCGTGCATTTACTCATATACTTTGAAAATATTCCCATGTATCACCATGCATTTACTCATATACTTTGAAATGTTCATCTATCACCGTGCATTTACTCATATACTTTGAAAATATTCCCATGTATCACCATGCATTTACTCATATACTTTGAAATATTCATCTATCACTGTGCATTTACTCATATACTTTGAAAATATTCCCATGTATCACCATGCATTTACTCATATACTTTGAAATATTCATCTATCACCGTGCATTTACTCATATACTTTGAAAATATTCCCATGTATCACCGTGCATTTACTCATATACTTTGAAATATTCATCTATCACCGTGCATTTACTCATATACTTTGAAAATATTCCCATGTATCACCGTGCATTTACTCATATACTTTGAAAATATTCATCTATCACCGTGCATTTACTCATATACTTTGAAAATATTCCCATGTATCACCATGCATTTACTCATATACTTTGAAATATTCATCTATCACCGTGCATTTACTCATATACTTTGAAAATATTCCCATGTAACACTGTGCATTTACTCATATACTTTGAAATATTCATCTATCACCGTGCATTTACTCATATACTTTGAAAATATTCCCATGCATCACCATGCATTTACTCATATACTTTGAAATATTCATCTATCACCGTGCATTTACTCATATACTTTGAAAATATTCCCATGTATCATCATGCATTTACTCATATACATTGAAATATTCATCTATCACCGTGCATTTACTCATATACTTTGAAAATATTTCCATGTATCACCGTGCATTTACTCATATACTTTGGAAATATTCCCATGTATCATCATGCATTTACTCATATACTTTGAAATATTCATCTATCATTGTGCATTTACTCATATACTTTGAAAATATTCCCATGTATCACCGTGCATTTACTCATATACTTTGAAAATATTCCCATGTATCACCGTGCATTAACTCATATACTTTGAAAATATTCCCATGTATCACCGTGCATTAACTCATCGATTTATTCAGGCATATATTCCGGTTGGATGAAAAAATAATAATTTTAATTTAAAATAAAACAAATACTTTTTTAATGACATATTTTAATGAAGCTGCCACTGAGACCCTGATAAGTCATTTTGGTAGGAATATAATGTTCAAATGTAAATGTAAGTTACCTTGGAGGGGATCTTCCTGTCAGACACAACTTGGGTATTGGCAATGTTTCAGTTAATAGAGGTTGACAGGTGTGCAGTGTGAGGATCCCTCTAAAACAAGAAAGAGATTCTCAACATATTTACATTGATACAAGTAACAAAAATACCTGTATTTTTTACAATCACTAGAATGGAATATGTTGTGGTGGAATGTATCATTTCCAGCACTACCTTCCTACTGGGAGAGCCATCGTCCGGACACATGTTGCCAGCAAAGCTTTCTCCTGCTCCTCTATAAAGTCATGGTCATTGACTTCAGGCCGCTGCTTTATCGCTATAGTTACGGGTCGGGTCGACTGGAGAAGACGACGGACTTCTTGCATACGTAAATCTTTTGGAAACCTCAACTTCAAAACCTGATAATCAAATTCATAAATTAAATAATATAACAAGGTTGAAGGTATTTGGCATCGATATAAACGATATTGCTGGCAGCCATCCATGGCTTATGGCTTGACCAGCACCTATATCAAACGATGTTGCTGGCGGCCATCCATGGCTTGACTTCTAAATAGTTCTGGGGTGGGTGTGGTGAATATTTTTTATAAAACTGACCACAGTAATAATATTATTTAATCATATTTATTTTTGAAGGCATTTAGCATCAATTTAATCATAGTTATTTTTGAAAGTATTTACTATTCAGCATCTATGCTAAATAGATATCTACATAATTTGACAAAGACATTTTATCCATGCACATATTGAAAATGTTGATTTAAAGAAACACAAAAATATCATTCAAAGCATTTATTAAAAGGCAGTGCATTATATTGTCAAGTTGTTATCCAGCTTAAAATATTCGGTTTCTACAACAGACAGATCCTTAACTCACCTCTGCATTATCCTTCTCTACCTCCTTAACTCACCTCTGCATTATCCTTCTCTACCTCCTTAACTCACCTCTTCATTATCCTTCTCTACCTCCTTAACTCACCTCTGCATTATCCTTCTCTACCTCCTTAACTCACCTCTTCATTATCCTTCTCTACCTCCTTAACTCACCTCTTCATTATCCTTCTCTACCTCTTTAACTCACCTCTTCATCTAAATGTTCCATCCCATCTTCATCCTCTTTCTCCACATCTTCTCTCTCTCTAGGTGCAGAGTCAGGTTGTTTAAAGCTTGGCGTCACTGGACCTATTGATGCTAGCTCTGACAGGTCTTGACGCCCTACATAACCAGCCAATCAAAAGTTTACATTTAGAACCAACTTATGACTTCAAACAAGTAGAGACAACGGCCAGGTCTTGACGCCCTACATAACCAGCCAATCAAAAGTTTATATTTAGAACCAACTTATGACTTCAAACAAGTAGAGACAACGGCCAGGTCTTGACGACCTACATAACCAGCCAATCAAAAGTTTACATTTAGAACCAACTTATGACTTCAAACAAGTAGAGACAAAGGCCAGGTCTTGACGACCTACATACCAGCCAATCAAAAGTTTACATTTAGAACCAACTTATGACTTCAAACAAGTAGAGACAACGGCCAGGTCTTGACGACCTACATAACCAGCCAATCAAAAGTTTACATTTAGAACCAACTTATGACTTCAAACAAGTAGAGACAAAGGCCAGGTCTTGACGACCTACATAACCAGCCAATCAAAAGTTTACATTTAGAACCAACTTATGACTTCAAACAAGTAGAGACAATGTCCCTCCCTACTCTTTGTTTGAGGTTTCCTACATGTTTCAATTAATTCTTTTCTTTAAATCCTCTATATTAACTTCAAGTGTGTCTTTCTGGGTTTGTGGAAAATCTTCAGATGGCTAATTGACCCACTTCCAGTCATCCTATCGAACCAAAACTTGGCACAAAGACTCCTAGCCGTGGAAACACATTCTATAAAATGTTCTGCCCCACCCCCAAAAATCTGTTTTTCCCGAAGGACATATGAACTCTAGCCATCTCTGAGCCGCACATAAATGAATCTAAAGTATTGATACGTAAAATTTAGTTTTTAGAAGTTGTTAAATTTTTGATAATCGTGTTTCCAAACATGTTAAGCAGCAGCAGCAACTTACCAATAAGTACATATGCACTTTGTGGCCAGTCAGAAGGTGGCTGTGCTCGACAGGCCAAGCAGGCTTCCCTCATGGGCACACTGATACCAATAGGCAGACAGTCTATGTCACGCTGTGTGAAGTCTGAGAAATAAAGGAATCAATTCCAATAAACAAGGTCATGGGCAGACTGACACCAATAGGCAGACAGTCTATGGGCACACTGATACCAATAGGCAGACAGTCTATGGGCACACTGACACCAATAGGCAGACAGTCTATGGGCACACTGATACCAATAGGCAGACAGTCTATGGGCACACTGACACCAATAGGCAGACAGTCTATATCACGCTGTGTGAAGGCTTCAGGATTCAGTTCAAATAAACAAGGTTAACAAAAAATACTATTAGGATCCTGTATTTCTGTTTGATTGTAGGTCAGTATGAAATCATGATTGTAGGTCAGTATGAAATCATGATTGTAGGTCAGTTGAAATCATGATTGTAGGTCAGTATGAAATCATGATTGTTGGTCATTATGAAATCATGATTGTAGGTCAGTATGAAATCATGATTTTAGGTCAGTATGAAATCATGAACCAATCTAATGAAGCTTTGATCTACTTTTTGATACTGAAATCTATTGTGTGTATGTGAGCAGACAGTTGTTAAGGATAGGTCATTGTTAAATTTAACCAAACAAATTGATTTCCTATCAGCTCAACCAACACAACGATAAACTTTGATACACCCAAACAACCTGGACACAACCAAACAACCTGGACACAACCAAACAACCTGGACACAACCAAACAACCTGGACACACCCAAACAACCTGGACACAACCAAACAACCTGGACACAACCAAACAAAATCTTTCAGTTTTAATTATATCTACTTTCAGTGTTAAGTGTATCAATTTTGATTGTTACGTGTATCTACTTGCAGCGTTACGTGTAACTTACTCAGTTCTGTCATAATGAGCACCAGTTTTTCTGCCTGTGTTGACGCCAGAGACATTTTGAGATGCTTGTATGAGGAGAATGAGATGGATGTATCAGCAGTAGGAGCCCTGTGACCTGGCAATGAAACACTAGTCAGTAAACCAGAAAATAAAATAATACTATAGTCAGCAGATAATGAAATAAAATACTAGTTCAGGGGTGGGCAAACTTTTTGTGCGGACGGCCACATTGACAAAGGTAAAGCTATTGGGGGGCAGCATGTATATTATGTCCAATTTTTAAATATCGATAAACATTTCCCTATATTAAAATCGGTAGTTTCGCATTTTAGCATTACATGACAAAGGTCAAGGACTGTTTAAAAAAATAGAAAATTAGAAAGAAATTTGATAAAAAAAAATTTTTAAATCATAACGGTGCATGAAATTCTGTAAAATTCAACAAAATAACTTAAAAACATAGTAATTTTTTAAAATTTCTAAATGCCTTCGAGGGCCACATAATATCAGTTGCCGGGCGCATGCGGCCCGCGGGCCGTAGTTTGCCCACCCCTGTACTAGTTATAGACCACGAATTTCACCAATTATTCAGGCCCTGCATGTCCTAATATGAACTATTGAATAATAATTTTGAATTAGCAAATTTATATTTGTATCTTTCTCATCAAATTATTAATTGTTTAAGTGAAACAAGAGTTGCTGTTTTCAAATTATACCGGCTGAGGCTATTTTTTTCAGGCATTTTTCCACAGAGACCTCAGCAGGGAGACCTTCATTCACAAGGACTGCATAGACCTGTTGGTAGAAATAATGTCAATGTTAATGAATGTCAATGTTAATGAATGTCAATGTTAATGAATGTAACTGTTTTTAAAACTGATCAAGTTTAAATATGTAAGATCTGATTAGAAATAGATCAGTGGATGATCATTACGGGACTGGATGCTTATGTAGACACTACTTGAATCAGTGGATGATCATTACGAGACTGGATGCTTATGTAGACACTACTTGAATCAGTGGATGATCATTACGAGACTGGATGCTTATGTAGAAATTATTTGAATTGCAGACCCCCAAACTCTTAAGATCTTAATAGTAAATAAATCAACACACAGTATGTATAATGTATATAATAACCACTCACATCCCCGTGTCCAATAGGATTGAGTTAGGCTGGTGTCAAAAAAGGTAACGTCTAAAAGTCGATGACTGATGTTTATATTGCAATTTGCTTTCACTTTGTTTCGCAGACGTGTATTAGCTATAAATATTAATTTATATAATATTGAGTGAATGTGCAGATCACATATCACAGTCCATCACTGGTAAAATAAAGTTACTGGTGAAATTTAACGTGGCTCGAACTCGAAGTGAGAAAATCATAAAATAAAATTTATTGAAATGAGAATTAATTAACAAATGTTGACATCATTTAAAAAACCTACCGAGTAACTTGAGATTTATATTTTAGGAAAAGCTGGGTTTAAACATTTAAAAAAAATCGTTCATTAAGCCTATTCCCGCTAGTCTATTATAGTCTGATAGCTATCACAAGCTGTAAATGGGGCGTTGGAACCTAATGGGGGTTGGTGGTGGTGTGAGGGGGGGGGTGTCCCTTAAAAAAATAGTACAGCTATTTTGGGTGTTCTAAAAATAGATTTCAATGGGCGTCTCAGATTCTATAACTATGTGGAAATCGTATAGTGATGCGCGGAACAGTTGAGAATGCATTCTCTAGTTTTCTCAGTTTCTGTACTTGCCAGGATTCAGACCAACAAAATAATTATGTCACAAAATTACCTCACACCACCGAAAAAAAAAAAAAAAAAGCAAGGAGTGCCTAAAATTGTCACAAAGGGGACTAGGCTAACCTCCCCTATCCTTGAGAATATGTACTTTTTAATGAACATTTTTTACTTGGAAAAATAACCCGAATGTCACAGGTCTTGGCGTACAATTGTACAAGACAGGTCTAGGCGTACAATCGTACAAGACAGGTCTTGGCGTACAATTGTACAAGACAGGTCTAGGCGTACAATCGTACAAGACAGGTCTTGGCGTACAATTGTACAAGACAGGTCTAGGCGTACAATCGTACAAGACAGGTCTAGGCATACAATCGTACAAGACAGGTCTTGCCGTACAATCGTACAAGACAGGTCTTGGCGTACAATTGTACAAGACAGGTCTTGGCATACAATTGTACAAGACAGGTCTTGGCATACAATCGTACAAGACAGGTCTTGGCGTACAATTGTACAAGACAGGTCTTGGCGTACAATCGTACAAGACAGGTTTTGGCGTACAATCGTACAAGACAGGTCTTGGCGTACAATCGTACAAGACAGGTCTTGGCGTACAATCGTACAAGACAGGTCTTGGCGTACAATCGTACAAGACAGGTCTTGGCGTACAATCGTACAAGACAGGTCTTGGCGTACAATCGTACAAGACAGGTCTAGGTGTACAATCGTACAAGACAGGTCTTGCCGTACAATCGTACAAGACAGGTCTTGGCGTACAATCGTACAAGACAGGTCTAGGCGTACAATCGTACAAGACACTTCAAAATGGTACATTGTAAGTTAAAATCATAAGAGTAAACAGATCTGAAATTGATGAATTTATTCTTATTTTAAACAATGGATTTATCCTTATTTGCAGATACAAGAGTTCAACACATTACCTGCGTTCTTAATAACTTGTAGACAAATAAAAGCAGGAGATATAGAGCTCTGAGACTATAAAAACCAAAGTCCTTGACTGATATAGGAAGACATAATAAAAGAATGATCTTACTGAGATCACTTTCATAATGTTATCACAGACTGGGATGTAGAGCATTGGCTTCGGTTTGGGACCAGGTCCTAGAGCTTGTGATATCCAACCTAGTACCGTTGGGGCTTCAGTGGGAAAGAACTGTGGATATTGCATTTTCTTCAAGTCCTCTGAAATATGCAGAATAAAAAAAAATGAGATTTAATCTTATTTTTAAATGGCAGTTATATTAATCCATCATTTTTTATTATTTAAAAAAATTAAACAAACCCAAAAAACCCAAAGTTTTTCCTAGAAATCCTTTATATGAATTTTGTATTATTGTATTTTATATTAAATCTTCTAATCTCCCACCGGCTTTTACACCACAGGTTTATTGCACCAACCATTTCAGAAAAAAAAGAAGAAAATATTACGCACCAAATGCACTTGCGATATTTTTTAAAAGAATCTAATTTAGCGAAGTTATCTGGAATTTTATTTTATGATATCAGTGTCATCACATTTCCTTCATATTCCCCTTGAAAAAGAGGAAAAACTGATTTTTGGGGGTTGGGAGGTGGGGCTGAAAAATTTGATAGATTGTGTTGTCATTGGCAATGAGTAAGTGTAAATATTCAGCAAGATAGGTTGGAAGTGGGTCAATTAGCCTTCCAAAAATGTTGCCCTTAACACACAGTGGCAAAGTTAATATAAAGGATTTCAAATAGACGACAGTGGCAGCATTGGATTTACAGCAAATAAAAATCTAACAGAGAATAAAACTGGTGCAACTCACCATCAGAGACTTGACTGATGTCATCGATTTCTTCAAAGAGGTGAGGGAAATCTCGACGATAAGAATCAGCATAGCTGCCACATTTCAGATCACTGTCCAATTTTGTGTGTGAAAAAAATATTGTGAAATGTTGGCAATGATCAAGTTGTACAAAAACTGTACAAAGAAATAACTTAGTCACTTCAAAATGTGTTCAAACTACACAATTTTTCTACATTCAATTGTAAGTTTTGTTTCAAAATGCTTAAACATACAAAAAGAAAATAATTGTTCCTGCATTTCAAGAAAAAACATTCTATAAAATACCTAACATATATCTTTGAATATATCAAGGTATACATTAGATAATGTTGAAGCGATTTCCAGTACAGAAGATGGAGTGATCGCAAAGATGTTTACCATGCTATTTGATGAAGCAAGGGCGCCAATGAACACAAACTTTCTTGTAAGAGTATATTTAATTTCATCTCCTGAAATGGAAATAATGAGTACAGAAAACTACTGTTAAATTCCTTTTCTTCAATCACACACACACATTTTTTGTTAATAATGAAACAATAGAACAACATATTTTATTATAATTTTTAACAATTCTTCAGCTTACAATAATGAGATGAGACAATGGTGCACATGATTCATTGGTGCACATGATTCATTGGTGCACATGATTCAATGATGCACATGATTCATTGGTGCACATGATTCAATGATGCACATGATTCATTGGTGCACATGATTCAATGGTGCACATGATTCAATGATGCACATGATTCATTGGTGCACATGATTCATTGGTGCACATGATTCATTGGTGTACATGATTCATTCAATGATGCACATGATTCAATGATGCACATGATTCATTGGTGCACATGATTCAATGGTGCACATGATTCAATGGTGCACATGATTCATTGGTGCACATGATTCATTGGTGCACATGATTCATTCAATGATGCACATGATTCATTGGTGCACATGATTCAATGATGCACATGATTCATTGGTGCACATGATTCAATGGTGCACATGATTCAATGATGCACATGATTCATTGGTGCACATGATTCAATGGTGCACATGATTCAATGATGCACATGATTCAATGGTGCACATGATACAATGGTGCACATGATTCAATGATGTACATGATTCATTGGTGCACATGATTCATTGGTGCACATGATTCATTGGTGCACATGATTCAATGATGCACATGATTCATTGGTACACATGATTCAATGATGCACATGATTCAATGATGCACATGATTCATTGGTGCACATGATTCAATGATGCACATGATTCATTGGTGCACATGATTCAATGGTGCACATGATACAATGGTCCACATTATTAAAAAGTATGAAATTAAAATTTATATCAGAAAGTTGTAAAGATGTTTTGTTTTGAAAACATATTTTCTAAATGTTTGTGAGCTAATAGTGAAGCCATCATAGCACAGAATGTGCACATTCAGGTCTAATAGTGAAGCCATCATAGCACAGAATGTGCACATTCAGGTCTAATAGTGAAGCTATCATAGCACAGAATGTGCACATTCAGGTCTAATAGTGAAGCTATCATAGCACAGAATGTGCACATTCAGGTCTAATAGTGAAGCTATCATAGCACAGAATGTGCACATTCAGGCCTAATAGTGAAGCCATCATAGCACAGAATGTGCACATTCAGGTGTAGAGATTAACACAGCACATCAACAAGTGTTTTAGATATTGATATTTCTACACAACAATTACTGACTTCATAAACTAGATGCAACGCTATCATAATAGCCGGACAAAAGGGAAACAGAAGCACAGAGTTATTTATGGCACAGGGTCTGGACGGTTGCCACTTCCTGCTGGACGCAGGGTGGTCTGAGATACCAATTAGCTGTTGTGAGGAATGGGACTGGAGATGATGATCACTGTTCAGTAGATAATCCCAGTCCTAGGAGAGGAAAGAAAATAAATATTTTATTTAATGGGGTATAACAATGTTGATGAAAAATTATTCTCTCACTCCAAATTCAACTATTTTATAGCCCATTGCAGTACTAGGAGATCATCAGCATATGCCCCACAGGGCGGTACTAGGAGATCATCAGCATATGTCACACAGGGCGGTACTAGGAGATCATCAGCATATGCCCCACAGGGCGGTACTAGGAGATCATCAGCATATGCCCCACAGGGCGGTACTAGGAGATCATCAGCATATGCCCCACAGGGCGGTACTAGGAGATCATCAGCATATGTCACACAGGGCGGTACTAGGAGATCATCAGCATATGCCCCACAGGGCGGTACTAGGAGATCATCAGCATATGCCCCACAGGGCGGTACTAGGAGATCATCAGCATATGTCACACAGGGCGGTACTAGGAGATCATCAGCATATGTCACACAGGGCGGTACTAGGAGATCATCAGCATATGCCCCACAGGGCGGTACTAGGAGATCATCAGCATATGTCACACAGGGCGGTACTAGGAGATCATCAGCATATGTCACACAGGGCGGTACTAGGAGATCATCAGCATATGTCACACAGGGCGGTACTAGGAGATCATCAGCATATGTCACACAGGGCGGTACTAGGAGATCATCAGCATATGTCAAACAGGGCGGTACAAGGAGATCATCAGCATATGTCCCACAGGGCGGTACTAGGAGATCATCAGCATATGTCCCACAGGGCGGTACTAGGAGATCATCAGCATATGTCCCACAGGGCGGTACTAGGAAATCATCAGCATATGTCCCACAGGGCGGTACTAGGATATCATCAGCATATGTCCCACAGGGCAGTAATAGGAGCTCATCAGCATATGTTTCAGAGCTTAGTGCACACTATTTCTTATTTGACCATTGGCTAGTTTGTTGGCAAGATGGAAATATTATTATCAAATAACATATGTTACAGATCATGCTTGCATATTTTTAGATCATGTTTGCACTTATGCTACAGATCATGTTAGCACATATGTTACAGATCATGCTTGCATGTGCTAGTTAACCCAATCAATACGTCACATTTTTTCAGTGGAAAACTTCCAGGGTGCCGCTTTGCAGGCGACTTGATTTCATCTGTGCATTTTTTTTTCAGTTTTCGGATTACTTTGAGAGGGCTTTACAGAGTTTTCTGTCATCAAGGCGTGTTGAATGTGTTTTATCCGCTTTGACTGATAATGGTTTTTTTATCGCGAAGAACAGCTGTTACCTGTATTTTTTGGATATCGGTGCCATAAGCCAAGACAAATCCATATCCGCCACATTGGAAAAAAATTGAGACGCCATCTTGTAAACAAATGGCAAGATCAAAACAACCATTGTAAGAGAAATGGGCTACAGACAAAAAGAGTGTTATTGATCATGGAGAGGAAAAACGAGTACTCCGCTCAGGCAAAACTCCTGGACTCTGTTCTCACTCAAGAACTCAACAGTTAGGTCTTATTCTTACCACACAATTACACGCCGAATCTCTTGCTACAGACTCATTTTAAAGAACATTGAAAAACTCAAACAAACTGAAAAAAATATATACGATGAATGAAAAAAAATCCATTTATTTGGATCAATAAAAATATCTTATCTTAAAATTAAGGGACCAAAATCCCATTTGACATGTGACCTAATGATTTCTGTTAATCAAACATTTGTCATGTAGCATATCTGAATTTTTTTTCCTTTAAACAAGTGTCTTCAATAAATGTTCCAAAAGTTAATAATAAAAAAAACTAAACACAAAATATTTACTCATAGTTTCAAACTAGATAAACAAATTATGACATCATTTTGAGTGAAAGGTCTTGAAGACTCCTTAAGCAATAAAAGTGTGTGGCCATTGGGTCAAATGTTACATTCCCAGTTAGCTGGCCATTCGGTCAAATGTTATACTCCCATTCTGTTTTCAGTTTGTCCAGTTATAACTTCTGACCACCTAAGACACTCTAGTGAAATTAGAACTAGACCTATGCCTTGCATTTTGAGTTAGGCCTAAGCCTAGGCCTACTGTAACTGTAGAACTAGGCCTAGTTGGTGAATTAGCTGTGATGCCAGATTTTCCTTTCCCTTTTTCTTTAGCATAAATAATAATTTTGGTTTCTTTGAAGCCGGAGGAATATACTCCTTATCACTATTATCAAATAGCAATCTTTGATCCGAATCCTCGTCCAAACTTATTAAGTGGCTTGCTTCTTCAGCAGTCTTACATTAAAATCTTGAGAGATCAGACCAAATATTGTTATCCTGCAATCAGACCTAATATTGGCATCCTGCAATCAGACCTAATATTGGTATCCAACTATCAGACCTAATATTAGTATCCAACAATCAGACCTAATATTAGTATCCAACGATCAGACCTAATATTGGTATCCAACGATCAGACCTAATATTGGTATCCAACTATCAGACCTAATATTAGTATCCAACTATCAGACCTAATATTGGTATCCAACTATCAGACCTAATATTGGTATCCAACAATCAGACCTAATATTGGTATCCAACTATCAGACCTAATATTGGTATCCAACAATCAGACCTAATATTAGTATCCAACAATCAGACCTAATATTAGTATCCAACAATCAGACCTAATATTGGTATCCAACAATCAGACCTAATATTGGTATCCAACTATCAGACCTAATATTAGTATCCAACAATCAGACCTAATATTAGTATCCAACAATCAGACCTAATATTAGTATTCAACAATCAGACCTAATATTGGTATCCAACTATCAGACCTGATATTGGTATCCAACAATCAGACCTAATATTGGTATCCAACGATCAGACCTAATATTGGTATCCGTACATGTTGAAGCCATTACAATCAGCTGATGTTTGTTTACAATTTTTAGAGCATGAAAAAACAAGCAAAAAATACAGTAAACGTGGTACAGTCCACCAGAAATTTCATACAAAGAAGGCTCTTCTGAATAAAAGTTCAGAAAGCTAGAAATAACACAGTTGAATATAAAAAGTTACAACACTTAGGGTATAAAACAAACCAGTGATGACACATTCTGCGGCTAAACGTATTCAGCTGAAATCGGGGTGACGAAGACACTGCGGCAAAAAGTATCGAATGGATTAAATGGATAAAATTTAAATTTGAACAGAACCTGTTTATTATGCACTAACCTCATCATCTCCCTGATCTGATGGTCTTGCTTTCTTAGATTGCATGACAGGCGAGGACGAGCCATCTCTATTACCCTGGGGATGTAAACATTATTAAATCTAGTGATTTCACTTCTGTTAAAACATAACTTGTTATCTACCATTGGCAGATGGTAGCCAAAAGTATTCCTTCTATCATGGCCATAAGCCAGTGGTTGCACTAAACTTTCCTTCTATAATTGTTATCTACTATAAGCAGCTGGTAGCAACAAACTTTGCTTCTATCATGGTCATGAGCCGCTGTGTGCGTTACGTTTTTAAAAAAAATTAAAGTAAAACTAGTGATATATTTACAATCTCACTTTCCTTTCATTTCGAAATTTTAATTTCACGACATGAAGCTAATTAAAAAACCAAATGTGACAGACAGAATGTAAATAAAAAATGTATTTTGGTCACATTTATCGTATTTTGAGGGTAGTTAGCAAGTATTTTATGATGTTACCAAAAGCAAGCATAATGTAAATAAGTTGGAGACATGTTTATTCAATTGATGATTTGTAGAAATTTGGAAACCTTTTCTAATTTGGTGTAGATGTCATTACATAAATTATTAGAAGTGTAAATAATAATTAAATGTTATGAATAATTTGAAAATTGAAGGTAAGTTGGCACATTTTTATAATTTTTTGAATGCTTTTCCCTTGTAAATAATAATTTAACAAAAATAACAAAATGAGTTTTAGTTTTATTTCTCTTTCTACAAAGTGAAAATCACTAATAAAAAAATATGTTAATAATTAAGTAGAAAAAGTCTACTGAATTTGTACAAAGACCTTCATGTGGGAAAATGTGACCTCCATTTAATTCAGTCACAAATGATTTTTCAATGAGTGGCAAAACAGTTGAAGACCTCTTAGAGCAAATATGTACAAGTTTTTTTTTAGTAAAGATATATAATCTCTGACCCAAACTATTTAATTTCAATTTAGAACCAAACAGTGCACTGCATTAACAAAAATCTAATTTAAAAAAATATGATCAGTTAAATTATTTAATGTATACTAACATTAGCAGTTAGGCCCAGTTTGCCCGTGTCATAGCCCATCAGTCCCAGAAGGCACTTGGCAAACATGGACCACTCAGACACATTGCCTACACCGCCAGGTGCATTGCGGGTTGTGTACCATCGCCCTAGCAATTGCAGTGCTGTGTCTTTTGGTAGTAAATGCTTCAGTGCTTTCAGGCAGAGGTCAACTAAAAGACAAACATAAATTTTTTAGAATAATTTTCTTAAAATATACGACTAAATACATACATAAATAAATGAATATTAACTTACGATCAAGGAATATTTAATACATAATTTAAAAGAAAAATTGACTCAAACGACTAAAGTACTTGAACATTAAACTAACTTCCTGGACAGCTTGTCATTGGTGGCAATTCAGTTCTGCATAAACTTCCATTGAGGAGTTCCTGTAAATCAATGCCGTAGATTTAAGTAAACATTGAAATATGATCAATATAAATTTTAAATCTCGTAATACATTGAATTCAAGCAAATAAAAATTGCAGTCATTTAAAAATTGTACTAAGTAAATACTGCTAATAAAATAGCTTTGTAAGAATGAAAATAAATTCATAACTTACGACTTTTTGTTTATCTAAAAAAATATAAAATGCATACAATTGAAAATATAAATAAGCTCTTTTAGCATCAGTTAAATGTATTCTTCATAAATCAGCCATAAAATATTATGGCACAAAAAAATTACTTAAAAAATGAGGAAATTGCACATACTGCTGAAAACTTCTTTCCAATATTATCTCTGAGATTCTGAATGAAGCTGCTTCCAGGGGTTACCATGGCAACACCTCCCATCGAGAAATCTAACTGTCCAGAGGAATCCTCAAAGTTGGCAGACACAGGTGAAATGTGGTTCATCTGTATAATTGACATGACCAGTCAAACATGGGCAAATGTGGGTCATATGTATAATTCATTTAGTCTTTTAGTAATGACGTCAGCTAAATTCTGAGGAAGTTTGCTACCATTGTAATAAGTATCTATTGAAAATTGTATAAACGTATGGTTTCTGAAAGAGCCTGGTCATAAGAAATCCTTCATCTTCTTTACCTCATCTTCAAACCTGATATCCATGGCGGACGGAGGTCGACTACTGGTGAAAACTTCACCCCTCATCGGGCTGCCATATGGAGTGGCAATGGAACGTAACATGCTCACTGAACCGGAACCCAGGGGAAGGATTGGGATGTGGACTTGGCTTATCTAACAGACGGGAGTAAATAAACAGATGACTGGATTACTGTCATTCTGACGGGAGTAAATAAAGAGATGACTGGATTACTGTCTTTCTGATAGTAGTAAATAAACAGATGACTGGATTACTGTCATTCTGACAGTAGTAAATAAACAGATGACTGGATTACTGTCATTCTGACAGTAGTAAATAAACAGATGACTGGATTACTGTCTTTCAGACAGTAGTAAATAAACAGATGACTGGATTACGGTCTTTCTGATAGTTTATCAACTAAAATAAAGAAAATAACATAAATGTCTAATAAAAAAAATTATTTGGTAAAAATTACTTAGAGAGACACAATGCAGTTGCACATCAATTAAAAGTAGAACTAGTCACTGCACAAAATATCAACTGTGTTACCTTAGTAGTTCCAGTGTAAAGAACCAAAACACCAGAGGTCTCCAGAATCAGCAACAAGTTTTGGCTCTGTTATCAAATAGAGCAATGATCAATAAATTGACTTCTTGTAAAAATCAAATCTTTTTGATGATTGAAGAAAAGACTGGTTAAGGTTAATTTAAAAATTGGATTTGATTAAAAAAAGAAAAAGCTCTCAACAATCTTCAAAATGATTACTATCACAGTTCATCAAGTTATTCCTAAAAGTTACATTCATAATGATATTATAGTTAATACCTCAAGAGACGTAGCATCTTTTGCATGAAGTAGGGTGAGTGAACCAAAAATTAACTGACTTCCATCATTGCTTTCTTCAAATTTAAGGCATCTGAAAAATAGAATCAAACTAGAAAACACAAGAGGAAAAGAAAGTTTAAGTTATCGTAAATTTTTGTGCAAATGAATGGTCATATGTTATTTAGTAGAGGAAGGGAAAGTGCAATTTATTGTACATTTTTGTGTAATTAAATGCTCATTTTAAAATGTTTCTAAGTTTAAATTGTTTTTTTTAATATGAAGAAATATAAAGTAAAGAGTCAAAATCAGTCCCCAAAAATTTGTAAAGTTTGAATTACCTGAGGTGCTGTCTGTATGGCACCATGTAACATAAATATTGCTGTCCACACAAGTCTTGAGTGAGAAAAGCTTTTGATGCCTTACAAAGTGATCCATCTCTGTTAGATCAAAGGTTTGCTCAATATTAATTTTAAAAATATCAAACCATAAAGTCTTTTATCAATCCATTAAACTTTTGTCATTTTATGACCTGAAAAGTGAGCTCAATGGTTTTCCAATGATTACAGTAAAAAAAAAAAAAAAATTAAATAAGAGAAATACCGTAGCTTGAACGCTAGAAGAGAAAACAAGGGTCAGCACAAAAAGTCTTTGGTATCACTCAACCCAGAAATGCTGGTTGGATCAACCATTTGCAAACCAATTTTAAGCACAAACTTAGTTGGTTAAAACGCTTTCATCACCTGATAGGTGGTGCAGTTTCAGTCCACAGCTGCTCCAAACAAACACTCGGTTGAAGAGAAGACATCGAGTCCATGTAGATGCTCTCATTACCCAGAAACGATCCATTGTGCCCAGAACCGGGAGAAAACATAAATCTTCCAGGAGATCGTGTCACTTGAGGTGGAGTGTGAAATCTGTACAGAGCCGAGTTGGAAGAGCTGGACAAACCAGGTGACGGGGCTCGGCTGTTAACATAATAAATACTTGATAAGAACAAACACACTTTGATGAGATGGAATGACAATGAAAATTATGAAGATAACGACACAAAACACCACAGACAGAACCAGTAAAATTATCTCCCCAAATAACCTCCTATCTTTTTCTCTAACAAAGTAGCACTTTCTTATTCATCAATTTCATTAATTCTTTCATAATCCCTTGTATGTTAAGTCATTCACTTAATGTATTCATTTTAATGTATTCACTTATATGTTAAGTTTTCAATCTCTTACTTCTAATGAATCAATGATTTTTTTTAATGTCCATTCTCTTTCAAGTATTACTTGTCTCTTTTATTTTCAGAGTCACAGATTTATAACAGTTTCTAAGGTCAGTGAACTTACGCAGGAGCCATAATTCCCAGTCCAGGACTAGAACGTAGGATGCCGCTTGGAGACATTATTTTACCAGAAAAACTCCTCAGTGGAGAAAAGCTAGAGGAGTGGCCCATTCCTGGGAACGAACCGGACACATTGGCCATGAGCTGGGAGCAGCTGCCTGAAGCATTGTGGTTACCTCTGCCATTGTACGGAGTCATGTGGACGAAAGAAGTAATGTCCCAAGAAGCGGCCAGCACATTTATTTCCTGTAACGATGATAAAAGTAATGGGTTTTACTTCTGTTGTAAACTCTATGAATGTAAAGAGTAATAGATTTCTGAGTATACAAAACAACACTTCTTAACGTCAATACAAAAACAATTTTACAGTTGAAATATAATTTTTTAAACACAAAATGACTTTACAAAAATAATCCACCAACCTCCGGTCTTGCTCGTCGTATCCTCCAGACAGAATGAAGGCCAACGGTGGAATCAAATGAGAAGGCTATAGAAGGCTCAGAATTGGTGAAAATAATAGCCATGCTGCTGTCAGTTAGATAAGATATTTTAGGGGTCCCACCTGAAACTAATATAAATTTTAATATAAAATCTGAACTTATATCAAATTTAATCTTTATTTATTATTAAATTGACTTAAAAATAACAATCAGATCTTTAATTTAAGTTTTGATATATCTAAAAAACGCACAGAAGGACTGTGATAGCTTAAAGTAAGGCAATGACATTCTGGGTGGGTAAAGGTCAAGCCTCTTCTGATGTCCAAAAACATTTTGCTGCAATTTGTTTCCATAACTTCAAACTAGAAATCTGTTTACAACTCACCTCATATCAGCAAAGCCATAATGTGCTTGCTCTGTCTAAATTTATAGACGTGGAGTTATAATTTAGTCCATTCTATTTGTTATACTGATTTTGTTTTCTTCTTGGAGCAAAAGACCAAGAAATCAGCTGTCCTGATTAACCAAGCACCTAATTAAATGCCATCTTAACATGAAAGTTTTTTTATATCATTAGTATATTTCATTCTTTTGGTTCAGGGGGGATAATTAACATACCTGAAACTTTTGTGATAACAGGTGCAACATCATCAAGAGGATGCAACATGCTGAAAACGATAGTCTGGCTTGGGCAGTTCCTAACATGGAATTTATATTATATTATAGTCTGGTTTGGGCAGTTCCTAACATGGAATTTATATTATATTATAGTCTGGCTTGGGCAGTTCCTAAAATATAATGTGTATTATATTATAGTCTGACTTGGGCAGTTCCTAACATGGAATTTATATTATATTATAGTCTGGCTTGGGCAGTTCCAAAAATATAATTTGTATTATAATATTATCAAAATTTATTTAAAGTTTGCTTAAGATTATTAAGCAATCTGCATTTTAAAAAATCTTTTTAAAGGAAAGAGTTACCTACAACTACAAGTGTAAAGAAAATGCAACTCACTTTTTCATTGATTTTATCTCAGCATGAGTTAAAGTTCTTTCAAACAAGAGCCCATTCTTGATAAGCCATGTGTGGGAGACCTCAACACATTTTAACACAAAAAAATTAACAACATTTGTAAAAAAAAAACTTTGAAATTATCAATTGGTCATTTAAAGAAACATTTTCAAGAAATAGAATTCAGCACAATCATCTCCCTTATTGAGTTTCAGTACAGCAATTCTAAGATGACTTTATGGATGTATGCTGTATGTAGATTACTAGACTTATATATGAAATGAGTTACCTGGAATGGTAAAGGGGTAGAATATTCACCCCCATCTTCAACAAAAAAGCTTAAAGTACTGGACTCCACTACACATATGCCTCTCTGTTCTTTACCTGAAAAAAAATAGACATGCAAACTATATGACACCATCACTGCCCAAAGGGCAATAATGCCCGCATAAGGTAAGGTTTCTCTAAAAAAAGTAACGGCAATGTCAGTAATAAGCATACAAATATTAGCTACAACCTAATTAATACTTTTATTTAAAATAAAGTTAAATTAATATAACATTTAAAAAAATATTTGCTTGTATGACACTAATTTTAAGAAACAACGAAAACTCAAACTACAATTTTCAAGACTAAAAAAATATGTAGGATGAATGGAAACAAAATAAAAAATCTGTTTATTTGATCAATAAAAGTATCTTATCTTAGGCCACCAGATACTTTCAAGTATAGCACAAGTTATCCAAATACTTTCAAAGTGGAAATGTGTGACTAGTTTGTATTGAGCTCACCTTGAGATCCCATGACAGAGCTTGAATCGACAACATTTTCATCTGATGATAACACAAATGAGCCCCAGATAGCCTGGATGATCGGAGAGTAAAAACAGAGGCTATCAGACATAGGATGATCGGAGAGTAAACAAGCAGGCTGTCAGACATAGGATGATCAGAGAGTAAACAAGCAGGCTGTCAGACATAGGATGATCAGAGAGTAAACATTAGCAGGCTGTCAGACATAGGATGATCAGAGAGTAAACAAGCAGGCTGTCAGACATAGGATGATCAGAGAGTAAACAAGCAGGCTGTCAGACATAGGATGATCAGAGAGTAAACAAGCAGGCTATTATAAATGAGTGAAACAAATATTTATACATATTTAACTGATATCATGACACCAAAGACATTTAAAAATTGCCAATGGTAAGTGGTCATTCATATAGAGTAAACAGTAATTAGACAAGGTTTGGACTGTGATAAAGCTCAATAGGTGGAATAAAGTAGCCTGAACGAATGTTCAGTGTAGACAATTAAGACTAAACTAAGTAAAACATTTAGTCAAAAGCAATCTCCAGCTAACATAATATACACATAATTTTAATAACTAAAACAATTTCTTAACAATCTTAGCTAACAAAATAGTTGCAATAAATATTTTTGACATGGGTAAAATAGCAAAAAAATCCATAGCAAAAAAATGATTCATCTAGCTGTTTAAACAAAAAAATTTTTATTTTGAAAATGGGTCAATAATTTTTGGACAAAAATTGCTGGACGAGGCCTGTTAGTATTAATGGGAGTACCTGTAACACGGGAGTACCTGTAACACGGGAGTACCTGTAACACGGGAGTACCTGTAACACGGGAGTACCTGTAACACGGGAGTACCTGTAACACGGGAGTACCTGTAACACGGGAGTACCTGTAACACGGGAGTACCTGTAACACGGGAGTACCTGTAACACGGGAGTACCTGTAACACGGGAGTACCTGTAACACGGGAGTACCTGTAACACGGGATTACCTGTAACACGCGAGTACCTGTAACACGGGAGTACCTGTAACACGGGAGTACCTGTAACACGGGAGTGTCCATGGTGAATGCTTTAACAAGAGTTCTGATACCATTCTGACCTCCTCTGCTCCAGACCACAGTTGTGCCACGAACATAAAGCTCTTCATCAAAAGTTGTCTCAGATCCATGCTGTCTGAAAATCCAGCTCTCTTTCTGAAATTGTCAGGTAATACCAAAATTAAGTTACAAATTATTTTAGCAATTTTAATATTTTTGTTTGTCTACATGAGCATTTTCAAGCTGCACTCCAATTACATTGTTTTAAGTTACAACTTTCAAACCCTCCTAAACTACATTCTCAATTGGTATTCAAAATCAGACTTCAGCTCAAGCCTTTTATTAAAGGCACATTCAACATCTGCAGCACTTAAAAGAATCAAAGATGGCTTAGAAAAAAAAAAAGACATTTTATTGTTTTGGTGATTTTCAAAATAACCGGGATTGGGATGCAAATACAGTTGTAAAAAAATGAGCAATGATTGCGATCTTCAAATTTCCCTTTCACATTACTTCAAGGTAAATTTTTTTTACTTTGTTGGAATCTTGCAGAGATATTTCTTTGAAAGACTTGATGAGTGGTATTCCATGATCTGTGATAGGAGAACCACATTTAGTTTTTATTTGAAACTGCCCAGGATGTCGGCGTACATATTCTCGGCCGAAGGGGATAAATTCCTGGGTGTCACAAGATGTAATCATCTCCTCAGACTCCAGTGTGATGAAAATTGTTCAGCCACACATCAAATCAACTGAAATTAAAAGTGATATAATTTTAATCTCTATATGAATTAGCCAATAGTCAATAAAGTAGACCCCAAGACATTCAAATGTGTAGGCTTCTCTGTTATATTTCCATACCCAACTGTCAACTTAAGTAAGTTTAAAAGATTCATATTGTCATCTGTTGACAATTCAATGGTGATGAGTATGACTGCACATATTATGTTTAGGGTTGCACTGAATAACAGGTAAGTCTATCATAGAGTCATTGGGGAATGGACACAAATAAGTTATTTGGCTTATGCCTCTTAAAAACTGAGATAGTCAGCAAAGAATTAGTCTGTTAGAGAGAGTCAACATTTAGTCTGAGATCAGAGTGACATACTGACCAGGATGTATGAGTAAATAGTCAGAATATTCAGTAGAGAATGTGTCAGGGAGACAAAATAACATTAAGAGAGACTGTGAAATTCAGACAAAGACAAGTGCTAACCAGTGTTGTATGACAGAGAGAAAGACAAGTTAGTGGAGCAATAGATTTAGCAGTTAAATAAGAGACAGTCTAAAAATCAGTGCTCTGTTTGTTGCCTCATAGTTCTTATTAGCTGATTGTTGTCCCATTCAGGTACTAGTGAAATCAAATACACCCACTTAGTCGAAACAAGTAGGCTTAGTAGGAGAATAGAAATACACCCACTTAGTCAAAACAAGTTAGGCTTAGTAGGAGAATAGAAATTCTCTACAATTAGGTCCAACAAAAAAAAGTGGTCAATTTACATTCTCTGCGCCATGATTGTGTCCGAGTAGGATTCTCTCCCTTTTGTTCTTTTTCTTCTCATTACTAGAGTTAACATTTCCTTAATGCGATGATAGAATGTTTTATATTATAATTTGATTGATTGGTCAATTATAATAATTAAAATTTTTGGCATTTTATTTTGGAAAATGGGTTTAATTATTGTATAGAATTGATTTTCTGACAACTTTTGGATTTTCTTTTTGGTGGAACCTGAAATGAAGTGTGTAAAAGTGTATTCTATGAAACTGTAATTTGGGTTTTCATCATTTTATAATTATTTTGTATTGCTTATCTTCATTTTTAAAGTTTTCTTACCAGTGTGTAACCGTAGCCACACACGTGTGTTATTTGAGAGAATGGAGCATGTGCTTGCTGAAATTATAGCTAAAAAGGTGCAACTGCAGGTCATTGACACTTTTTGCTGCATATCTAGACAGAAACAATAAAGTAGCTATGTTCACCACGAAATTTATGCACAGTCTGAAATTGGACCAGGAAAGGGATCGACCACAGATCGTTGACACTTCTTGCCGCTATCTAGATGGTACCTCATCATTAGGTTTAGGGTTCAGGTTAGGTTTAGGGATAGATTTAGGCTTCAGGCAACCAAGATGGCGGCAATGGTAAAAAAACGCGGTACGATCTATCCGAATTTACCCTAGATAGATACATAAAGTAGCTATGATCACCACAAAATTTATGTACCAGCGGAAATGTTTTCATTAAATGTTAAAATTTTTGTCCTATTTTTGTTTCTATCTGTAAATAGTTAAAGCAGCCAATTTTCTCCATTTACCATCCCCATTTTAGCAGATGTGAGTTTTTTTACACTGCCAAACACCATGGTGCAGAGAACGTAAATTTACCAAAATAATAATTGGGAATATTCAATGGCCAAAAATGACATCACACTATTTTGGCAACCCATCCCCCCTCTCTAAAAACATCATCAATTTTTCATAAAATTTAGAAACCCTCATCACACAATGTCGCAAAATCATGATGCCCCCTAACCTCCATCTCTAGACCTAGGAGTAGGGCTAGAGACTAGATATTATTATTATTTGTAGTTTTCCATAGCGTGGTACCCCAGCCAAGGGCTGGGCCAGTGGCGTAGCTAGAGTGTTTGGCGCCCGGGGACAAGATTCATTTTAAAGCGCCCCCTTTTCCTGTTTCAACTCTCAAACCCATTATTTTCATCAATAAAATAATACCAAAGCACATTTTGGCACCCCTAGCTGGCGCCCGGGTACATCTGTACCCCCTTGCCCCCCTTACACTACGCCTCTGGGCTGGGCTCACAATGCTGTACATATAATTTAAGAAACATAATCATGAACTTAAAAAAATTAATTTAATTTAAATTAATTAAAAAAACAAAACAAATGTGTTTTCGCTTCAACCATTCCATAACTATTTACATGTGAAGCCATGGACGACACTGAGCAGCATCGTTTAACGGTCAGAGGGGGAATCAGTCGGGATAGTAGAGTTTAAAGAGATGCGTTTTGAGTGCAGTTTTGAAGGCTGTACTGTGATGTTTGATATGTTGCAAATGTGTAGTGGAAGAGAATTCCATTGTTTGGGGGCACAGTAAGAGAAAGATCGTTCACCATATGTTTTTGTGCGAGTCATGGGGACAGAAAGAATACGCATGTCTGCAGAGAAGCGAAGCTGATGAAGAGGTGAATAGACTAGGTATTTCGAAGGTCTCACGCGCACGCGGTCTGCGCATATGGAAAAATAACGCAAAACTTGTGCGGCCATTTTTACATTCGTTTCAGTGATTATCTCGTTTTTTTGCGTTTTACGTCACAGTTTTCTAATAATAAACTAATTTGTCGTCTGTGACGTAGAGCGCATATTTTTCCAAACACGGTGATACCATTTTTGAAGCATGGAATATTTTGTCAGTGGCAATATATTTATCCTGGTGCCGGCATGTACTTAATAAGCTTATTACTTTTTAATGTCTACTCGTACCACATTGCTTTTTATCGTACCGCTACTTGATAAATTCACAAATAGGAATAACTTTATTTCGTTAATAATGACGATTTCACTTAAAAGTTATGCAATTAACTCTGTAAATAAAAATGCTAATTATCACTGGTTATCTCCCCTCTCAAAAAAAAATTGGGTTGTCGGAAATGGCTCTTCTCATCAATTTTATATAATGATATAAAAATATTTTCATTATTGTTCATATCGAAAAATCCACTAAGCACTAACCAATTAATTAATAAGAAACAGTTTTACAATATCATTAGAAGTTAATACAACTAAATAATTCAAGAAGTTTATATAAATTTTAGTTTTTGTAATCTGTTGAATTTCTGACAAGTTTTGTCCCTTGATATAAATAAATAGCTTTTATAACTATACGGTATAATAGTAAATTAATACATAATATAGCATCAATTTACGTTAAAAACTGTGTAAGTTTATTTAGTTAATGTCTAAACATTTGATCTGTTCTTCTTTACTGAACCAATAATAGGAATAATAATAATTTTATCCTTTCACTAGGGACATTAAAATTAAACAGAATATATTTACTTTTACTACATTATACTAAATTTAACTATTACTATAACCACACTTACATGCCTAATTAAAGTTAGTATCTTTTTAATTTAATAAGGTATTAAAATATAAATTTTAAATAATTGTTAAGTTAATGTAACATTCTAATACTTACCCTACTTACTGTGTGTCCTTACCATTAGTCTTATAACTTATGGATGATTTTAATTTTTTTGAGTAATTTTTATTTATATTATAAATTATAATTATATCCATCAATTTTAGATATAAAAAAAGAATACTTACCTTTTTATAAATATGATAATTGATTTAAAATTCAACAATAGCTTAGTAAAATTAGTTTAAATTACATAAACATGTTATTTTCAGCTTTTTTTCTTCAGTCTTCAGAAATAATTATTGTTCCAATTTTTTCATTCACTTTTTTCGTCACATACCCACAAATAAAATTATCCAAAATGCAAATTTTTGATGTTATGTAAAAGTTTTGTTGTTCATTGAGTTGTATATTGCATTGAGAATGTCTCCTGAAAATTTAGTTGCATTATCTTTTCAAATAAAAAAGTTGTTGGCAAAATAAGGCAGAAATTTGGAAAGTCGGTGACAAGTTTTTACAATTAAATACAAAGATAAAGAAGGGGGTTACAAAATTCACCAAAAAAATCATAACTTCATTTCTATAAAAGCTAGAAAGATGAAATTGGTATTTTTGCAAAGCTTATAGCTAGCCCTTTAAAATGATGTATCATTTATGTCAATAGGACAATATTGAAAATTTCTGTCAAAGTACCTAAATAGACAGAGAGAAGTTCGGTTACATAGGTGATGTCATCTTTCAAATGGTTTTTATGGATTGCACCCATCATACTATTCATACTGCCTACAGGTTCAAAAAAGCTCAAGTCTATTGACATTGACAATTGAAGATTTTGGAAAATTCGGAGATGGGATACGATCTATCTGAATTAGCCAAAAGGCAAAGGAAATTTAATACATTCATATTATATATTTATTAATAATAAATAATTAAATTTAAATTGACCCAGAAAGTAGCCTACTGATTACAACTCATGATTAACCAGCACCAATGTCAAAACATCAGTGCTGAACTTGTAATTACAGTAAGAATGGTAACCTTACACTAAGAGGTATTGTACAAATACTTTATTTAGGATACAACTTTCATTCGTTCATAATTGTAATGTGTTTGAAGAAAGTTTTAAGCATCCGCCATAATTATTTCCAGATATTTTTCGCAATTATTGGGAATCCTTTATAAATTTCGCCAAATTATATTCTTTTGAAGAAAATATATTTAGTATTTAGTCATCTTCAAAACTACAAATTATAAATTCCATTATATAAATGTGTTAAAATTTTATTTAAGTTATGGTATAGGCCACAAACTATCCTTTTTATATTATTATTTTATAAAAATTAAATAATTATTATAAAGTAAGTTAAGAAAAGCTATATTTACGACAGCGATGAAAAGTTTGTGGTAGAATTCCTTTTTACGACATCCAAATGTCAATAAAGAAAATTAGGTTAATCTGCTGTTGACAAAACATGGGCACGATTAATGGAAATGTGCTTTACTGAGTCAGTAGTAATGCAATATAAATTTCACAATTATCTTCATGACCGCCAAATATTTACGTTATAAAATACTTATAGTGCGTTTGGGCTAATTAAGATAGATCGTACCTCATTTCATTAGGTTAGATTTAGGGATAGAATTAGGTTCAGCAGGTTAGGTTTAGGAATATACATTCAATGATTCATTTTCATTTAGTTTTAGGCTTTAGGAAATTTTTTCATTATTATTTAGCGTTTTATTATTAATTTTACGGGTCACGGCAATCAAGTTGGCGGCCATGGTAAAAAAATACGGTACAATGTATTCGAATTTACCTGGGTTTGTAAAATATAAAGCTATTTTTTGTACTGATTAAATTTTTATATCTAAAACAAATCAAATTGAAATTACGTAAATTGATCAAATTGTTTAATGTCAATGATGAGTAATTGATTGCACAAAAATGTGACTTCAGACTTGTCTTGTCGTTACTTGTACTTAAGTTAACTTAACTGTACTACCATATTTGGTAATGCGAAGAGATCGCGCCACGTTTTGTACCATGGCCGCCAACTTGATTACCGTGACCCGTGAAATTAAGAATAAAACGTTTAAAAATAATGAAAAAAATTTCCTAAATAACCTGAACCCTTAATCTATCCCTAAACCTAACCTGAACCCTAAAGTCATCAACAACATAATTATAATAATAAAACGGCAACTTAACAAAATACGTAAATGATGTCAAGGCCAGATCTCTTAGCATTAGCCCTATATTTTAGTATTTATTTTAAGGAGGCATCCTATATTTTACTACTAATACGTATTAATATTACTAAGAGTTGTCTCACCCTAAGCGCAGTGACGTCACTTGGGGGAATCCCAACACTGGATTTTGGGTTGAATAGACCTATTAATTGTAGGAACCAAACGATGTTTGTGATAACATTCCTGTTATTTATTGAGCATTACTAGCATCATAAACGATACGGTTAGTGAAGTATATTAAAATGAAATTTTCCATTGATTTGTATTAAAATTCAAATTACACGTTTCAAAAGAAAGGAAAAAAGAAACCCATCCTTGCTTATTAACAAGACACAACACCAGTGAAAAAACTATGCGCGCCTAAAGTGCTGTATTTTGATTAGTTGAAAATTAAAATACATGTATGTTAAAACGTCGGTAACAAAGGGAGACTACTGCCTTCATTAAAATTTGAATTATCTTCTGGAGAGGGGAGGCCCCAGAACCCCTTTCCAGTTTAACAAAAAATATAAAATAAGAAGAAAAAAAACTTGCATTATGTAAATACAAACATCGAAATCTTTTTAGTACAGCCCTGTAGATGGAAATGGACCTGGGGCAACCTCCATGACCTTTATATATTGATACCAAGATATTATAAGTCGTTGTGTATATTGATAAAGTAGCAGTGCAGTCACTCTCTAGATATAAATGAGTCAGTCACTGGTCTTAAAGGCATATTGTCTTGTAGAGACTATAAAAATTTCAGTTGCTATACTATTATTTTTTCTATGAATCTATTTTTTTCTCAAAAGTCAGTTACTTTCATTCACAATGTCTTTTCGATCATGATTAAAAAAATTTTTTTAATTCATAAAATTTCAGTATCAAGTTATTTGATGATTCCTTAATGTCTTTTCTTTCATTATTAGGATTAAAACAAGATCTAAATAGTCATGTGGATGGTAGATGAAGTTGCTCGGACGGTTAAAGAAATGGTTCTAGAAGGCAATATTCACAATATCGTTGTGTTCACCGTGATCACCAGTTCTTCTGTTCTGTCAGGTAATCAGCATTATTTTGTTCTCTCATAAAATCAGCTGTTCTTCTTTCAAGTATCAGCAGTTCTCCAGGAAAATCACAGTTCTCTCAGGTAATCATCAGTTCTTCTGGTGATCAGCAGATTTCTCAGGTAATCATCAGTTCTTCTGGTGATCAGCAGATCTCTCAGGTAATTATCAGTTCTTCTGGTGATCAGCAAATCTCAAATTATAATACCTTAGATAATAACCAGTTGTCCTGTTCCATCAGGTAAACCTCAGATATCCAGCTTTTTCTGGTATCTCAAGTAATCACAGTTTCCCTGAACAACCATTAAAAGTATAATTGTCATGGTGCTAAAATCACTAATAAATTAAACAAACCCTAAAAACAAAGTTTTTCATATACATTCTTTATAGAATGTAATATCCAGCAATGGGTGGGGGGATGAAATCTTTTCAAAACACATATATAAGTAACGCCTTTTTTATAAGAAACCCAATTAGTGCTTCCCCCCCCCCCCACCCCACGGCTCACAACCGCAATGAGTCTAGTTGTCAAGTTTCAGCTCGATCAGTTGACAGGAAGTGGGTCAATTAGCCGTCCGAAGATTTTGCCAGCAAAGCTAAAGTTTAGGATTTAAAAAGGTTCTTCTTATTATCAAGTTTCTTGAGTTGGCTCAGCAGGGATGTTGTGGACCATGAAAATTAGTCCAACCTGTTTAATCCTTTCATTTGAAGTTTGCACTTGTCAGAAGGGATTCACGACTCAACTTAAATGCCATTTTAAATTGATTTCTTGTTATTGTAGATATTTTAATTAATGCTAGTTCGGATATTGGAGTGGAAAAAAAATAAAAAAATTATATAAACATTTTCTAAAATTTTCAGTTGTCGGAGCACTGAGACATATTTATACTTTCATCAACAACGTCAGACATGATCAGCATGTTAAACTCCTGCCACCTCGTACTTTTTGGACGGAAAGTGATGAATCTGAAAATGCTCAACAAAATCAAAGTTTAATGTTACACGACCTCGACAGATTTGCATACATCAGTTGCCAATCCAAGGATTTTGGTTTCAAAAGGAAACAAAAGGCAAGAGAGATAATAACATTTTAAAATTGATAGGGAAAAAATTGAGTATAGATATCATGGTGCATAAATTAAATAATATTTTAAGTAATAACATTGTTGATCTATAAAGTAATATATTTTAAATAATAACATCTTTAATTTACAAAGTAATATATTTAAGTAATAACATCTTTAATCTACAAAGTAATATATTTAAGTAATAACATCTTTAATCTAAAAAGTAATATATTTTAAGTAATAACATCTTTAATCTACAAAGTAATATATTTAAGTAATAACATCTTTAATCTACAAAGTAATATATTTTAAGTAATAACATCTTTGATCTACAAAGTAATATATTTTAAGTAATAACATCTTTAATCTACAAAGTAATATATTTAAGTAATAACATCTTTAATCTACAAAACATCTTTAATCTACAAAGTAATATATTTTAAGTAATAACATCTTTGATCTACAAAGTAATCTGTTTTGAGAAGCTGGAATTTTGTACTTCAAGCACCAAAATGTTTCAACAAAAGTTGTGGTTGTGTCTATGCAGTTGTGTCTGTCCAGTTGTGTCTGTCCAGTTGTGTCTGTGCAGTTGTGTCTGTGCAGTTGTGTCTATAAAGTTGTGTCTATAAAGTTGTGTCTGTGCAGTTGTTTTTGTGCAGTTGTTTTTGTGCAGCTGTGTCTGTGCAGTTGTGTCTGTGCAGTTGTGTCTGTGCAGTTGTGTCTATGCAGTTGTTACTGAGTTTTGTATGTGTAAAAATAACATTCAAATTTTTTTAACAGGAAAGTGCTTGTCAGCAAAACAGACATTCAAGACAAAAATGTTTAAAGTCAGTAAATTGGAATTATTTTTGTGCATAATTTTTTTTTTATCTGTAATTAAAATATTTCTTCTGAAGTAGCCATACACGGAATAAAAGACCATTTACCTTGCACATGTGTTATCACTCTTAATGTTTGGTGTGCTATGAGCCATGTAACAAACAGTATAATTCTTGCATCATCAGAAATTTTATCTTATGTGCTTTTGAAATTTATAATTTAATTTGTGCCCTTAACACCAGAATGGTTTGGGAATCACTGATTTAGGAATTATTTTTAACCCTTTTTGACATGATAATGCTATATATATTGGCAAGGGATAAATAAGAAATGTGAAAGTACCAAACTATCCCAAGACAAATTTCACAAGTGATTTAGTTTCATGTGTGAGACAAAAAATTTGTTTTTTAAAATTATATTTGTTATTTTTCGTTGATAGATGCAATGGTGGCTCATGGGAGAGGCACTGTGTACAAGGGTTGTGTCATGAATGTTGTGAGAATGTTGGAGGTTGTCAAAGTGGGGGTCATCAAGGACATCCCGTCGCCTACATGCCTTGGTCAAGAAGTGAAAATATGAATGATAGAGTAATCAATCTAAGGTAAGTAATCAATCTAAGGTAAGTAATCAATCTAAGGTAAGTAATCAATCTCAGGTAAGTAATCAATCTAAGGTAAGTAATCAATCTCAGGTAAGTAATCAATCTAAGATAAGTAATCAATCTAAGGTAAGTAATCAATCTAAGGTAAGTAGCCAATGTACTGCTTAAAATCCCTCACATTTTCTTCATACAATAATGCCAACAGAGGTAACACTTAAAAACATTTTAGCGGGCTTCTGTCCATCCAATGGTGATGAAGATTATATGGAGATATCACCAGTGTGCTACTCAGAAGATAGCCCCCTTTCACACACAGTTTATCACCAGCCTTGTTTCAGAAGACAGAATTTTAAGCATCATACTGTCAATGTCAGGGTATACCCCATAGACTTCTGTCAGGGTATACCCCACAGGCTTCTGTCGGGTTTACCCCATAGACTTCTGTCAGGGTATACCCCATAGCCTTCTGTCAGGGTATACCCCATAGACTTCTGTCAGGATATACCCCATAGATTTCTATCAGGATATGCCCCATAGACTTCTCTCAGGATATACGCCATAGACTTCTCTTATGATATACCCCATAGACTTTTGTCAAGGTATACCCTGTAGCCCTGTAACCATGGAATTTGTAGCCTCAAGTAAGTTTTTAGTTTCTACAGTTATGTTCTGAGTTATACAATATTGAGTTGGGGGGGGGGGGGGGGGTCAAATAAAAGTTGTATCAAGAGACTGTACCAGTAAGGTCGTTTTGTTTTGTATCTTCAGTCACATGGAGTTGTTTGAGTTGCCCCCTCGCCTTGGCTTCCATTGTATGGATAGCTGCAGCTTGGACCTTTCTCACAATTGTCTGGCTACTCTAGCTGAACACCTGGCGCTTGTGCGGGGACTCATTAACATAAGTTTACATCATAACCTGTTGACCCACATTCCGGTAAGTATTTTACTCACCTGCAGATCAGTTGTGTTTTTAAAGGGACATTGCGTAAAATTGAAAGAAATAATCTGTATATTACAGAGACATCTAATCATAGCGTTAGAAGACATGTACGCAGACTGTTATAACAATACTTTGTCGCCAAACTAACACCAGGAGAAGTCTGATTTCTCTATCATACCTAACAATAATTTAAATCAAACTGAAGATAAGTTAGAATCTCATGGCCAATGTTTTAGAATCTCATGGCCAATGTTTTAGAATCTCATGGCCAATGTTTTAGAATCTCATGGCCAATGTTTTAGAATCTCATGGCCAATGTTTTAGAATCTCATGGCCAATGTTTTAGAATCTCATGGCCAATGTTTTAGAATCTCATGGCCAATGTTTTAGAATCTCATGGCCAATGTTTTAGAATCTCATGGCCAATGTTTTAGAATCTCATGGCCAATGTTTTAGAATCTCATGGCCAATGTTTTAGAATCTCATGGCCAATGTTTTAGAATCTCATGGCCAATGTTTTAGAATCTCATGGCCAATGTTTTAGAATCTCATGGCCAATGTTTTAGAATCTCATGGCCAATGTTTTAGAATCTCATGGCCAATGTTTTAGAATCTCATGGCCAATGTTTTAGAATCTCATGGCCAATGTTTTAGAATCTCATGCATCATTAGTTTTATTTGTTGATTGGTTGAAAGTATACAAGTATACAGCCTATTATTATTGACTCTCTAAATTAATACCAACTGTTAAAGTTGACTTGCTTCACCTCAGCACTTCTTTATGTCTTCACTTCTTTATGTCTTCACTTCTTTATGCATTCACTTTTTATGTATTCACTTCCCTATGTATTCACTTTGAAGACAATCATCAATCCAGCAATCATCAAGCCATCAATCCAGCAATCATCAATCCATCAATCCAGCAATCATCAATCCAGCAATCATCAATCCAGCAATCATCAATCCAGCAATCATCAGTCCATCAATCATCAATCCAGCAATCATCAATCCAGCAATCATCAACACATCAATCATCAATCCAGCAATCATCAATCCAGCAATCATCAATACATCAATCATCAATCCATCAATCATCAATCCAGCAATCATCAATCCATCAATCACCAATCCATCAATCATCAATTCATCAATCATCAATCCAGCAATCATCAATCCATCAATCATCAATCCATCAATCATCAATCCATCAATCATTAATCCATCAACCATCAATCCATCAATCATCAATCCATCAATCATCAATCCAGCTTTGATTTTCAAGAACTTTTGTCAACAGCTGATTGGTTGGTTTCTTTTTTTTTCTCCAGTTCTTCTTTTCATCATTACACAGATTATCCTTCATTGACCTCAGATATAATCAGATTACAGCATTCCCTGGTAAGAACCACATTTATAATAAGTCACTTTAACCTCTAGTCCAGTGGTTTTCAACGTTCCTAATGCCACAACCCTTTAAAACAGTTCCTCCCCCCCCCCTCCCCCAATAAAAGGATTTTCCTTGCTACTTCATAAATATGTGTATTCCTATGGTCTTGGGCGACCCCTGTGTAAGGGGTCGTTTGACCCCAAAGAGGTTGCAACCCACAGGTTGAGAGCCACTGCTCTTGGGGGAAATACATGATTTTAGCAGATACATTATGAATGAGGTACAACCGGGTTACAACCTCAATAGCTTTTTAAAACTTAATCTAAGCTCCTAGATTCACACAAAAATAAAGCTGTGGATGGGACTTGTTAACCTTGGACGGCAACTCATCTAAGAGAAGGAAACTCTGAATTCAATTCCCGGAAATAAGGTCCCATAGGCGGATAACTTTGGTACAATTAAACATTCTGACAACTTCTACAACACCACTGGTGCCAAGTTGTATATTCCACATGATGTTCCCTTGGGTTATCCAGTGGCGTGGAGAGTGGCGATTTGCTGTGTTGGGAATAATCCCAGGCCTTGTGGATTTCATCCTGCGAAGTCTACACCATCGTCACATGGTGACGGACGGATGCCAGCATTGGGACAGGAAACAACATACTCCAGTAGTGAGAGTCCCAGTTTTGCTGTGACATTAAATTTATTGATTTCTTTAATTCCCTTATTTATACATATTATAATCCTGTGTTTTTAAGAAGTTGTATTCCGACCCATAAACTATTGACGATTGCAGACCTGTTACATTTTAAAAAAAAAAGTTTTCAACTTTTTGTCATCCATATATTCCCTACATTTCCAATAACTTTGATGAATTGTTTGAAAGCTTTGAAGCTGTCGAGAAATAGGTTTATGATACAGTCATTTTTGACAATCATTACTGTTAGGTAAATATTTTTTGTTGAAAATAATTAAGCAAGACATTTACTGTCCGTCTGTAAACTGTAAAAAGTCAATATGGCTTATGTCATGGTCAGATCATGTTGTGCAACTGTCCTTGGATTTGTTAGCCCTAGACAAATTGAAAAATATTCATGAAAAATTTAGAACCCTAATTGAATTATTCTTGTAGGAATTTTGTTAAATCTGTCTAGCATAGGCTCGCCATGTTAATGAAGAATCTAAAAATAGGATGATATTAAATCCTCCCTTTAGTTTGCCTCCTTGATCTGGCTCAGCTGCGCAGACTTTATTTAGACCACAACCAACTCTGCCATCTACCACAAGATATTGACAGACTGATTTCTTTGCAAACCCTCAGTGTTGGGTAAGTGACGGTTTCAGTTGTTGTTACATTTTCCCCCAATGCCATTTCTAATTATTTGAAATTATGACAAAAGAAATTAATTATTTTTTATTAAATCAAATTTTCTACTAATGAGACATAAACTTTAATTTCTACTTGTTGTATTTCAGATATAATAAAATCACAGAAATCTGTACCGCTTTGTTCAATATCATAGGACTTCAGGTTGGAAATCAATAAACTTATTTCTAAAATCAACTTTTAACATTTTACTTGCAGCCATAAAAGTGTCTATTTTTGTCATGTTTTGATTTCGAAGGGAAGGTCAGAAAAATATTTTTATTCTCCCTTCTTTCAGTGTCATACCAGTGTCATATCAGTGTCATACCAGTGTCATACCAGTGTCATATCAGTGTCATACCAGTGTCAAACCAGTGTCATACCAGTGTCATATCAGTGTCATACCAGTGTCATACCAGTGTCATATCATAGTCATACCAGTGTCATATCAGTGTCATACCAGTGTCATATCAGTATCATACCAGTGTCATATCAGTGTCATATCAGTGTCATACCAGTGTCATACCAGTGTCATACCAGTGTCATACCAGTGTTATACCAGTGTCATACCAGTGTCATACCAGTGTCATATCAGTGTCATATCAGTGTCATATCAGTGTTAATAAAAACATAGAAAAATTTCACAGTTTTAATTTTTAGCTTTGTTTATTCTTCGCTTAATAACTTGTCAGTTTTTCTCCACCAATACAGACTTTGTGTTTCCGTGGTAACAGTGAACTGCGATCTCTCCCTGCGTCCGTGAGAAATTTGATTTGTCTACAAAAGTTTGACCTGAGCCACTGTAATCTTCGTCAAATCCCGACAACAATCGGCACATGCACATTCCTTAGGATCTTCAGGATATCATATAACAGGTTCTGTAAAGCCTTCTTCCAACTGGATGTTTAGTCCCTACAGGTTCTGTAAAGCCATCATGCAACTGGATGTTTAGTCCCTACATGGTCTGTAAAGCCATCATGCAACTGGATGTTTAGTCCCTACAGGTTCTGTAAAGCCATCATGCAACTGGATGTTTAGTCCCTACATGGTCTGTAAAGCCATCATGCAACTGGATGTTTAGTCCCTACAGGTTCTGTAAAGCCATCATGCAACTGGATGTTTAGTCCCTACATGGTCTGTAAAGCCATCATGCAACTGGATGTTTAGTCCCTACAGGTTCTGTAAAGCCTTCTTCCAACTGGATGTTTAGTCCCTACATGGTCTGTAAAGCCATCATGCAACTGGATGTTTAGTCCCTACATGCAGATTGTCCACTAAGAAAGAAATACTTCGTACTCGTGGTTGAGTCTGAAAAACTTGGACAACATTAAATGGTCAACTCTGCCAAAAATGGTATTGTATAAGTTTTAAAATAAAATAGAGGAAAAGGTTTGTCTATTTGATCCACAGTGGCTTAAGGTGCTACTTGTGTTTATCGGTAATGTTCCATTTGTTAATACAATTTACTCATTCATTGTGAGCCAGGTTGTAACCATTATTGTCTCCAAAAATAAGCAGGATACAACTGTATTAAATGAGAACAGGACAAATGACCAACTTTAATGGACAATCTTAAATGTTTGCTTTGCTTCCAGATTGAGTCATCTCCCCTGTGAGGTCTCCCAGTGCTACAGACTAGAACAGTTGGATGTCAGTGGCAACAAGCTGACTTACCTCCCTGCAACACTTCTCTTCAGACAAGGCCATCTTGCCATTAAAGGTCAGTAGTTCTCCATCTTTCTATTGACTAAAATTATCTCTCACCATTCAATTCTCATTACACCGCTCACCTCATATCTTGACTTGAGTCTGCCAGCTCTCTTTGCGCCCCCCCCCCCAAACCTCCTTCCCCTATTTTTTCTGCGTAAGCTGTAAAGAATGGGGTAGGTCTACACCATGTTTAAAAAAACAACTTTGTGACAGTATATTGTATTACCATCAATTATAAAGAATTAATTGGTTATCATCTGCTCAAAGGTATTCTTTACCATGTTTAGATGCGTACATGTTTCTGAATAGAAAACTCATCTCACAACACAATGTCCATTATTTATTCTACAGCTTTAGGAAATGATTTTATTCAGAAGAAGGATGTTCCCAGGCAGTGGCCTGCACTGAGTTGCATTATTTTAAATAGTCAGAAACAGCCCCCTTCTCTCTGGCTCTTGTCCAGGGCATCAGTACAAAGATGGGGATTGGACATTGGTCAGCTACCGTTACCATTACAAGGTATGCCGAGTCCCCTCTTACAATGTTTTTAAAAAATATTTGCGTCCAATCTGTACTCCCCATTTATCACCATCTTTTTTATTAGTTCCACCTTTTATCATGACCATCTTTTATTAGTTCCATCTTTTATCATCCCCATCTTTTATTAGTTCCATCTTTTACCATCACAATCTTTTATTAGTTCCATCTTTTACCATCACCATCTTTTATTAGTTCCATCTTTTACCATCACCATCTTTTATTAGTTCCATCTTTTAACATCACCATCTTTTATTAGTTCCATCTTTTACCATCACCATCTTTTATTATTTCCATCTTTTACCATCACCATCTTTTATTAGTTCCATCTTTTACCATCACCATCTTTTATCATCACTGTCAAGGTCATGGAATCAGTGGCACAGTGTGTGTGGGTTGATTTGGGAGAAATGAGGTATGTGAGCGAGTTGAGCGATTGTCATGTCACGGATGGGTGAATGACTTGTGAGATGTTTAAGCTATAAAAGGGGGGTTACTTATGTTCGAGAGAGAGGGATTATTATGTCAAGAGCGAGGCTGTATTATTATGTCACTAACTTGGAGGGTGAACGATCGGGACTGCGATCGATAACTTTTTCGAGAGCTGATGTACTTTAGTTCGCTCTAAAATGGATTGTCGTTATATAGCTGTGTTTGGAGTGCAAGCTGTGAAAATATACTTGTACATTGATTGATGCTATGTCCGAGGACTACTATGAATTGTTATCACATCTGGAATAAAATATGTTAGTATACCTTGAACCGTGTGGTTCTTTCTTATCAAAGAGTGAGAGACAGTTATTGTGTAGACCTAGACAACGAGAATATTCTTATGGACCAAAGAATATTTGACATGGGGACCCGTCCAAAACTTGTGAGTGCCTGTACCTCGCTGCTGCTGTGACCCGCTCATCATGTATCCCGTCGCTGCCGCTGTTCCTGATGTTCCCTTTAGATCTACCTGCTGTTCTAGTACCTGATGATTCCGGTACCTTCTGTTCCTGTACCCGCTGTTCCTGTACCTTCTGTTCCTGTACCTGCTGTTCCTGTACCTGAAGAGTCGTTACCTGTTTCCTGTAACGGCTCCTGTACCCGCTGTTCCTGTACCTGGTGATCCTTTACCTGCTGTCCCGTACCTGTTTCCTGTAATGCTGATCCGGACGTCGCTGCTACTTCACGCAGCCGTTGCTGTACGCTGCCGTATGCTGCTGTTTCCTGCTGTTTCTGGCATTGTACCCGCTCCTGGAGTGTTTACATGGGCTTTGCCGCTGTTACCGGACACCACCACTACTGTTGCTATTGCAAGAAGCAAGCCACCTACGATGTTTTCCAAGACCGGGTCATTAAAATTAATTAGATATATTGTGTATTGTATTATGTTATTGATAAACCTGTTAGAATGTTTTCCCACAGAATTGAGGATATTGCGAAATTGTCAAGTTAGAATGTTTTCCCACAGAATTGAGGATATTGTGAAATTGTCAAGTTAGAATGTTTTCCCACAGAATTGAGGATATTTTGAAATTGTCAAATTAGAATGTTTTCCCACAGAATTGAGGATATTGTGAAATTGTCAAGTTAGAATGTTTTCCCACAGAATTGAGGATATTTTGAAATTGTCAAGTTAGAATGTTTTCCCATAGAAATGAGGATATTGTGAAATTGTCAAGTTAGAATGTTTTCCCACAGAATTGAGGATATTTTGAAATTGTCAAGTTAGAATATTTTCCCACAGAATTGAGGATATTGTGAAATTGTCAAGTTAGAATGTTTTCCCACAGAATTGAGGATATTTTGAAATTGTCAAGTTAGAATGTTTTCCCACAGAATTGAGGATATTTTGAAATTGTCAAGTTAGAATGTTTTCCCACAGAATTGAGGATATTTTGAAATTGTCAAGTTAGAATGTTTTCCCACAGAATTGAGGATATTTTGAAATTGTCAAGTTAGAATGTTTTCCCACAGAATTGAGGATATTTTGAAATTGTCAAGTTAGAATGTTTTCCCACAGAATTGAGGATATTTTGAAATTGTCAAGTTAGAATGTTTTCCCACATAATTGAGGATATTTTGAAATTGTCAAGTTAGAATGTTTTCCCACAGAATTGAGGATATTTTGAAATTGTCAAGTTGGAATGTTTTCCCACAGAATTGAGGATATTTTGAAATTGTCAAGTTAGAATGTTTTCCCACAGAATTGAGGATATTTTGAAATTGTCAAGTTAGAATGTTTTCCCACAGAATTGAGGATATTTTGAAATTGTCAAGTTAGAATGTTTTCCCATAGAATTAAGGATATTGTGAAATTGTCAAGTTAGAATGTTTTCCCACAGAATAGAGGATATTGTGAAATTGTCAAGTTAGAATGTTTTCCCATAGAATTGAGGATATTTTGAAATTGTCAAGTTAGAATGTTTTCCCACAGAATTGAGGATATTTTGAAATTGTCAAGTTAGAATGTTTTCCCACAGAATGGATGATATTCTGAAATTGTCAAGTTAGAATGTTTTCCCACAGAATTGAGGATATTTTGAAATTGTCAAGTTAGAATGTTTTCCCACAGAATTGAGGATATTTTGAAATTGTCAAGTTAGAATGTTTTCCCACAGAATTGAGGATATTTTGAAATTGTCAAGTTCGAATGTTTTCCCACAGAATTGAGGATATTTTGAAATTGTCAAGTTGGAATGTTTTCCCACAGAATTGAGGATATTTTGAAATTGTCAAGTTAGAATGTTTTCCCACAGAATTGAGGATATTTTGAAATTGTCAAGTTAGAATGTTTTCCCACAGAATTGAGGATATTTTGAAATTGTCAAGTTAGAATGTTTTCCCACAGAATTGAGGATATTTTGAAATTGTCAAGTTAGAATGTTTTCCCACAGAATTGAGGATATTTTGAAATTGTCAAGTTAGAATGTTTTCCCACAGAATTGAGGATATTTTGAAATTGTCAAGTTAGAATGTTTTCCCACAGAATTGAGGATATTTTGAAATTGTCAAGTTAGAATGTTTTCCCACAGAATTGAGGATATTTTGAAATTGTCAAGTTAGAATGTTTTCCCACAGAATTGAGGATATTTTGAAATTGTCAAGCTAGAATGTTTTCCCACAGAATTGAGGATATTTTGAAATTGTCAAGTTAGAATGTTTTCCCACAGAATTGAGGATATTTTGAAATTGTCAAGTTAGAATGTTTTCCCACAGAATTGAGGATATTTTGAAATTGTCAAGTTAGAATGTTTTCCCACAGAATTGAGGATATTTTGAAATTGTCAAGTTAGAATGTTTTCCCACAGAATTGAGGATATTTTGAAATTGTCAAGTTAGAATGTTTTCCCACAGAATTGAGGATATTTTGAAATTGTCAAGTTGGAATGTTTTCCCACAGAATTGAGGATATTTTGAAATTGTCAAGTTAGAATGTTTCGGATAAGCAAATTTAACTTTGCTGTTGTATAGTAGAATTTTTGTAAAAAGTAAGACCATAAAACCTGTAACGAGAAATGAAACAATATAAGAACTTAGACAGGAGGCAATAGAGTTAGGATTAGAAGGGGAAGAGGTTAGTGAATATGCCATGAACAAATTAGAAAGATTAGAAAAAGAAGAAAGAGAATCGCAAGAGCGTAAAGAATAAGAAAAAGTAGATAGAGAAACCCGGGAGAGAATCGAAAGAATAGGAATAGAGGCAGCAGAAAGTCATGATAGTAAAGAGAAATTAGATGAAGAGTCAAATGAGCAAATTGCAGCAGGCGTGAAAAGGAGAGAATAGCATTAGTAGTAATACAATTCATGGATGCAAAATATAGGGAATAAATTTTGGCACAAAAAAATAGTGATCAGGAATATTTAGAGGCAGAGGAGTATTATGACAGTGACTATAGTGAGTGGGAAAAGGAAGAATGGGCGTGTAATAGTAGAGTAGACGGTAGAGTTAGCGATAATTGTTTTAATCCTCACAATAATTATGATAGTGAGTGGTCAGAGGAGGATGCAGAAGAAGGTTGGGTTAGTAATAGAGAAGAGGGGAGAATAGACGGGATAGTCAGTATTAATTGCATTAATCCTTATGATAGCTATAGTGATTGGTCAGGGGAGGACGATAATAATTACATGGCAGAAGGGGAAACTGAAAAAAATCAATTTAGGTGGAACTATAAGAAGAAGATTTGGGAAAATATAGATGAGGAGGAAGTAGAAACAGAGAAGCCATTAGTGGAAAGTAAGGGGAATGAACTCAAATGGTGCAGAGAAAGCAAGGCATGGGTAAAGTTATCTGATACTAAAAATCAAACTGAAAAAGGGGACAACGATAGTAGGCGGAATGACGAATGGGTATTTTTAGGTATAGGGGATGATTATTTTGAAGTAAGTGCATATAAAGCGGATTTTGTTCAGTTAGGGATAGGGGATGATTATTTTGAAGTAAGTGCATATAAAGCTGATTTTGTTCAGTTAGGGATAGGGGATGATTATTTTGAAGTAAGTGCATATAAAGCGGATTTTGTTCAGTTAGGGATAGGGGATGATTATTTTGAAGTAAGTGCATATAAAGCGGATTTTGTTCAGTTAGGGATAGGGGATGATTATTTTGAAGTAAGTGCATATAAAGCGGATTTTGTTCAGTTAGGGATAGGGGATGATTATTTTGATGATAAAAGCACAATTAAGGCGGGCATAGTTCAGTCGGGAAAAACAAACGTGGATCAATTAGAAACTGTGGAGAGTCGTAAGGAAACTGGGGAAATGGTCAAAGAATCTGGGAGAGTAGGGGTTGAAGTTGAGTGGAATCAAATTATGTTGTCAGCAAGTGAAAAGGAGGAAAAGGGGTATATTAACAAGTTTGCGGAGGAGATCAGTTATCTGAATGAAATGAAGGCATTCATAACCGAGTGTAAGGAGGATCTAATATTGATTGAAAAAATAGCAGAAGACGATACAGATTTTGGTACTGTACAAGTTATAAAATTTGATTCTGTACAAACTATTAAATTTGACAATGTACAAGTTATGAATTTTGACAAAGTACAAGATATGAAGTATGAGGATGTGCACAATATGAATTTTAAGGATGCACGAGATATGATTTTGTATTTTTTATAAGTGAGAGAATATGAAGTGGAGGATTCGTATGAAGAATTTGAAACTAATATTGATTGTGAGCCCAGTTATATTGATATTTCCCATAATGTTGTTGATGCTCCACACATTAATGATATGAAATTTCATGATGTACGAGATGTAATTTTGGATCTTTTGCACGAGAGAGAATTTGAAGAGGAAACATGAGTTTTCTAGAGGAGGAAACTGTGTATTGTGATTTGGAGGGTATTAGAAGCTTGACAAGCTACGGTGATCACGAGGTAGAGGTCGTGAGCTTGTCAAAGGCAGTCCCACGACGGGGACGTAAGGTAAATAAAGTTGAAGTCATTGGAGGCGACTTCACGTGGAGCTATGAGGGACAAAGTCCAATTGTGGAAATTTGTAGTGTGGGTGACACGGGTTACTCAAGACTTGAGAACCGTGGGATTGTTTAGTCCAGCTTTGACTCTGACAGTCGTGTTCAGGCAAACGGGTTTGGCCTCGATCACGTTAATGTTGAGGAGGTGAGCTTTTTCACTAATGTTAGGTTAAGGGAAAGAAATATTTTTGTTTTTTATGCCATTGTTGATAAATTATGTCATGTGGGGTTTAGGGAGAAAAATTATGTTGTTGAAAAATTTGATTTTGTTGTGGAGGTAAGGGTTTTCCATGAGTTGGGAGGTGAGGATTGTTTGTTTAAAATGATATTCATGTTACTTTTGTATATTGACAATGTGACGAGTTTGTTGAAACATGTGAGATTTTACAGGGGAGTTGTGAGCTGGGGGAAAAAGTTGCACATTGTTTGGAAAGCGACGGACAAGCGGAATATCCCGCCATCATAAATTTAATTTGCAGGCTGGACAATTAATGGCTGTCCACATGGATTACCGATGTTGACATTTTTTTTTTCTCTATCCACATTATTGTAAATATGATGGGCACAGGTGTAATGAATAATTAGAGTTGGATTACTCATTATAAGAATTATTAACATTGTAATGTTTCATTTTCGAATAGTACTGATATATGATTGTATTACACTGTGATCTTGTGCATATATGGGTAAACTTTGTAAGTAAAGAGTTTAGTAAATGATGTATCCAAAAATTGTATGATTTCATGACCTGACCATAACTATATCGATTCTACTGTAAGTAGAATCTGGAAAGGAAAGGGGGGAGATATGTCAAGGTCATGGAATCAGTGGCAGAGTGTGTGTGGGTTGATTTGGGAGACATGAGGTATGTGAGCGAGGTGAGCGATTGTCATGTCACGGATGGGTGAATGACTTGTGAGTTGTTTAAGCTATAAAAGGGGGGTTAACTTATGTTCGAGAGAGAGGGATTATTATGTCAAGAGCGAGGCTGTATTATTATGTCACGAACTTGGAGGGTGAACGATCGGGACTGCGAGAGATAACTTTTTCGAGAGCTGATGTACTGTAGTTCGCACTCAAATGGATTGTCATTATATAGCTGTGTTTGGAGTGCAAGCTGTGAATATATACTTGTACATTGATTGATGCTATGTCCGAGGACTGATCTTTTAGCATCACCATCTTTTATTAGTTCCATCTTTTACCATCACCATCTTTTATCATCACCATCTTTTATCATCACCATCTTTTATCATCACCATCTTTTATCATCACCATCTTTTATCATCACCATCTTTTATCATCACCATCTTTTATCATCACCATCTTTTATCATCACCATCTTTTATCATCACCCTCTTTTATCATCACCATCTTTTATCATCACCATCTTTTATCATCACCATCTTTTGTTAGTTCCATCTTTTAACATCACCATCTTTTATTAGTTCCATCTTTTACCATCACCATCTTTTATCATTACCATCTTTTATCATCACCATCTTTTATCATCACCATCTTTTATAAGGAATATTTTAAGGAATGCATCCTTATTTAACACATTTAATAAAACAAAAATTAAATTGTTATTTATTATTTTGAAATAATTCAATTCAGTTTTGTTTTTTTAATTTTAATCACCAGATTTTTTTTACTTCATTTTTTTCTACAAACATAAATGTAATCATGACGAAATTTAATTCTAAAAATATAAGATGTTATAACATATTATAAGCTTCATTCATGAAAAAAATTATTAAAAGTACATTTAACATTTATCAAAAAAAAATTAATTTGCATTATTTTTTTAAAAGATCTCACCAAATAATGTATAGAACTTTAAACCAAAAATTTGAATTGACGAATTTCAGAGGAAGTCTCCAGTGCCTCCAGTTGTTTCCATTGCGGAAAGAAGAACATCACAAGCAGTGTTGGTCTGGTCAGATTGTCACAGTTCAATCAAAAACTTCTGCCCCAGGGCAGCTCAGGCGACGAGTATCCATTTCTGTACACGTTCTGCTCGACGCACTTACAGGGCTGTACACAGGACACGCTGGAACAACAGGTTGACCTCCTTTCACAAGCTCTGTAAGACACAAAAGGTGGTTGCACGTCAAAGCTGTCAAGCCTGGTGGTTGCACGTCAAAACTGTCAAGCCTGGTCCATGGAAATTGAGAATTTTTTTCTGTATGAATTTTTATCTCAGTTCTCAGTGCAGACATCTAAATGAAACATATTTTTTTGTTGAATGAGGTCAAGGGCTCAGTATGTAGTGCAGACATCTAAAAGAAACACATTTTTTGTTGAATGAGGTCAAGGTCTCAGTCATGTGATTTTGTTTAGGGTTAATACAATTATTCCATTGTGCACAGGAAGAATGAGAACCTCTCAAACCAATGCACAAATGTTTCCTGCAATGAAGCCACTATTCAGTTTTCTGTCAGTGTCAGAAGCCACTATTCAGTTTTCTGTCAGTGTCAGAAGCCACTATTCAGTTTTCTGTCAGTGTCAGAAGCCACTATTCTGTTTTCTTTCAGTGTCAGAAGCCACTATTCAGTTTTCTTTCAGTGTCAGAAGCCACTATTCAGTTTTCTATCAGTGTCAGAAGCCACTATTCAGTTTTCTATCAGTGTCAGAAGCCACTATTCAGTTTTCTATCTGTGTCAGAAGCCACTATTCAGTTTTCTATCAGTGTCAGTTGTATTCAAAAGTTGTGCTTTATTCTAATCAGTGAATGCCAGTGCAGAGTTGATCTTTATTTACAACATTTGTACAACGCAACATTGACATAGTGTGATACTCATCTCACATTGACATAATGTGATACTCATCTCACATTGACATAATGTGATACTCATCTCACATTGACATAATGTGATACTCATCTTATACATTGTGTGGAATAGATTTGAAGGAGGGGGAAGTAACCTCAGTGGGTCATTCTCATGGCATGTGCGTCTTTATCTACACATCTATATTTTATGTCACTATGTTTCTCTAAGTTATATCATAAATGATTGTCACATCTATATTTTATGTCACTATGTCTCTCTAAGTTATATCATAAATGATTGTCACATCTATATTTTATGTCACTATGTCTCTCTAAGTTATATCATAAATGATTGTCACATCTATATTTTATGTCACTATGTCTCTCTAAGTTATATCATAAATGATTGTCACATCTATATTTTATGTCACTATGTCTCTCTAAGTTATATCATAAATGATTGTCACATCTATATTTTATGTCACTATGTCTCTCTAAGTTATATCATAAATGATTGTCAGATAAATGCTGATATTTTTTTTAAAAATGTGACCAAGGGAAAGCACTACTACATTGAAAATGTTGTGCACGCACTGACAGTACAAACCGGGGTGGGGGGGGGTGGGAGGAGACGACTAGGGGCTAACACAAAAATTATCATCAACCAGTTGGGGAAGTTTTAAGTAAAGGAAAGTGGTGAAATGATTGACAACCAACTGAAGGGTTGGTATTTTGAAGAAATTTCTAGAGACATTAAATTACTTTGAACATAGACCAGGTCAGCATTCTGGCATCCGTCTATCACAATGGGAAGACTTGCCGGACAAAATCACAAGACCTTTAGGATTATAAGTTGGTGCCCTTGACAGGTAATTGCCTCTCGCCACACACCTGGATAACCCTTGTGTGATACAACTTTGGAACTCCTTCATCTGGTTTTTGATTCATAGTTTCCTTCTCTTAGATGAGTTGCGGGTCCCATCTGATCGGGGTACTGCTAATGTTTTTGCTTGACGTGATCTTTGGTGGCGATTGAACTCCAGATCACAAGCTTGGGATTGACTCAGTTTAGACCACTGGACCACTGAGCACCCATGTCTGAGCACCCAGGCCTAAGCACTAATCAGCTGGTATTATCTTGCCTATAAGAGAACATCCAGGACCTGTTGCTCTGTGACAGGGACAATTGGGGGTCAGGACCTGTTGCTCTGTGACAGGGACAATTGGGGGTCAGGACCTGTTGCTCTGTGACAGGGACAATTGGGGGTCAGGACCTGTTGCTCTGTGACAGGGACAATTGGGGGTCAGGACCTGTTGCTCTCTGACAGGGACAATTTGGGGGTGCTTAAGAGTCTGTTACACCAATGTTTGAGTTTCACCGTCCAGAGCAGATGATGAGAAAGGGAAGTAATCGAGCCACCAGCCACCAACAGGTGCACGATGGCTTTGACCACCGCAGATGCTTTTTAGGAAGTCCAGAATTGGGCGAGACAGCCAACTCCAGGCGTGCCAATACTCTTCATACACAAAGTGAAAGCCTGCATATATTAAGTTGGTATAAGTCTAAACAATAATGCATTTTTGAGGAATATCAAATGGTGCAATCTTCTGCCCTAGGATCAATGTTAAGTCTTGTTATAGAATCTTTGATAAAACTTTTACATTTAAAAACATTGTTGTTTGGCTTATAGTTTTATGGCCAGTATTTTAAAGTTACGCTGTTTTAATTTTTTTTTAAATACTTTTATTGCCATTGTTTTAGAGTTAAGCTTTTTTAACAAATAGTTTATATTTTCATGGCCAGTGTTTTAGAGTTAAGCTTTTTTAACAAATAGTTTATATTTTCATGGCCAGTGTTTTAGAGTTATGCTTTTTTAACAAATAGTTTATATTTTCATGGCCAGTGTTTTAGAGTTAAGCTTTTTTAACAAATAGTTTATATTTTCATGGCCAGTGTTTTAGAGTTAAGCTTTTTTAACAAATAGTTTATATTTTCATGGCCAGTGTTTTAGAGTTATGCTTTTTTAACAAATAGTTTATATTTTCATGGCCAGTGTTTTAGAGTTATGCTTTTTTAACAAATAGTTTATATTTTCATGGCCAGTGTTTTAGAGTTAAGCTTTTTTAACAAATAGTTTATATTTTCATGGCCAGTGTTTTAGAGTTAAGCTTTTTTAACAAATAGTTTATATTTTCATGGCCAGTGTTTTAGAGTTAAGCTTTTTTAACAAATAGTTTATATTTTCATGGCCAGTGTTTTAGAGTTAAGCTTTTTTAACAAATAGTTTATATTTTCATGGCCAGTGTTTTAGAGTTAAGCTTTTTTAACAAATAGTTTATATTTTCATGGCCAGTGTTTTAGAGTTAAGCTTTTTTAACAAATAGTTTATATTTTCATGGCCAGTGTTTTAGAGTTAAGCTTTTTTAACAAATAGTTTATATTTTCATGGCCAGTGTTTTAGAGTTAAGCTTTTTTAACAAATAGTTTATATTTTCATGGCCAGTGTTTTAGAGTTAAGCTTTTTTAACAAATAGTTTATATTTTCATGGCCAGTGTTTTAGAGTTAAGCTTTTTTAACAAATAGTTTATATTTTCATGGCCAGTGTTTTAGAGTTAAGCTTTTTTAACAAATAGTTTATATTTTCATGGCCAGTGTTTTAGAGTTAAGCTTTTTTAACAAATAGTTTATATTTTCATGGCCAGTGTTTTAGAGTTAAGCTTTTTTAACAAATAGTTTATATTTTCATGGCCAGTGTTTTAGAGTTAAGCTTTTTTAACAAATAGTTTATATTTTCATGGCCAGTGTTTTAGAGTTAAGCTTTTTTAACAAATAGTTTATATTTTCATGGCCAGTGTTTTAGAGTTAAGCTTTTTTAACAAATAGTTTATATTTTCATGGCCAGTGTTTTAGAGTTAAGCTTTTTTAACAAATAGTTTATATTTTCATGGCCAGTGTTTTAGAGTTAAGCTTTTTTAACAAATAGTTTATATTTTCATGGCCAGTGTTTTAGAGTTAAGCTTTTTTAACAAATAGTTTATATTTTCATGGCCAGTGTTTTAGAGTTAAGCTTTTTTAACAAATAGTTTATATTTTCATGGCCAGTGTTTTAGAGTTAAGCTTTTTTAACAAATAGTTTATATTTTCATGGCCAGTGTTTTAGAGTTAAGCTTTTTTAACAAATAGTTTATATTTTCATGGCCAGTGTTTTAGAGTTAAGCTTTTTTAACAAATAGTTTATATTTTCATGGCCAGTGTTTTAGAGTTAAGCTTTTTTAACAAATAGTTTATATTTTCATGGCCAGTGTTTTAGAGTTAAGCTTTTTTAACAAATAGTTTATATTTTCATGGCCAGTGTTTTAGAGTTAAGCTTTTTTAACAAATAGTTTATATTTTCATGGCCAGTGTTTTAGAGTTAAGCTTTTTTAACAAATAGTTTATATTTTCATGGCCAGTGTTTTAGAGTTAAGCTTTTTTAACAAATAGTTTATATTTTCATGGCCAGTGTTTTAGAGTTAAGCTTTTTTAACAAATAGTTTATATTTTCATGGCCAGTGTTTTAGAGTTAAGCTTTTTTAACAAATAGTTTATATTTTCATGGCCAGTGTTTTAGAGTTAAGCTTTTTTAACAAATAGTTTATATTTTCATGGCCAGTGTTTTAGAGTTAAGCTTTTTTAACAAATAGTTTATATTTTCATGGCCAGTGTTTTAGAGTTAAGCTTTTTTAACAAATAGTTTATATTTTCATGGCCAGTGTTTTAGAGTTAAGCTTTTTTAACAAATAGTTTATATTTTCATGGCCAGTGTTTTAGAGTTAAGCTTTTTTAACAAATAGTTTATATTTTCATGGCCAGTGTTTTAGAGTTAAGCTTTTTTAACAAATAGTTTATATTTTCATGGCCAGTGTTTTAGAGTTAAGCTTTTTTAACAAATAGTTTATATTTTCATGGCCAGTGTTTTAGAGTTAAGCTTTTTTAACAAATAGTTTATATTTTCATGGCCAGTGTTTTAGAGTTAAGCTTTTTTAACAAATAGTTTATATTTTCATGGCCAGTGTTTTAGAGTTAAGCTTTTTTAACAAATAGTTTATATTTTCATGGCCAGTGTTTTAGAGTTATGCTTTTTTAACAAATAGTTTATATTTTCATGGCCAGTGTTTTAGAGTTAAGCTTTTTTAACAAATAGTTTATATTTTCATGGCCAGTGTTTTAGAGTTATGCTTTTTTAACAAATAGTTTATATTTTCATGGCCAGTGTTTTAGAGTTAAGCTTTTTTAACAAATAGTTTATATTTTCATGGCCAGTGTTTTAGAGTTATGCTTTTTTAACAAATAGTTTATATTTTCATGGCCAGTGTTTTAGAGTTAAGCTTTTTTAACAAATAGTTTATATTTTCATGGCCAGTGTTTTAGAGTTATGCTTTTTTAACAAATAGTTTATATTTTCATGGCCAGTGTTTTAGAGTTAAGCTTTTTTAACAAATAGTTTATATTTTCATGGCCAGTGTTTTAGAGTTATGCTTTTTTAACAAATAGTTTATATTTTCATGGCCAGTGTTTTAGAGTTAAGCTTTTTTAACGTTTTGTTTATTGTTTGATTTTGGAATGTTTTCAAATGAAGTATTTTTCACCTTGAAAAATTCTGACATCAAGTTTTAAGGCAAACATCTCCTAAGCGTTTCTTTAATAACAGCAATCTCACAAATAAACTGGGAAAAAAAAAGACTTTATATATATCGATGGCTGATGACTATGTCAAACTTATGTTTGGTCTGTGTTCAACAATGTTGACTATGTCAAACTTATGTTTGGTCTGTGTTCAACAATGTTGACTATGTCAAACTTATGTTTGGTCTTTGTTCAACAATGTTGACTATGTCAAACTTATGTTTGGTCTGTGTTCAACAATGTTGCTAAACTATTTTGTTTGTCCTATGGACATTTACTCAGTCAGCCTCTTCAACCAGACTATTTAGTATTCACATACATTCCAAGTTATTTATCGTCTTTGGGTTTTATTTGACATCCTGAATTGTACACTTACCTTATGGAAGAGAAATTGACATATGCTAATGACAGCTATCTGCATGTCAATTGTGTCATGGGATAATGTGCATTGAACATTTCCCTAAGATCACCCAACCCACCTAAATATCCCAACACAATATTTCTTACTTTTGGATAAATTCACAACTGTCAGGTACAAACTCTTTCTAATATTTGTTGTGCATAATATGTATTTTAGACTTATATGGTTTATATTATAAAATCATTGACTTATTTGGTGTAAATTATAAGATTTTGCCTTATTTGGTGTAAATTATAAGATTATTAACTTTTTTTGTGTAAGTTATAAGATTATTGACTTATTTTTTTATATATTGATTTCTTCTTAAATC